>JAUCNO010001624.1:53655-64019 GCA_032353835.1 Enteromius viviparus | reverse complement strand
TAAGATATGTCAGAGCAAGATATTTTCATCTGAGACAGCTCAAACATGCAGTTTAGTCTGGGACTAGCTTAAGCCTCGTCTGTGAAACCAGGGGTTAGTCTATTAATTTTAAACCATTTTCATAAAACAAGATGTAAGTCCTTTTGCCTCTCAGGTCTGATGGTCCATAAACCAGCAAAACAACCAGCTTAAACCAGCAAAGGACCAGTATAAACCAGCATCAAACTTACCTAACCAGCATATGCTGTTTTTTTCAGCAGGAGTAAATCTTTGCTTCTCAAATATCTTGATTTACTAATGTTTTTAAATGAAACATTATAATATATAAAATATTAATATAACAAGACAAAATACTAATCAGGATCCATCTATAGTTACAGAGTAATGTAGGTAAGTACAAGTTATGTTTCACAAAGCTGCATATTGTACATGTTGGAGCTGACAGTAATGGGAGCTTCTAGCACCTAGTTAAATGTAAATAGTTCTAGCACCTAGTTAAATAATCGAAAAATAGCTAAATCACTTCCAACTAATCGCTCTGTCTAATGTATCACTCCATGAATAGCTGAAATTTAAATGTCAACACTTACAATACTAACAATACTAACACTCTGGTTTTGTTCAGTTCTCCCCCACAAAGGTTACATTTCCTTGACAATTTTAATTAAATGCCGCTGGGTCCACAGTTCACAGTACGCTCAAGAACGAAAATAAATAGTCCACAGTGGGAAAGCAAGGAAATGGCCAGTGACTGACAAATGTCAGCATGACAGGACCTCCAACCATATCCGGGGTCCATTTATTTAATAAACATAGAAAGTGTTTTTATAAATTAATAGGCACAATTCTCAGACTGCAGACAAACGATGGGCTGACTCAAGCATGTTATGTGGAGGTTTCCGCCATACTGGTAAGAGTGAGTCAGGAATAGAGAGGAAAGGAGGACAGGCCCACAGATGGCCCACAGCAGGGCTGGGACATGCCACATGGCTCCTCCTTGACAGCTAGTGGCATCCACACAGGGAGCAGAAGTGGACAACTTTGTTATGCTAATGGTGTGGGACAGCTGCCTGGGGTCATGGGGCAAACTTAGAACGTCACTGCACGAGCGGAACTGAAAAAAAAACCCTGATGAACCTGTCATCACAGAACACCCTGGTTCCTATAAGAGCCTCAAACAACAATGGTTGTAGAGAAGATCATATAATTTAGGATTATTTATTATATTATCATTTTATATTAAGATCGCAAAGCACTAACCTCTTTAAAGTCATATATCTATATCTTTATAAACACAAATAATTTAATAATGCTGTTTAGTAATGTTTGTCAAATCTCAAAATGTATTTCTATTATTTATAATGTTGTGATACCTCAGTTTACTTTTAGCAAATTAATTACTTACGTTTTATGTTGTTTTTACTCTAATTAGGATAAATTATTTTTATCTTGACCACTTTCATTAAATTTTTAATCAGAATGAATCATTAAAACACAATGGCACTGTTAAATGCAATCTTCTTCAAATTTATTTGAAACAAAAGGCCTAGCTAAATTAAATGTTACCATTTAAAGTTTTAACTTGGACATTTTTGTAAGTTATTTTTATTATGTTTATAGCAGTGTAGGATCTTTGGCCATTTATTGTTTAATTTTAAGCCAATTTTTAATTTGAAATACATTTTTAATCAAACCTAATCTTTAAAAGCCTATTAACACTGTTATACATAATCTTTATTAATTTTCCAGATTGCCATAATGCCATAATGTACTTGGTCTATTATCTAGATAAAAAAGAATATTGAATTTATTGGTTATGGGCCATTATCTGGAACATGAATTAAAAAAAAAAATAGGATCTCAATATTGGCTAGAATTTTGCTTCCCTACCAACATTTGATGACAGCCATGTTACTTTTTCCTTTTGTTTTTTTGTTCCTTTTCCTTTTTTTTTTTTTTTTTTTACCAACTGTTTGAATGACATCTACATGCTGCAGTTGCTTTTTGAGTGACAGCAATGGCATATGTGCACTTATTTGACCCTATTGTGATAAGGAACATCAAAAATGCAAGCCAGTCACTCTGAATTCAGCATGCACCGATGTTGTCTGCACTGAGGAGAAAAAAAACAACATTGTACTGTCAGGCCATCTCAAAATAACCCACCTAAATCGAACATATTCCAGAAATACCACTGAAAACCTTCTGTGGCTTTCAATACTTCAGAATAAGAGGTAACAGACGGCTGTTATTTGTGGACTAGATTGATTGTGCTTTAGTAGGGCTGGGCGATATGGCTGAAAACTGTATCGCGATATCAGTGTTTCATATTAGTCGATATCGATAATTATTGATATTTTTATGACCCATTTAAAATAAGGACCAGGAGAAATTTTTTTTACATTTAAACATTTTTATTTAAAACTTTAACCTTCCTCTGATCATAATCCCCTCAGTTATTAAGACAAAAATGACAACAACCGTGGAAAACTCAAATAATTAAAAAGTAAGCTACAAAGATATAACGGAGGCAGTGGCATTATGTGTTAAGATTCTTTGTCATAAGGCATGGTTTGCTGTTTGTGCGGTGCTGCAGCTACAGATGTTGTTGGTTAAAAACGACTGTGCTCCCAAGGGTGAGCGCAGCTAAGGTGGGACATCAAGTTCATGGTGATATACAGTCTAAGCAGGGACGACGATCTTGCATAATTTGCAGACGACATTGATCTGACTATGATCAGACTTATAAAATCCAAAAAACTGCCATACTGGAGAGCTGACTTCCTATTAACAATTTCCTCGCTCGCTGTGGCATTCATTTTCTGTTTAAGAAGAGCAATCCAGCAGAACAGGACGAGACAACGATATGGCGCAACCAAACATGATACCGTTACTTGATTGGCTGTTAGCGTATCACTCCCTACGTTGTTAGGTTACCAGAGAGTGAGTGCCTTTGTTAATGCAACCAAACTAGCTTTGCAACCTCTGGGGGGGGGTTTTTCGACGAAGAATAAAAAATTTAGAAAGTTTTATCGAACACATTTTTTTGCGATACATATTGTTATCGTTTTATCGCCCAGCCCTATGCTTTACTGGCTTAGCTAAAGTGTGCACACTTCCTCCAAAGTACTGTATGACCTTCACTAGGCAGTTACAATGTATTAATTCAAACTAAACTAAAAGGCAAGAATAGCGAAGCAGACAGAACGAAGTTAACGTTCCATGTTAGACTCCACCAATTCATTTAAGTTACGGAAACACACCTTACTGTGAGTGTTTTGTCTGGTTGTTAGGAAACAAAACGTTGTGAGAGAAAAGGGGGCCTCTGACTTAACAAAGACTTATTCAAGAGGCTTCCTGTAAACTTTCCCCACTTCATAAAAAGCATGAATGGAGTTGGTAGCCATTGACTTGCATAATATGAAAAAAATACTATGGAAGTCAATGGCTAATGTCAAATATTTGGTTACCCACGTTCTTCAAAATCCAGAAGTGTTATACTTTATTTTAAGGTAGTGTTGTTACCAAGGAATAATACAATAATTAACCGCATGTGCTTGTACTATATGTTTAGAGTTAACATTTCAGTTTAAGGTTAGTTGCTTGATATGTACTGTTATGATTACTACAGGAAGAACTGCAACTACACCTGAAAGTGTTACTGATTTTATATGAGCTTTCATATATGAGATTCAGCACAGACAGGCTGGATTCTTCTAGGTCTAGGTTTTTAAAAACTTCACCCAGAGGAGACAGACTAGGAAAACTGAGATATAAAAGGTGTGGCCCAACAAAGACAAGGGTATGAAGAGGCTGGACGGGTGGACATGCAGGGATTAAAAGCCCGGATCACAGATGGCCACCGCGTCTCATCTTTCAGTGGGCCCCAGCAAATAATTAGCAGAGGTATGCTGTGCAGCCTTTGTCAGCACGTGCGTCTGTCAAACACAGGCGTGTGTCAGGAACAATGGCTGAACGACAAAAGGACACGGGCCAGCCTCCCCGCCACCACCACAATCGTTGTGAATTGCAAGGCACGCGCGAACTGGAACAATAGGGAACGGGACGGGTACTGGGTGGCATCAAGCAGACACAAGGCCCACCCTCAAGGTATCTGGCCAAAAAGCTTTAGCATCAGCATTCTGCCAGACCCGGCTCTGCCAGCCCTAAAAATTGTGTTACAAACAGTTTTGCCAAAGCGTCTGTGCATATGAGTGGTGAATGCATATGGAAGCGGGGGTTAATTCAGTGGAAGGGAGGTCACGCCAGAAGAAAGGAACATAAAAAGATCCTAACAGCTGGGACAGATCTACAGGGATACAATGGAGTCGGAGTGGGGGAGGGGGAGTGGTAAAAGAGAAATGGGACAGGGAAAAAAAAAAGATGGGTAGACGGGCCACCTTTCTAGAAGCCTGACAGGGGTCCTTTGTTACGGCAGCTGGTTGCGGGGAGGTCAGACCAGCTGTGCTTCCACTGACCCCCCTCCCCCGGCCCCTGACCAAACACAGCCAGCTGTATAGGGGAGGAGTTGGGGGTTTCAGCAAGTTTGGGGGAGGGTGTCCACACAGTGTCCAAATCTTAGGACCCTACATGACTCACATCCAGTGCTTCACACTAAAGGGGTCTGGACCCTAAAGCATTTAGACTTTAAGGATAGCGGTAGACAGTGACAAAGCCAATATATAAGGCTGATTGGCTAAATAACAAAGGTGGCTTTAACCTTAAAGGGATAGATTCCAAAGTGTCAAATTCTGTCATTAATTACTCACTCTCATGTCGTTCCACAACCCGTAAGACCTTTGTTCATCATCTTCAGAACACAAATTAAAATATTTTTGATAAAATCTGAGTGCTTTCTATAAATAGCAACTGAACTACCACGTTTAAGGCCCAGAAATGTTGGACCTTATCTAAGGACATTGTTACAATAGTCCATTGCATATCAGTTTGATGGGACATCACCTTTATTTTATGAAGATATAAGAATAATTTTGTGTGCAAAAAAAAAAAACCTTAAAAAATTACTTTATTCAATGATTTCTTCTCTTTTAGGCACCACAACATGGTTGCGTTGCCATCTATGGAGGTTAGAAAGCTATTGGCATATCATCAAAATGATCTTAATCTGTTTTAACAAAAATGAACAAATGTCTTATGGCTTTGGAATGACATGAGGGTGAGAAATTAACGACAGATTTTTTTGACAAAGTCAAATTTAATGACAGCAAATGTAATTTAAATACAAAAAGATTGCATTGGACAGTAAATGTCCATCATATACAGTACATCTCTATTTTTGGCACATAAGCAGTATAGCAGACATATTTTACTGTTATCATCTGCCACCAAGTCAACCCATCTCTTAACAAACCTAAAGTTCGTAAGACACTATTATGAGAGAAAACACATTTGGCTTATGGTAATCTATGATGTGTAAAAGACTCTTATGCTATGCATTGCCCCCCTCTAAGACCATCTGTTTTAAATCCATAATGCATGTTACTCTATTACATAGAAATATTTTTTTACTTTGGCATTAAAAGCTTTTTAAAACATTTACAAAGTGAAACTATTGATCCCAGTATCTATGCAGCAGTCTGCTAGTAATCCATGGCTATGCTCACTGCTTGCAAAAGGCTGTGCATTATTAGGAAAGGCTTGGCTCTATTGATAGACACATCTCACTTAACCATCTAGAGTCTTATGGTCTATAAGAACACCATAATGGAAGCTAAAGTGGCCATCCACAGAGCAGAAAGACTTTGTAGAGGTCCTGTAAAACTGCAGCGAACCATATTCACTATATTATTCAAAAACAGTTTCAGAGCTCTTATTACACTTCATCATGTTTCCAGACTTCTGTGATGACAGCTTGCAGGCACCATTTCACAATAGATATATTCGCAAGTGCAGTCGGCACTGTGGATTGCTAATGAGTACTTGAGCTTGAGGTACATTAACGATATAAAATCAAAAAGACCCTATTAAGAATATTTATATTTTAAAGTTTGATCTTAAGGTCTGTCTTTGTGCCTTTGAAAACAGTAACTAAAAAGTAAACTCTTTATTTGAAGGCTGGTAATAAAAATAAAGTTTAAGCAAAAATGTAAAAAAAAATAAATAAAAAAAAAACTTGATGAACTCAATGGTAAATACCTTTAAACTGAAACAAATTCTCTTGAAGATCTATCTAAAACATATTAGCCACAAACTTAAACTACAATACTGGCCTACAAGTAAGCATTGACAGTCATAAATGCCTTACACTAGCACTTCTACTCACAAAATATAATTTTTGGGGATGATTTTAAGAGCATTTGTTAAGACAACCAAGACATGGCTGTCTATGGAAGTCAGTGGTGACCAAAACTTTTGTCATTTGGCAAAACAAGGAAATTCATACAGTTTACGATCTACTTGAGAGTAAGTAAGTAATGACAGAATTTATTTTTTTTGAGTAAACTGTTTCTTTTAACATATATGAAACACACAGTGCTTCACAAAAATTTAAATAAATAAAGTTAAGATTGCATAATTACAATCAAATTTGTCATTTGACCTTACCCTGGAGCCTACACATAAAGGTAGACAGCTAGCATACAGGCTAATAAATGCTAAAAACAATATAGACCATAGCATTTTTTTTTACTGAAACATTCTGGTGAGTGTCAACATATGTACCTTGCACCAACACACAGATGTACACTGCAGCACTTCACATCTTCCTTCCAACTTAAAAGTAGATCAAATTTAAAATCATTCCCACTCATCTTGGCTAGCTTCAGCATTTTCCTCACTGAAGATCTGCCTCAGCTTTCTGTCTATCAGCTGTCTTTTCCAAACACACAGGTGAGGTCTGTTTCTATGCAAAGTAAATTGTGTACATTTTAAATACCCAACCCAAATAGCACACATACTGTACATCTAGGAGACATCTATTTGACGTCTGCATTTACATCTGCAAGATGTATTATTTAGGTTGTTTGCTCATCTGCAATACGTCTATAGGACGTCTCCTTTTAGATGTCAAATAGACGTCTATTAGATGTCTTTAAGATGTTTATGATTTAGAATGTATGTAAAACTGACATCTGTAAGACGTCTGCCAGTCGTTTGTAGTCAGCAGATGCTTTCCAGATCAAGAGATCTTTAACAGACATCTTGCAGACGTACGTGTGCTATCCGGGTAGCTTTATGTTATGTTATAGTTAACTGCACTTATAGTGTACTTCATTTCAGGAGTTTTTTCTTTACCCGATAAAAGGTAAAAGGCCTATAAAAGGTGGTTTCAGCAAAACTGAAGCATTCAGTAAAATCAATTGCATTTTTGAGGTAAAGGATTTCCCCATACGTAATGTCTCATCCCTTCTCTCAGGGAACTACAGTTACGCTGGAGACTGGAGGCGTTCTCCATATTAACACACTGCTCAAGCTTTAGAAAAGGAAATTTAACAAAAGACTATACATTTAATTTTATTTTTTAGATTTATTTAAACTTTTATTTAATATCAGGTTTGTTTTTGTAAAGCACTCTGTGCCCAAATTCTCACTCGTTTTATTCAAGTGTCCTGATGTAGGAAATAGCCAATGATTTTAACCAAAAAGACTTTTATTTTGGTGTGGCGATGTGACGTCATAGGCGCGCGCCGCGCTCTCGCTCCTGTGATCGCGGCTGAAGCAAAGGTGAGTGTTTTTATTCTAGCATTTAAATCAGTGCAACTCGTTTAGAGAAACTTATACAAACGTTGAAATAAACAATGAATGCCTTATCTAGTGGCATTAATAAAGGGTATGTTGTGTAAGTGAAAGCGCTCCCGCACGTGAGTAACAGAAAAGGTGCGTCTTATTTAACTGTGTACTGAATCGGTTTATGAACACGAACTCAGCCTGCGTCCCAGTGTGCTTGCAATCCTTTGTGATATTAGTAATCGCTACTATTTAGGTCAGATAGGATGTATATCGTGCACATTGGGACGCAGGGTCGAGTAGTGATGGAGAAACGGAGCTTTTTGAAGCGATTCAACTGAATCGTTCGATGAAACGATTCAGTGATTCGAATCGCGCTGGCGACACTCAAAACTGTAACAAATTAAATAAAGCAAACCCAAACACAACTTCTTTTACAAACCAACTACAAATGTTTGAATGAGACTGGAATATATTAAATATAACCAGGAAGCAAGTATAGCTAAATCTGTGTTGTGTGCGCTGACTGAGATGCTCAGATTGAGTTTGATTTATTTATTTCTTCTGTTGTTTATGAAACAGAACAAAGCCGTCTGAATCAACTGAGATCCACACGGATCACAAAGATGGACTTTATTAAAGAAGAGTGTGAGGATATAAAGATTGAAGAAACATTCAAACATGAAGACACCGAGCAACACACAGGTGGGTTTTATTTCTCAAAGCTGAGCTCAACTTATTATAATCTCCAGCTCTACAGAAAGGAAGAAACTCACGAGTGTTGAGCTTATATCAGACACTTTATCATATATTATTATAAAACACATAACATAGCTGAATGTTAAACACATTAACTCAATAAGATTGATGTAAAAATATGTAGAAATGATCAGAAGTAAATCCCTGGAAACAGTAAGATCGCACAGCAACAAATTGCTGTTCGTTTTGTAGGGTTTTTTTTGGTCTACATTACATTTGAGAATGATCATTTCCCTATTTTTCCCATCAAAAACATAACTTAAGTAGCTTTAGCAGTCTCTCCAGTCCATGACCATTTGTTTTTATACTTCCAGTCCGAGAAACGGCTCCCAAGCAAACAGTAACCGCTTCTGAAATGTAGTTCTGGGTTTTGTAGCTTGAGTCAATGACAGCAGATGACAGAGGTGTTCAATCAGCAGCAATAGAACATAAAAACAACTAAAAAGTTGCTAGGCAATGAAATTGTGCGTCTTTGACGATCTAAAAATGCTGTAGAAGTAGAAATTATACACTGTTTATAATGTGAATGGCCAATTAGAATACCTATAAATTAAACAGTGTGTTTATTTTAGTTTTTCTTTTTACTGTTTTAAGGTTTTTGGCCATTTCTGAGACCCCCTGCTTGAATCAGGCATGTATTTTGCACTTTAAAAATAAATGCTGCCTTGCTGGCAGAACAGAACTCAATATTTTGCAGATATTCAATCACTTGACGTTGTTCATTGTTCGGCATAATTTACACTGCCCTGTTATTTTCCGCCGAACAATTTCTTTTCCATTATTTGATTATATTGCCCAAAATAGGTTGGAAATATGTTTAGGAAACATGTAATGTTTACATGGCTGTTTCTCTGAAAAATAATTTGATAGCCAGTAATTCTACTCGTAAATGTGTGACTGATGGTAGCGCTCACCTTTTCTTCTCCGGACAAGCCTTTTTCCAGAAAGAGGAATGGACTGCTGTGGACTCGGGCAAAGTCATATTCCCCAAAGAAGCCTCTTTCCGATTGTTTGTGGCGTCTGTAAAAAGTCTTGTTCGGAGCAGAAAAGGTGAGCGCTACTGCACGTCCTGATTTTGCTCAGTTCGACATGTTTCTGGGTTAACAACATTTTATTCCAGAAGTTTTGACCATATCTCTACATCTAAACCTAACCCTACCCATGAGTAATGCCCAAAATCAGAGGAAATGATAGACGACTGACACTGATGCAGGGCTCGCAAAATCGCTATTGTATTGTTGTATTTTCCAGTCGGGCTACCAAAATCCATCTCAGCCCTGCCCGGCGGCCTATCATATAAGGAGGAAAAATATATTTAAATGCTTTTGCTTTCTTTCACAAATATGTTTGGGTAATTATGTAATTTTCGTGGCATCGGGGAGCTACTGTCAATTAGGTTTAGTATTGAAATCACGCTTGTTTACTTTCACTTTGTGATCGCGCGAACTGTGTATGGACGGTTAAATCGGGCGCACGCACCTGGACCGAAGTTAGTCTGTTGTTTTTGTTTATCGGTCTGGTTACAAACCAGCTAAAAACGCAGCTAATGAAGAGTAATGAAGTTAGACTATCAGGTCATTGTGCTGCCTGCCACCCTATCAAAATTGTATAAGCACATGTGACGCGCGTTCCCGCATCTGCGACGGCGCGCGCCCTCGCGCTCGCTCTCACCTATTTTTGCGACTGAATACAAATAATCATAACTATTAACTATATTTGGGAAAGGACATCAGCGCAACTTCGGCACAGAGAAAGAAAAAAAGAGCCGAGATGAAGCCGGTGCTTCAATTTCAGGTTGGCCTATACGTTTATAGTCCCGTGAAACATGTGTGACTGACGTTAGTAGACTAATGTGTTTTATTGTCGGTGATTTCACCACCAACAATAACGCATTTGACTTAACATTGCAGTTTCCATGG
>JAUCNO010001624.1:41820-53555 GCA_032353835.1 Enteromius viviparus | reverse complement strand
ACGCACATTTCCAGGATTGTCCGTACGCAATGTTTTAGTAATAATTCTACGCATGTCTTTGTACATGAGGCCCCTGGACTGCAGCAGGAATTCACTGAAGCTATGCTGTTGTAATAGCTGCAGTACGTGGTTTTGCATTGTCCTGCTGAAATACACAAGACCTTCCCTGAAACAGGCGTCATCAGGCGAAATCTTTCTCTGTTTAAAATTTTTTTTTATTATACAACACACTTATTGTGTACATACATGTTTTACATTGTACTTATATTTTTAGAAATACTGTACCTATATGTAGTTACATCTGTAATTACATTTATATTTACACTGTTAACCCATCCCTTACACCTTAACCCACTCTTAAACCTACCCATACCACCAAACCTTACCCATATCCCACCTCAATAGCAGCAAAAGTATTTTGCAACACAATATGACCACAATAAGTACAGTACATTATACTTATTTTTTGATGTAAGTACACAGTAGTTAAGGTCACCTAATATAAAGTGTAACCAGTTATCTTCCCTGAGTTGTGCTTGGGCAAGATGGCAACATTTACCAAGTCATCATGCTGGGTCTATACTGAATGCAATCAATAGGTCTATACCCATTGGGTCTATACTGAATGCAATCAATGCTCTTTTACACCATCAATATTCATCATGTGCGGTTTGGCTGCATGCACTTTTAAAACAAGTATATAATATCTTGCATAGAGTGGATTTATGTCAAGCTGTTGCACTGCAAAACACTATAATTGATGAGCTGAACAAACAGTACTCATGTAATATGATGCTTTTGCTTCTTTGGGAAATGTTTTTGTTGGTAGAGACAAAAAATTAAGAAATTAACCCAACAACTGTTGGGTTAATCACACACAAGCAAACTTAAACACAAGTTAAACTTAAAATAGCACTGAAGAATACACTGTTTCTGGGACAGGAAGAGCACTAATCCTATCCAGACCATGCCTTGACAAACAAGCAATCAGTGTAAAATTAATACTGAAGACAAATGAAAGAAATGCAAACGTAAAGAATGAGAAGTGAGCAAAGACTTTTCAAGAATGGTCAGGAATAGTTCTGTATCCAGTAATACCATAAATAATTACAATAAATGTAATTATCAGTTCAACAAATTGTGTAGTCTATGACATTGTTCTACAATTGTAATAGTTGGATACTATTTAGTGTATTAAGAGAGTTTTGACCTTTTGAGGTGTTTAGGCCAAAATTCTGACATTTTATGTATTTAAAACCATCACGTATTATTGTAGGTTAATTTTTAAGAGATAGCTACTGTGTTGCAATGTATCAAACCAAAAAAATAAGCTTCAAAAAGGTGTATTGTGTCTCTAATACAGACAAACAAACAAATAAATACACTATATTATACAATTACTGTTCTGTTTTCTGGTCTTTAACATGACTGCATCTTAAGTCTAACATTTACTCTAGTTAAAGATGTTTTAAATCTTTCTGAATAGTAATTTTCAGGTATCTCAAACCTCTTTTCTTAGTCCTAAATACACGATTATACTATACACAATGACCAAAACCAAATATATGATTTAGCTAACTTTAAGATTTGAAGAAATCCACATACCTTGTGTGACAGCCGTGATTATCGTTGCCAAGAACAAATGCAAAATCCGCCATAAGTGATAATAGACGCTCATTTTGGCCACAGGGCTTGTCTATGATATGTCCCATTAACGTTTTTGACGTTTAAGAACCCTAAACAGGAGAGACTGAGCAGCGCATTTGGTCCGTCGTCATCATGATGATATTTTACCTGTGGAGTCTTCACCTGTGCACGCGCTCCTCTGTGTAAATCTGCGCGCTTCTCAATTATTCATTTCAACTAGAAAAGCGGCAGTTGAAACTACATGTTAAGAAAAGCACAGCCTCAACTGCAGAGCTTAGCGAGATGTAGAACTAATTTTGTCGATCTTTCCTTAATTTACGCAAATCTTTCCATTATAATCCAACCAAAGAAAGGTAGCATAACAGATTCCCTTTTTTCTGACTTTTCATAAGTCCTGTTGTGTTCTCGTCCAAGCAGAAAGTGTCCTGGCGGTGTGAAACTCCAAAATCCAGTGTCCACCCGTCACCCATCTCGAGCTCTGGATCCTCAGCAGTTCGGAGCACGAGCGACAGGATTTACAGTGTATTAAACAGGAGACAGGCGGTGAGAGTCATGCGATTAACTGCTCAATGCAGTTCCAAGGCTTTTCCTACCAAAAAGAGATTTAATATTCTTATGTTATTCATATTATCTTACATAGCAAATCTGTAGTATAACTGTTTAATCATGTACGTAAAAAACACCAGAAAGTTTAAATCACTAAATCTGTCATATCAAGTGAGTGAGTGAACCCAGATAGCACACGTACATTTAGGAGACATCTATTTGAGGTCTGCATTTACATCTGGAAGACATATTATTTAGGTTGTTTGCTCATCTGCAATACGTCTATAGGACGTCTCCTTTTAGATGTCAAATAGACATCTATTAGATGTCTTTAAGATGTTTATGATTTAGAATGTATGTAAAACTGACATATGTAAGACGTCTGCCAGACGTTTGTAGTCAGCAGATGCTTTCCAGATCAAGAGATCTTTAAAAGACATCTTGCAGAGTACATGAGCTATCTGGGAAGCCTATGAAACTACTGAATACTTATTTATATTGCAAAAGGGCCTTGTTACTGAATTGCACTTGTTACTTTTCTAGATAACAGGCTAGTAATAGCAGTGGTACTATTAGTAGCATTAATAACTAAATGAAAAATGGTCTGGACATTTAACCCAACAATTCAGCTTCTTTTTACTGTACACACATTTAATCTACCAACAAAAGCACCTTAACATATTACAATACACAAGATCACTTATATTCATATACTTTTAGGCTCACTAATGAGTGCACTGCACCCATAGGCAGGTTTTCTTGTTCCGACAATTCTTTTTAGAATTGAATACGTTTATTTCCCAGCCTCACTCAAGCCGATGAAAAAGCGAAAGTGATTGAGACCAGTACACCAAGATAGCGAGCAAGTGCTGCAATAATAGATGAGATGGGCTCCGTTCAAGCAGTATTGATTGAGGGCAGGAGGCTAAACAGAAAACGGGATAGAAAGATGTAATTTAGCATACGGTGGAAGAAAAGAAAGAAATCCAGTCTCAGGGAAGTGCAAGTGTTTCACAACACTGGTGTCCATCTTGGCTACTGCATTGCACAGTATTTTCTGTATTTTATTTTGAATGTTGATATTCTATTTAATTTTTGGACAGTTGCATCTTCGCAACTTTGCGGTCACACTTCATTGCCTGGCTTTGACAACAAAATTTTTCCCCTAAGATGTTTATAAGAACTATGTTTATATAAAAACAGACTTTCCGTAAACCTCTTCCTGACACTTTAGTCAGTGGTTTGTGAGAATGGTAAGTGGTGATACATGATGAAAGAATATTAATACTGGCCAAAAAGAGAAAAAAAAACAGCTTCACCATCTATCATGCGTGATATGATCTCATGTGGTCAGACGAGACAGATCTCCATTTACAACGATGGCCACTTGAATCAATTGTGATCAATTGATGCTTCTCTGATTTTGATGTCAGTGTGCTGCTGCGCATTGATAAAGTTCACAACAACTCTCCGCATTACCAGAAGCATCTATGCTCCATGGTGCACCATTCTCCTTTTTGGTCTGAAAGAGTGCTTTACATTTCCTCCAAGTCTTCCTCCTCCATTTCATTCCAGCGGGATCCTCAGTTATAAATGAGAAGATCTACAACATCTGTTCAACAGCTGAGGGCTTCCTCACAGATGTTTGGAAAAGGGAGGATTGGAAACGAGGGAATATCAGGATAGGCATGGAAAAGCTTCCACGCCCTCCATCATTTGTCTATGTTAGCATTAGGCATGAGTCACAGCAATTACACTGAAGGGCTGGAGCTGCACAAACCGTGGCTACCTTTACCCGAGTCACAGACATGTGATACTTTTAACCTTTCAAATGAGTATTTGTGGAAAGTCCAAAGGGAAATCAAAATGTCTTGTCAAATCGAGGTGCATGCCGACTTTTGTGTGATCTTGGTTGCATAAAATGGTATTAAAATGTGTTTTTATCCCAGTTGAATCACAGTGAAATATACAGTATAAAAATCGAATTACTAACTTATTGTAAACACTGTGAAAATGCAGCACTTTCAAAGGCAACAATGACTTGACCAGTTGTGTAAGTTCGGGGAGTTTGTCCAACAGGACAGAGAATGTGTTATAATTTACATAATTTAATCCAGTCTACTTTAAACCTGAAAGAAAATCTTTAACAAGCTAAATTACTAGTTTAACATAGCGATTACCAGGGCTCTCAATTCTCACACATTCACCAAGAGACACACGCATTTCAGCCAGTTTACAAGCTCTCACGCCACACCATGTACTTCTCACGCTGAAAAGTAAGAGATACAACTTGTTTATACAATTAATAGATGAGGCGCAAGCATACGTTAAATTCTCTGCCGAGTTCAGAACTACCAGCCAATCAGAAATGAGAATGTGTGGTTTCCGTGGGAAATTACGTGCCAGCTTGTCAGCTTGCTAGGGAACATGGGGAGCGTGCACACACACACAAAGTGGAATTTAAACGAGCTGAAACGAATGCGGTCGGTTATCCCTTCATTATTTATTTATGTGTATAATTATTATTTTAATTTTACGATTCCTGGACAAAATCATTTGCTTTTGATCGAAGATAGTGTGAGCTGCTGCTGGGAAATATTGACAAATTCGTACTAAATAATTACTAAAGTAGTTAAAAACTTAATTTTTTTTTTTATGGATCCTCCCCTATAGCAGATAAAATCTCACTCCAAACTTTATCAACTGCTGGAACTCTCATCAAAGAAATGTAATGCTAAATTTGTTTCAACAAATAAAATTAAAACTAAATTTAGCTACTTTACTACCTCTACATTTTGGAGTACATTATTAGCAAAGCTTAGATAACTGATCAAATGCTGGCAACTGGTTTGTTTTGACCCAGTAGTTGGGTTAAATGTTTAACCCAACCTTCAGGGCGGTTACCCAACTGCTGGGTCACAACAACCAAATAGCTGGGTTTGTCCATATTTAACCCAGCATTTATTTAGAGTGTAGTTTTTGTCTAGTCATATTTATATCGTTAAGCAATGTCATGAGTGAGGGTTAGAAATGCTCCGATCAGCATTATTGGGGTCGATCACAGATTACCGATCACTGCCGATCACAAATGAAACTAACTAAATTAATAATATTGGGGGGAAAAAACTGTAGAAATAGGTTACAGTCAAGATCTTGAAGAAAATGGGGATGTTGTTGGCTTCGGCTGGTTTAATTTCTCATACTCGCCATATTCAGTTACATGGCGTGTTCTAAGATGCCCAATCATGTTAGTGGTGTTAAAATGCCGTTGCTTGCTTCCACCTCGAGGGATTTCATCACGACATACATTGCAAACGACTAACTTTACATCTTTATCGGACACTTTGCAAAACTTCCAGACAGGAGAACTCAGGTTGCCACTGGTAAACTCCTCTCTGCTGTTGTTTACCTGTGCGCCGTGCTTGCATGTGTCGTGTGAGTAATTTACATCAAGTGATCGTGCTTTTGGGGTTCGCCGATCAAGCTATTTTTAGCCAATATCGGCCGATCAATTGCTGAGCATCATTAGTGAGGGTGCTGTTTTTCCCAACATCACCACGATTACAAATGTGTTCAATAAATCAGAACAGCGTAATTCAGTTGAATATAACCAAACAAAACAGAACTGTTATGTGTCTCTGAGCAACATTCACAGGTGTTTTGTTACTCAATGTATCTATACTTTTTAACCAATTAGGTGGCTCACTGATTCAACAAGTCATTAATAACGACTTTTGATCAGACATTACTAACACCTTTAAACCTACATTCAGTCCACAGCTGACATTGCCAGTAATGATAGCATTGTGTATCCACTACATGCCATTTTTAACAGTAAAGCAAACTAAAACTCTTGAATTGTATACTGATAATCTTCCAAAAAAGAGTGACAAACTGACAAGTCCCTAAAAAGAGTTTATAATGGTTTCTTTGTCCCTGGTGTTTGAGGTACTTCACGGAAACTGTGTTTTTCAGTTCCATTTGGCATCATTAAGGATGCATAAATTACACATTCCTACTTTAAGTGAATAAAACATTATCAAAAAATCATCTCTTTTAAATTAGACCTACATTTGATTATCTGAGACTTCTGTTCACAGCACAGTTAACGGCACCTGTAGAGTGTTAAACTTGTGTCGTATATATAGTGGAATTATAGGCTTACAGGCAGCAAATCAAAAAAACAAGCAGTGTTTTGAGATGCGCTTGCTAAAATGAATAAAGATTCTGCCTCATATATGAAGAGCGCCTCACCACCGCAATCAGTAGGGAATTTCATTTCGTAATTACGGTGTCCCTGACTTTGAAGTTGTGCCACACAGGGGAGCTCTCTGAGGCACAACCAGAGAGACGCTATTATGTTTATCCATCTTTCTCTATCCCTGTTGCTCTCGGCCTCTCACTCACTTTTTCTCTTACGTAAACACGAGGCTGCTGCAGATGCTTTACAAGAGCTGTGTGCAAGAGTACACAGAGCATAAGCTCTTGTAAAGTATCCGCAGCAGTTCTGTTTATGACAGAAACAAGCTGCTCTGTTCGTACCGTGTTCAGCTCCACCTCCTTCTGTCTTGCAGTTTAATTCTATCTGACTGAGTTTGCCATCGTCATTCACTCATCATGTAGTAAACAATATAAAGAGGGACAGTTACTCAGTTATCCACAAATAAACGGTGATGAAGATGCCATAGTGTTTAGGGCCAACAAACCTATTTTATGTGTATAATGCAATCAGCTTTCCTTACCTTCAACAAGTGAACTTAAAAGATGAAATGGAGTCTACAAGTCTAGGTCTACAGTACATTTCACACTCTGTAATGCAATAGAAACTTTTTGATCCTAGACAGATTCCTTTGCAGAATCCTGACACTTTGCCAAGCATCACTAAATTACCCATTATGAGCACTAGGAAGAGAAAGAGCTGTTTCCCTCTGTCACTTGAGATCTCACTGTAATGTGCGGACTGTAAAGTGTGGTCATGTATAATGTAAAGTCATGTACTAGAGGATGTGTTATCATATTTTCAACGCAGAGGATAAAGGTCTACAAGCAAGCTTACGAACATGTGCATGGCGTGTAAAAGCCAAGCTTCGAAATTGAGCTAAACTACTCTGATTTTCCTAGCTGAATGCCATGCACACTTTGATGTGATTACTTTGAATGACTCCAGGATTTTCCACTCAAAAGTGGAGGAAACTGGAAGAGTCATTCTTTCCAAAGTTATGCCTCTTAAGACATTTTTTTTCTCCTAGCGAATGAATACCATGGCAATTTAATATACGACATAATACAGAATGATAGTTCATATTCATATAGTTACATAACTTACTCTTATTGCAAATTAAAATTCAATTGTATGTATTTTTATTTTACTATATGTATATTTATTCATTACATTTTTTGACTGTATATCGTAAAGTATGCTGAGGTACAATGTGGCCCAAGAACTGATTATTTCATTGTACACCATGAAAGCGAGGTAATGAGATAAGCCACAAGCAATATCAAATATGAGACATGACAGTAAATAAACCAAATCACAAAGACACAAATCCCTCTACACAATTTGCCCATTGCAAATAAAGAATGGCTCAGCAAAAAAACGGAAATGGCTTTTTCAAGCAACCGCTCTCTATATGGCGTAGAATTGTAGTCCATTGTTTAGAAGTCACACCCTTATTATTACAAAGGAAATTACATCCTTCTCCAGTGCCACAGCTTAGCTGGCAGCCGTCTGATTGCCCTTTGCCCCTACGCTATTGTGGTTTCAGCTGCTGTGTCCTCTTGTTCATCCATCTGGATAACAATGGGGCGCACACTTACACCACAGACAAGCTGAACAGCCGGTACCCACTCAGGACAGCTAAAAAACTCCATTCAGCTGTTATGGATGTCCAATACCGACAGTCAGGTGATTAAATAGTGCAGCTCCGAAAAGTTGCTTACAGCTTTTTTATGTGAATTACATTCAAATCAGCCCCAAAAAACTGGACCCCTTGGGGGATGAAAAGAAAAACAATTTCATAATCTTGAACTAAATTTATTTGACTCTAGCAGGTCAATATATATATACACTACATTCCATAGGCCTGAATTTGGGTTTATCAGTACAAATACATAACCAAAGGGTAATTTGAATAGTCAAATCAGATCATGTAAAAAGTTCCAAGAACTGAAATATGTTTAAATGTAACTGCTACCTTAACTTTTAAGTAAAATCAAACCAACCTTGAACCTTGCAAACACTTTGATTTTAATTACTGATGCAGACTGAATAGAACTGGCAAAACCTTACTAAATGTATATAAACAAAAACGTTGCGATGAAGATACTGATGTTTTATGCTTAGTGATTTAATTGGATTAAAACACACTATATCTCAAAGAGTAATTTATACAAAAATCACAATTTTGCCATTTCTTTCTTTTGCTGTAGAGATCTTTTGTAAAAGGTTTCTGTTTTTTTCATTAAGTAAAAATTAGTGAGGTGGAGTGCCTTTTGGACCCTTTTGTTTCTGTGTCTCAAAATTGCTAATTCCACAATATACAAATTCTGTGCATAATTCCACTGTGCCATCATAATTTTAACAATCCATTTAAATATGACTGCATCTAAACATATCTTACATATTCTACATATCATGATTCTATGCTCTTTATAATGTTGGTGATATTGATATATATAAAGCATCTGTACACTGCAGTCCTGTACTCATACCATATTTCAGTGAGGGCTCTGACAAACTCCTTAGAGTGTAAGGCCTAACAATTATGGATCAATAAGAGTCATCCAATTATTGATGAGAGGGGCTATTTGTAAAACGTTCTGTAATAAAGACACAATATCACTCTCAGAGTATTACACAATTTTACACTACATTGTAATTTACATTAGCGTCTTTCTTTTAGGTGGTGTTTTTTGATGTTGTGTTTAGAAACATCTGGACTCAATCGCACAGGCATTCAAAGCAAGTCTTGATGAACATCAGTGGTTAATTATTTTTTCGCCCCATCATATTCCCATAACTCTAAGGGAATAACTCCGTATCAATATTATTGCTGAGCAAATTCCTGCATGTTTTATGGAGCTGAAGAAACCAGATATCTATAGACGTGCAATCTTCAACCACTTCAGCTTTATGGTATGATATCCTAAAACTATAAATAATGCATGTTAAATGAGAGCACAGATTGCCATTGGGACTTACCGAATAGAAGGATACTACAATGAGTGCCCGTGCCGCCTTTTGTGTAATCCACAGAAAATACGGGGGAAAAAATAACTTCAGATTTTACTACATCAGAATTTCTCGCCAAACTGACGCTCGATTAGATGCACGTGGACGGAAGCGCTTCTGATGGTCGTAAATTTTGAAAACGGCCGTGAGAAATGGACGGATTTTGGATAATCTCTGCGTTTGTTATTCACTGAGCAGCAGTCACTGGCGCATAGACTGCGCTCCTCCCGCGGCTCCACCCGCTAGCCCCGCCCACTCGATGAGCCCATTGGCGCACACGGGCGTTTATGCAAATTTCCTATTCCCGCTGATGTTCAAGAGTCTGAATGGGATACAATGTATCCAGACGCCAGGAATAAAATACCGTCATCTAGAGGCCAAAAAACACTTCTCTGAACGTTTACGTTTCTTTATATAAAAAAAAACACACACACAAAAAAAACCCTATTTAGTAAACTGAGCGAGTGCAGGTTGAGTTGTCTTATGACAACAATAAAAAATCTAAACATTATCACTGAGTTCTAAATATTACAAATATATATATATTTAATAATTTTAATAGTAATTAATTTAAAATATAGGTTTTTTATTGATTTGCTTTTTATTCATAAATTAATTAATGGAATAATTGGAGTATATACTGTGAGCAATTATAATAAAAATAAAATATAAAAATATATTTTTTTTTGCTGAAATAAAAACAATAAATTAACGATTGAATGGGCAAGCAGTAAATCTAAGTGAGACCTTCGATTTAATATGTGAAATATGATAGTAGTTTTTATGTACTATAGTCATTATAATATTCACTGTTAAAATACTTTTCATCATTAAAAGTGACACACAATGACTTTCCTAAGATGGAATTAATAGCTTAATGTTAAATCAAATTGTCCCATCTAAAATTCACTCCACTGAAGGAAATTGTTAATTGTTTAATTTTAATTTTAAAAGCTTGGCAACGATCATAACATTGATTTTTGAGAAAATCCTATAAATAAACACCTTTACACTCAGAATTTGTTGTTTGATAAACCAACAAATGAGGAGTATTTTGCTGCCGTCATTGTTTAAACAAAAAATATATAGAACCAAATGTAGGACAATTAGAATTGTATTCTGGAAAACTCTGCAGATTTATAAATAAACAACTGTCTCTCAGAAGTTCAACATCTAGCATTAAGTTCTTGAATGATGATCACATAAAACATACAATAGAACACTTATGATACATACAAGAAAATATCGCTCTTGGTTGTAGTGCACTTTCCCATGGTACTTCCTTGAAGCTCTACAAGTCTAAACCTGGTCGCATCTTTTCTGTCTCTTACTTTGGTAGGCATTGTAAATGTCATGGAACATATTTCGACAGGGGAAGCTGGCCTTCAGCTTGGAGCAGATGAGGAAAGAGCCTGCCATTTTGCGGTGCAGAGAGTAAGACTCCTCTGGAGGAGGAGTGAGACGGTGTCGAAGCATGACCGGGATCAGGCTCTGGATGCGCTGTGTGGTGCTCTGAGTGCCAAAATCAAAGGCTTCAGTAGAGGCAAACGCTTCGCCGAGGATCATGACTGCCTCTACGTGTGCATCCTCAAAGGCCTGAAAAGAGCAAGACGGTGATGTTAAAGAGAACAGTTTAGCTGAAGAGAGAAAAAAAGAAATAGCTTTGATCCTATAGGGAAATAACAATAACATATGAGAAACTAAAAATCAAACCTTGGCTTCAAAACCAGTAAGGAACTTCAGATCTTTAGATTTCTGCAGAACAGTATCCTTGTCTCCAACTGATGCTGCATGAACCACCTTAAATGACAATTTGGATTGCTTTAAAATATGTGTAAACCTATGTACATAAAATGGAAGAACAGGAGGGAAATATGTTTCCATTATTTTAACCAATTATTTAACATTGCCAGTTCTACTTAAATTCTTTTAATTAATTCAAAAAATGTATACCCAAAATTATTTCCATACTATATTTATCTATGACATTAATAATAAAGATACCCATTAATAATAAATCACGTATCATCAAAAACTCCTGTAATCGCTTCACACTTCAGTCACGCAATCAAGGGCCGGTTTCACAAACAGGGCTTAGCTTAAACCGGGACTAGGCATTAGTTAAATTAAGATATTTAAGCAACTTTTACAAAAATGCCTCATAAGAAAAGATTACAGGTGTGCATCTTAACACAGAACAATGACACTGACGTGTTTTAATATACGTCAGAGCAGGATATTTTCATCTGAGACAGCTCAAACATGCAATTTAGTCTGGGACTAGCTTAAGCCTTGTCTGTGAAACTGG
>JAUCNO010001624.1:15126-34203 GCA_032353835.1 Enteromius viviparus | reverse complement strand
ATTTAATTTAATTTAATTTAATTTAATTTAATTTAATTTAATTTAATTTAATTTAATTTAATTTAATTTAATTACTTGTAACATTCTTGAATCTACATATGTTTACGTTTATACGTTTGCCAGTAGTGATTAACTTTCATATATGGAGAAAAACTGGCAACACTTTATTTTTAAGTCCACTTTAGACATTCTACTAAGAGTAACTTGGCAACTACATGTCAACTAGCAGTCATTAGAGTATTAGTACACTGTCTGCCTAATATCTTCTAACACTTTATTTTGATGGGTCCACAACATACTGACTATCAGAAACTCTGCAAGTATGTGTGAATGTATTCTACTAACCCTAAACCTACCCTGACAGTGTAAATGCAACAAAAGCTGCAAATCAATGAGAATTAGTTGACACGTAGTTACAAAGCTTAATATAATATCTAAAGTGGACTACCAAAATAAAATGTAACCCCCCAAAAAAGTGAATTGTTATCTGCAACCATTATAGTAAACTATTTTTTTAAGTCTTGTTTTCTGAGAAATTTGGTGATCTGCCAGCGCAGTCAGATAATGAACTTTTATACTGGCAGATATTCCTGTTTTAAACATAGACTCAATTCTGATACATTTTTAGACAGCAAAACTTATTTATAATAAACTTATTAAGTCATTAAATTTATCCTGATTCAATTGTTTTTTCTTGTAGCTTATGAACCACATTTCTCCCACTTTCTTGGCTAGAGGAGTACAAAAGCACAACACTCCTGGCTGTTTTTCTTGTTGGTTTAAGTCTATAGCTGCATGTATCTGCCGTGTCCTCTGAGTGTATCTGTGCGCTTCAGTTTGATTAGTCATTCTCAGCCGCTGGATTTCTGCCCCCAAAGCTCCACGTATCCCCTTCACACCCACGACTCGTGCTTATAGCAGCTGAGCTTTAAACAACACCTATTACTCTTATGCTGTCAATTAGGATAATTTATGGCCGTAATTCTGAGCCGGCATGAATTGCGCTGTTTTGATGTTGGTAAATACTTAGAAGTTAATTGGGGGCATCTGCTCCAGGGAGTTCGGGCGAAGAATGGGAGACTGTTGTGTTTTCTGGCGTGCTTGCCAATTAACGACTCCCACCTCCATGCCACCGAACGCAAAACAACTCGCAGACCTGACGTTTAACGCTTTTGCTCCTCCGCCGTGGCTGACACTCTCTGGGGTGTGTGTGTGTGTGTGTGTGTGTTTAGATGGAGTTTAATTGCATGGGTTAATTTCACTTTGGATTCTGTACATTGGTGTTTCTTTGACTACATATACTTTTGGCCCTTTGGAGACCCATAAAACATGCTTTCATAATACATTCGTTTTCCCTCATACACTAATTTAATGTGTCTGCTGCCAAGATGTAATTTTATATGATTTATATGATTTGTACAGAAATATTCGTTTTTAGAAGCAAGAGGCAAAACCTCAGAGCAGGTTATACAAATGTATATGCTACCAATTTACCAAAATGTTAAATTGTTATGAAAGTGTTATGCATTTGGCTTCTTTTTTTATTATTATTTTTTTCATATTTCCATTATATCTCAAATTACCATTAATTCTGTGAAAGAAATTACATTGTACACATTTTTTTGGCTCAAATTATGTTGATTCTAAATATTCACAGTTAAAGGTATAGTTTACCAAAAAATGAAAATTCATACATACATATACAGTATATAGGTATGTGTGTGTTTTTGTGTGTATGATTGGCTTACATTATGTATTTTTTATTCTAGGATAGTTCACCAAAAATATATATATTTATAAAAATCTATTTTAAAAAATCCATGAATTATTTGAATAGAAATATTTTGTTCTCCAATTATATTTGGAGCGTCCTCTTGTGAAACGCCTCAGTTATATATATATGTAACCCTCATTCCTTGAAGGAGGGAACGGAGACATCACGTCAGTAACCAACGGATCAGGATCTCGCCAGAGAGACCGATCTGCTTTGAGTGTAACAAAACAAGCCAATGGGCATTGGTATGCACTGATCGCATCCAGGTGCAACTGATCACTGTGTGAGTATAAGTGAGCAGCTGGTGCATGCATCATTTATGTTTTCACCGAGGAGCTGAGCTAGGCCCAGCAGCTGAGCTGAGGTACAGCGGCTGTGGGGACGGGATGTGACCTTCATGGAGCGAGGGTTACATACGAGACGTTCCCTTTTATGTCGGTGACCGACCAATCGGGTTCCCTACCAAAGCACCACTGGAGCTTCCCTCTTCCAGTTCCCCTGTGTAGGCATCCTGAACCTTCCTATAAGACAGACGATAGGACAGGGCTCTACACAGAGGAAGTCACTACTGCTGTTCCTCGAGCAACCCAACCAGTAGGACTGGATACCACTGGAAAAATATGCCCTTCCACCGGAAGAGACATACTGCAGAGTTGCCACCTCCCAAAGGGGGTTAATCAACAATTACTAGGCATGGGATGATAACCGGTTTCAAGGTTTACCGTGGTTTGAAAAAGTTACGGTTTCAAAACCGCAAACAAAAAATGTTATACCGTTCCTACGATATAAGCATTTTTGTGTCGTTAAGGTAAAAGTGCAGGTCTCCTTACTAGGCTGTGTGTGTGTGTATGTGTGTGTACCTGCAGCGAAAACAATGCAGCCCCGCCCCCACCGGTTACTGCTGGCAGGCGCGGGCGTGTATGTGCACGTGATCCACAGTCAGCGAGTTTCGTATGGCAGCAAATCTATGGCAATAATACGCGAGCGCACCACTGATGCTGGCGCGCGGGGTAAATCACATCTGCAAGAGGGAAACATATCTACAAGCGAAGAAACGGGAGCCGCAAGCTCATTTCAAAACCGCGTCCGCGCGATATGTCATCTGCGCGCAATTCAAGCACTCACGCTAGATCATTCCTGCGCTCGATCTTCTCTCACCTGCTTGAGCTAACACTTTTATATTTGTCAGTCGTGGGGCGGGGCTTGTTGTTTTATTTGTAATCTCAAATGTCATTGGTTAATCCCCTTTTCCGGAAGTCAGTATTGGATGCCTGTTTGGACCACGTGTTAGTTATTGTTACCGTCAGAAGATTGTCATACCGTCAGAATCTCCTACCGGCCCATGCCTAACAATTACCCACGTGAAGTAACTTCTTAGGGCCATATTGCACATGGAACTCTCTTAGACTGCTCAGGCTTCATTCTCTAAAGATGGCAGAACATAGTCTGCTTGAAAACATGCCCCTACTAAGTGTACCATGGAATACAGATATGGGATCCCAACAGGGTTACTCATATGGGCACTAGCCTGACAGCACCAGTTGTTCCACCACATCTGGCCGCCAGAGTGCTGGAGGACTCAACAGGGTTTGCCCAGACAGGGAACTCTCTGGAGAAAAGGCTTAAGGATGCCCAAGCTGACTCTGAGCCGGGCCTCTTGGTGCCACTACCCGTTTGAGGTGAGAACACAGAAGGAAACAAAAGCAATAGAACCTAGCTAACGTGTTAGGAGTTGCCCAGCATGCAGCTCCACAGATGTCTGCTAGCGAGGCTCCACGAGTCAGCGCCCAGGAAGATGCAACACCTCTAGTGAAGTGAGCATATAACCTGAGTGGGCAAGGCACACCTTGTGTTTCATAAGCCATGGTGATGGCATCCACAATCCAGTGGGCCATCCTCTGCTTGGAGACAGCCTTCCCTTTCTGCTGTTCAACGTAACAGACAAAGAGCTATTCTGAGGTCCTGAAGCTCTGAGTTCTGGCTCCTCCTGGAGCAGCCCTTGCAGGTTTACCACCTGATCCCTAAAGTAGGTGGTAGGAACCTTGGGCACATACAACCCGGTAGAGCCTTATAGAGCCGGGTCAGGCTCTCAGTGTTGCACTGGAGTCTGCCGGCTCAAACTCAAAGCACGATTTGTCAACCGAGAATGCCTGTAGGTCCCCCACCCTCTTCCTCTATGGGGTCATGATGGTCAGAAATAGCAACGTAAACCTTAACGGTGGAAGGGGACAGCCTACGTTCCAACCCTTGTTGCAAGAGCTCTTCCGGGGGTCCTCACTGTGAGAGGAACACCATTCGACGAACACTTTAAAACATAGGCCCGTCTAGTGGATGGTGCTCGTGCTGAAGTGGTAGTGAGAGCTACCTCCTAGGGTAGGTCACCTAGAACTTCTGCGTCCCATCCAGGGACCACACGTGTAGTTTCCACAGGTCTCGACACGGGTACCAAAGGGTGCCCCATCTCTGAGAAAGCAGATCCTTCCTCAGAGGTCCTTAGTCCTTTAGTGTTGAAGCATGCAGGGGAGCTGGCCACTGCACACTTCTGGTGTGGCTGTCTGCACAGGAAGATGATCCTCGTGAGACACCTGCACTCGTTCTATCAGCTTACTCGAAGAGAACAAGCAGTAGTGATGCACCACCGCTCAGCTCCGAAGCAAAAGGATAAATGATGCATGCACAAGCTGCTTACAGTGATCAGTTGCAGCTGGATGCAGTCAGTGCATGCCAATGCCCATTGGCTTGTTTTGCTACACTTGAAGTAGATTGGTCCCTCTGGCGATATCCTGATTTGTTGGTCACTGACGTGACTTGTAGTGACCAACTGAGAGGGAACTTCAATTATTTTAATCAATTGAAATAGTTTCTTTGCAAAATGAAAACCTGAAAACTGATATCTATAAACTCAGCCTAAACATTCATTCAAATATAGAGCTCTTTATTTTTTTTATATACAAATTTAAAACTGATCTAAGATCAGGTGAAAACCGTATAGACATTGGTTGACGGTTTCTTTTGGATCGCCTTACGAGCAGAAACTTTAATGTCACTGTTCTCCTTCTCATCAGCTTCTCTCTTTTTCTTTCTTTCTTCAGAACCCTGACATTGTGCTGGTCCACTACCTGAATGTGCCCGCCATAGAGGATTGTGGGAAACCATGCGGGCCCATCCTGTGCTCCATCAACACGGATAAGAAAGAGTGGGCCAAATGGACCAAGGAAGAACTCATTGGGCAGCTCAAACCCATGTGTGAGTGTCAAACCACGTATCTACAAACACACTACAATACGCCTGATATACAGTAGGAATGATATTCAGTGAGATCGAGTTAAACAAGTTAGTTTAGAGCAAGGGCAATTAGTTATTTATATATTCATGGTCATTTCAGAAAAGATTCATCTGTATCTATGGTGACCCCAAAAAGTATTTGGACACTTAACTCACACTTAAAATATAAAAACATGAAACTGAATTCCACTGCATAATCTTATTTTGATATTTTGCATCTAATGCAATATTAATATGTTTAACAAATGCTAAAAATCATTTATTTTGCGGAAGAATGAGCCATTTTAAACATTGTGGGAATAATTCCATTAATTCACACAATTATGATTGTCTTAGATTATGCATTATATATGTACAGAATTTTAGATTTATTCAAAATAAATATTACAATATATTTATTTATTTTGAAATTAAAATAAGAATATATTTATTCAAATTATTAAAAAAATATGTAGTTATTAATTTTAATTTTAAAGTTTTAGTTCTGCTGTTATATATATATATAAACAAATAAAATAATACAACAAATATATAGATATGGTCTGGCTCATAATACAATATTTTGTACATATTCTAATTATTATCATTACTTAATATTATTAATATTATATTGTTCAACAAGTTTTTATTATTATTAAAAAAATGTTTAAAATTTATTTTTATGAAAAAAATATATATATAAATATGATACAAATATTCCATATGCAAATGACATTTTTACATTGATTTTAAAACTCTAAATAATACTGTTTGTGTATTTATTTAATTGCTGTATGTTCATAGTTATTCAGAGAAGATTATTGTGTAACTATGGTGGCCCCAAAAGGACTTAACTTAAATTACACTTTAAAATCTGAAGGTATCTGGATAATACAATATAAAAACATGCTATTTGTTGTCGTATTTTCTAGTGCAGTGTCATTCTCTGGTCACCTTTCAACTTCACAAAAGCAGCTGACTGTGTTGTACGCTGTAGATGTTCACGCACTGACTCCCTGTACGTTCACAGCAGTTATTTTTCTTGTAATATTAGAGTGACTTTTAAATCTGAACACACATCAATAGTCATTAACTTCATGATGTGGTAGTGCAGTGCTGAAAGGGCAGGAGAACGCTTCTCACATCATCATCATCTCTTTGAATGACCTTCTGTGAGTGAAGCTCAGTGACGGTGCAGGACTGCCACCTTCTGCTGACCGGAGGAAATCACAGGGACTCTGATCTGGAGGTGTCTGACTGCTCTCACCAGTCATGTATTTTGAATGACACAGGCTGATGTACTGGGGCATAAAAGGGGCATTCTGGTTAGATGCGTGTAATTAAGCTAAAAAATAATTTTATAATATTTCATTTGATAAATTTTAGAATAAATAAAATGTACTGTCTAAGTAATGTTTTGATTTTAAGTGAAATAATTAATAATTATTCTCAGCAGAGTTGAAACTGTTAAACCTAATTAAAACTAAAACCTATATATGCTATAATATATAACCTATAATTAAAACTATAGCTAAAATTGCTGTAACTGCAGTAAAATAACTAAAACATATTTTTATATAATATAATATAATGTAATAATATAATTGATATAAAAAAGAACAAATAAAGAACAAAATAATACAACTAAAACTTTAAATAAAAATTGGAAACAAAAATACCAAAATATGTTTACCTGAAGTTAAATAACTTTAAAAAACTATACATTAATTAAAAAATAAATAAATATATATATATATATATATATATATGTATATGAATGATTAATCACAAAGAAATTAATAACAATTAGTCGCATGCAAAATAAAGGTTTTTGTTTGCTTATGATATGTGTGTACTGTGTAATTTTATGTATATATCTATATACACACATGCATGTATATATTTTAGAAAAATATGTTATGTTTGTATATTAAATATATTTATATATTATATAAATTATAGGAATATTTAACTCAATTCAAAATTTCTTTATTGTCATGACTGCAACGATAAAATATTGCCAAAGCTTAGAAATATTATAATAATAATGAAAAGATCAAAATAAGACTAAAAAAACGTAAATTAACAGTGTAGCAAATTTGAACATGTGAACATTTCATACCACAGTGTTTAACATAAATAATAATTATAATATAGTATAATAATTTATATAGGAATATTAATATATGTAAATACATGTAAATATTTTTTAAATATATGCTGTATGTGTACAATGCACAAAACTTTTACATTTGATGTGATTACTTGCAATTAGTCATTTGACAGCACGTATCTATATCAGAAACAAACAAAACATTAAATTAAAAGAAAAATGGAAAATACAACATGTTTTAAAAACTATAATATAATTAAAGTTAATTATACTAAATTAACACTGATTCTCACTTATTTTAATTAGATTTATAAAACAGTACACAAACCTGTCCAAAGACAAAGATTTGCAAAATTATACATTTATTTATAGAAGACCTTGATCTATTAAATGTGCAATTCATGTATTTATTTATTTACATATTGAAAGTTTGATGAAAAAAAAGGTGCTTGATTATCATTAAAAAGTCAATGCAGAATTAGCTTCATTTAAGCAAAATTGTACATAATTTAATCTTGGTATGAAATATAACCCAGACATATGCTTGACAGGATTTGTGAGACTGTGTGTGTGTGTGTGTGTGTGTGTGTGTGTGTGTTGTGCATGACGTATATGTAAGCAGCTGTGTAATGCAGCTCTCTCACTGAGACGAACTGATTTGTATTGACTAAAATCATGAAGTTGTTCTCTGAGTGACTCTAATTGGATTGGTCAGATGACTGTGATGTTTATTTCTGGACTGAAAGATGAAAAATGATGCTCTCAGCAGATGAAGTTCCACAGTCCCATGCTGTGTTTTCTATTAACATCAAAAGAAGCAAACAAGACGGCTTCAACAACTGTCACTCTGCTCAAATAGATCTGTAATGTTTTCATCTCATTAAACCAGCACCTAGAGCCTCTTCACTAAAAGATGTTTTTTTGGGTTTACATTATTAGCTGTAATACCTCGAAACGCCCAGCAGATGTCAGTGTTTCGCTGTTTTGCTTTACCAGACTACATCGCTGCATTGTTTTGGTGTTTGAGTGATCTGAAACAGCACCTGTTTGTCTCCAGTTACCTGAGTTATGGCTCATATAGACGCACTTTGGGAATGTGAAGTTAAATACAAGTCTCTATCTGTGACATGTTGTCAATTACCAGAGAACATCATTTTCAGTGGAAAAAATCCTTGTGTACAGTAATGCACTTACAGTGAAAGTCTATGGGCTAAGGCAATGCATAAATGCCTAAAATACATTATATACATGCACATGTGTAATTCACTTTCTAATCCTATCTGTACAAAGTTATATGATTTCAAATCATTTAAATACTATGCATCTTCAACACTATTAAAATATATGTAATAATTTTTTTTCTAGTATATAATGTTTTAACACTCTATTTAATGCATTTTACCATGTTTAGATCCTCTAACTAAGCAAAAAAAAGTAGATCTAAGCCAGGTTATATAAAATATTTTATTCAAATGTCCAGTCATCATCAGGTATAGTTTTAAAACCTGCTAACTTATGCATGATTCATACACGTTTACAAAGTTCAAATATCCAGAATTGTATTATTAAATATATATATTTTATTATTATGGTTGTTAGTCAATAAAAAAATTGAATGTCTAAATTAAGGCAAAATAAATTTGACTGAAAATACCCACAAGATCACAAGAAAATTATATATTATTATTCTATTTTATTTTATGATTAAATTATACACTAAATAAGAAACTAAATCTACCAGCATGTGGCGGTAAATGTCTTTTTATTGATATTCAGGACAGAAACAGCACTGATGTTGCTCTTACTGCTTGTCTGATATAAAATATATGATTAAAAACTCCCAATATCTTGGCTTTTAGGGCATAACTGCATTTATGGAGTTGTTTCCCTGCATCATTTTATCAACAGTCCCTGTATGAAATGTAAGGTGACGTGCAGGTCTGGGGGCGGGGCTAGTGCAGTAATTGAGTTATTATATTTGAATCGCTACTTTTTAATCGTGTTAAACTGATCGTACAAAACAGTTCCATTTGCTGCTTGATATTGAAAATTGGCCCATCTTCTTAATGTATTATCTTAATTATAAACACACTGGTTTGTAGTGAAAACAGTTTTACCGCGTACGTTGTTATTCTCCTCGTTATTTAGCGTCTAACAAACCGGAAGCCTCAACCATAGGCTTACTTCCGCTTTGAGAAAAAAGGTGGTATTAACATAAAAAAAATTAATCCGGTGTTCTAACATTTTGTCTACCCGTCAGATTTTCCTACCCGGGTTTAATGCGCATGCGCACGTCAATGTTGCATTCTTTTTTCTTACCCTGTAAAACAATATTTAATGTATGTTCATGACTGTAAGGGTAGGTTTATGGTTGGGGTAGGTGTAGGCATTAATAAAACAAAAAATAATAGGTAGAAAAATATATTTATTGTTGGTTCCAGTAGCTGTATACATTATAGTCAAAAACGCGAATATAACTCATAATTACTATATTTGCATTACTGTAAGGGTAGGTTTAGTGTTGAGGTAGGTATAGGCATTAATAAAACACAAAATTAGTCGTTTTTATTTTGTTATACCTATTTTTTAATGGGAGGTAGGAAAATCTGACAAGGTAGGACAATCTGACAGAACACCACCATTGCAGTCAAAATCATAACAAATTTAAATTATATAATTTCGTTTTGCTTGTCATAGTGATGCTCGTGCATTTCTAATCGAGCTTGATGTAAAGTTGAATATTTCTAAAGAGCTTTTTTAATCCCAAGTTCCAATTCACTGACACGGGCATTACTAATTCTATTGAATATTACAGTATTAAAAATGTATCCAATCATGACATTAACATTTTTGTCAAAATACACAAGTTATGATGACATGAGTACATGCATGTATTATTACCCACGTGCATTTCATATTGTACTGTTGTTTTCAGCATGCCTTCATAAATGAGAACAGGAATGTAGTTTCTCCAACTGTAATAATACTTACTCGTGTTTAATGATTGGAGTCTTTTCAGCGTCTGTGCGAAGCGTCCTTTCCACTCCACACACCTCTGTATGTTTTGCAACCACTACCGGACACGGAAAGCATGGGGTGATTGATATCCGCCGTAGCCAACCAAGTTTGCAAATATCAAAAAGGGGATGGTTTTAAGAGGTTTGTCTGTTGTCAACCAATCACGACCGAAAAGAAAACACGTTCATGCACTCTCAGTAGCCAATGAACATATGGAAATAGCGCCGTGTACTGGCCAATGAGAGAAATGCAGTATAGAAAGACACTCAAGTCTTTTGAGAGAAGCACAACACGCGGAGCTAAGTGACATTCATATGACTTTACAGATGAATTTGTAACGCATAATCAGGAAAAACAAACAAAAATTCAAATTATAATTACATTTAGGTTTGGTTTAAAACCCTTGTGCAACCTTTTGGACATTTTTGTCCTTTTCAGAAGCCTATTTTATTTTATTAATTATTATTATCATTTTGCCTGTGTTATTGGTAGCTGCATTAATATTATCAACGGTGTGTATTTGATTGGAATTTTACTAGTTCACCCCCAATTCCTTTAATAAATCAGTCCCCACTGAAATCCATTCATTTTAATCACACACACACATACTATTGTTTATCAGAATCTCTAAGGTCACTCTCTCTAATTATTCTTAAAGTCATTTTATAAGCTGAATGTGTTGTTTTTTATCATCTCAGTCCTTGACATCTGTGTTTAGTTTTGTAGCTCCAAGCTCACCTTGCTCCTTTATAATCAACATGTACAGTCATGCTGTGATTGCAACAAATTACAACTGGAAAACCATAAGGAGCCATTCTTGCTTCTAATTTGTTCAGAGCGTAAAAACACCACTACACCTGTACTTTTACAGTAGTCCTCATATTATACATGAAGAACTGTACATACCCAGATCACGGATATTGTTCATTGCATACTGCATAATGTAAATTGTTGCTCATGGTATGCTATTTATTAATATCTGATTATTTGAAAACTGATGTTTTTCTTCTTCATTGTATAAACAATTTTGCCAATGAATAATAAATTAATAAATACTTTTCTGTTTGCTTTTAAATATACCTAAAAATGATTTTCATTAAGTAATAATTATTATTTCGCATACTATGACCTAACTAAACTAAAGTAGATACTGGAATATGATTTGGGTTTACCTGTTTAGACTATAAAAGCACAATTAAGTAGAAAAATTAACAAGCTAAACAACTAAATATTTACAATTAAGAGTTTTAAATAATAATAACAACACATTTTAAATAACAAGGTCAAATATTTTTCCAAAAATAAAATGCAGTTATGAAGTTTCCATATGCATATTTCTTTCAAAATATATTTTATTCTCAAAATTTTGGCTATGATTCCGTTATTCTATTATTTCAGAATTCTTAATATTACTTTCCAAAAATATTAGGCATCAGCTTATATTTCATCAGTGGAAATGTGTAGCCTAACAGAAATTGTGCTGTAAATTTCCCATGCACCTTTAGATCCAGTCTGTAACTCACTAGATATCATTCACCTTGCACCTTTCTACTTCCTGATGACATTTGCACTGTGATCATGAGCCTATATGTATGACTTTACGCACCTGACTATATAATGCACCTTCGGTTCATACTTCCATTGCAACCTACATTGTATTCAGTCTTTTATACTACCTCATATTTGCACTAGTTTCCATATAGTGTGATGTATACATATTTATAACTAATATACACTAATAATTATAACTAATAAAATGTACACATATTAGTAACTAATGGATTTATACATTCTTTATTTGCACTTTCTGGTTAGATGCTAACTGCATTTCATTAGCTACTTGTACTCTGCACAATGGCAATAAAGTTAAATCTAATCGGATCAAATCTTAAAATAATTCTACTGTAAATATTAGATCACATCTGAAATCAGTGTGTCCCTAATGTTCTGTAAAGTACAAAAAGACTTGACTTCTATGTGAAATGTAGTAAAAGTGAAAGACGTTGCTGGTCATTATAGAATTTTCCTCTTTGTGGGAGTAGAGATAGAGGGGGAGCCTGACTTCCATATATGGGCATGCCATCAACTTTCTCTCCCCATTGGCTACTAGCGGTTTGCAGCTGCTTGTCAACAAAATGGCCTTCCTCAAATGCTTTTCGAGGACCTACTAACTATTTCTGTTTTGGTGAAATAGTATTGAAACTCCGGTTGAACAATAGAGACGATCGTTTTCTCTTAAACACAGTATTTACCAACATATTACTGTGTTCACAATAGGCATATATCGTTGACAGAGCCAGATCAATATTGGGATTTTTGCTTTATTCTCGAGTTAGCTCACAAATGCTAACAGTCTACCTGCAAACCCTTATCGACCCAGCATTCATCTCTGATTGCTTCATAACCCCACAGAGAAATTTGAACGGATTGTTGGCTTAAATTCAGCAATACAGCCACTTTTTGGTTACAAAAATAAAGCTGTCGGAACGAGGCCAGCGGAGATTTGGTCTGACAAGAAGGTAAGCAGAGATTGTAGCAGAGCTGCTACTGTTTTAGCTTGGTATATTATTTACTGTTGATGATGACACCAAGTGGAGATGTTAGAAGACGTTTAACACAATCTAAAATGTAAAGCACTAAAGGGTTAATGAACTTGTACCGTGTAATACAAAAAACATGCCAAGTTACGAAAATATAATACGAAAGACAGCAAGCTGAGTTTCCACTTACTCAACACAGCTTAGCTAACCTAGCTAAACATATGCTAATTAAACACTGGCGCAGATAAATAACAATAGCAATGAAATACATTCACTTTAGTGGAGGATGTAGTGGTGTTAGTTATAATGCTACCGAGTCTTTGGGTTGACATTATTGGCAATTAAAACTAAAGCAGAGAAGTTCACTCGCTTTTAGATGTTATAAACCTGCTAACAATTCACAGTAGTTAGCTGATCAGCTTTTAACTGCCTCAAGTCAAACGATCCCAAACGCGTTGTCTTTATTCTGTCTCTTTACTGTTTTGAGTTAAAGTCTCAATTGAAAGTAAAGTAAAGCACTGAAGATGGCAAGCGATTAACGTTAAGACAAGCCATGGATTAACTTGATGAGCGGGCCTGGTGAACAGAAGGAGAGCTGGGAAACACGTACAGATGCAATAAATTACAACATAATCCACTAATTTATCATGATCGTAGAATTACATATTAAATCAATTATATTATCTTCCTGTTTGGCCTCATATCTTTGCGAATGTGATTACTAGCAACGGGAGTATCTGTTCTTAATTTTGATATCTGCTCTTGGTTATCGTTTGATTCAGTGTTTTTGGTTCTTGGTTATCGTTTGATTCTCGGTTCAGTGATTTAATACTGATTATTGAGTGGTCTTGTAGGACTTTATAAAGAGCTCTGTGTGGTCAGATTAACATTTAAACGGATAAAAATGATTTCACAGTGTTGTATAATGTGTAATTGGCATTCAGAAAATGGGGTGCACAGTCTGTCCTGAGTAAATCATCTCGTGGACGGACTTGTTTAACAAGTCCTTTAACATTTTGTTTGTGCTGATTGTGTCTTTAAGCTTATTGAAGTCATCTAATCATTCTGTTCTTCGTCATAATAATGAGTTGTTTCTTTCTGTTCTCAATAGTATTATTTTCCTAATGCTTATGTAGCACTCACATGCCAGAATAGTGCAGTAATATTAACTATTTGATTTATTACTGGACCATCAATATGAGATTTTTATAGTAGGCATGTAGTGTCATCTTTCGAGTGCTATATATATTTTTAAAACGCAATGCAAGCTAAAATAGCGCCTAAAAGCATTTTATAAGGTTGTGATTGGTTTTGCAAGGTCTTTCAAAAATACATGATTATACATACAATAATGTAAACAAGGCTTTTTATACTCCAGTTAGTTTGCTGGGTCACAAACATCATGTTTGTTTATTTAAGACTTTGTGTCTCAATATAATGTGTTTGATATAAGGAGTCCTAAAATGTAACACTGGTCCTCCTCTTCCTATAATAGCATTGTCTCTGTTGGCAAAGGTTTAGATGAAGGTGCATGAGAACTTATAAACTGTTATGCTGATTATTTTCCTCAGAAGTAGTGTTTGTTGCAGAGCGTAGTGGCCACTCAGAGTGAAAAGCCCAACTTAAACTTACTGTATAATTGTTTACCACATGTGTTGGGGTGCAATGGATTATGTGATATCTCATTTAATGAATGGTTTTGGTGTTATTTAACAGTACCACACTTATTTTAGACTAACTATTTTTATTTGCCAAATTGGCCCTTTTAATGATTGGAATTTTAATTGTCAAGGGATGGCTTCTTGTAGAGATTACACAAGCTACTTTAGTAGCATGCTCATGTCTGCTCATGTTCGTTTGGATGATTAATCAGTTTAATTGACTACTAAAATTCATTGACATTTGTATCAGTCATTAAGTGAATAGAATTGCTTGTAGTTTGTCAGCCCAGTCTTATATTTTGTCTTCCTGGTCTTGTACCAAAGTGCAATAGATGGCAGCAATGCTTTCCAATATGATTTTTCAAATTCATGAAAGATAACCATATATTTTCAGATATAACATGAAATCCATGCCAGTATTTCAGAGACAGCATAAAATAGATTTAAAGCTTGTGAATTCACTGCATAAAATCTTAATCAATAGACTTGTTGTAAAAAGCTGACACAAAAACTTGTGCAAAAGACAACCTGCACATCCCAGGATCCTCGATTTTCAACATTATGACTTGGATAAAATATCTCAAAGCTGCTCAATACTGTATGTCGTTTTTGGAAAACAATGGGTGTGTTCACGTTCATTTCAGATGATTCATCACCCTTATGACTTCATCAGTAGAGAGGACTTACTAGTATTGCTCATTTATTGCTGTGATTCTGATCATTTGAACATAGGTACATAAATGCAGTGAAGCTAAATTTTCCCCTTTTTTTTTCTTTTCAGTCCTCAGATGGAGTAATCTGTCTGGCTGGAGTCTGCAGACCTGAAAAGTGAGAATGAGTGGTGAATTAAAGAGTAGCTGCCCAGCATAGAGGCAGGTATGCTCCCCATGGGCTCATAATGAACCGTGACACCTTTTCCCACATCCGGCTGTGGTGCCCACGCCCCTTTGGCACCTACTCCCAGAATAAGCCATACAGCAATGGTACAATCTGCAATGGAACAACTACTACCCACTGCAAGGCTGAGGATTCGGGGCTTACAACCATAGAGACCAATGGAGTCACTGAGGAGCAGGATGAGGATGTTGGCACTGAAAACACTCCACCGGATGCTTCATCTACCCTTCTGGCTCCACCACTACCTGCTTCACCCTCTCCAAATTCACAGATGGAGGATGGGAGGGTACTGCTTGATACCTGGTATGTCATCAAACCAGGCAACACCAAGGAGAAAATTGCCTTCTTTGTAGCTCACCAGTGTAATGGTGCTGGAATTCCCAGGCCTAGTGCTATGAAAGTCAAGGGAAACTGGGCTACTGATTGTACCAAGGCCAAGCGGCGGCGGCGCTGTTCATCTTATGACCCTCCCACTAGAGCTCAAAATGTTGTCGTTGATGTACCCACAGAATCCAGCTCGACAGAGGATAGCGTTGGAGTGAGTGAGACAGATTTGCTTTCTGTAGCCGAAATGGTGGCTCTTGTTGAACAGCGTACAGCCTTGGCGCTTCAAGGGATGGTAGCGCAAGGACAAACTAGTCCTTATACAGTCCATCAGAAACCTGTTGTAATTCTTTCAGATCCCCCTTCATCTGCACCAGCTTCTCAAAGTGACTTTGATCTGTTGCAGCAACAGCAGGAATCCCGACGGGTTGCCCAGGCTGTCGCACAGTTTGAATCTCGGCAGCAAAATCTCGACAGTACAACTTTGCGGCCTGAGCTGAATGGAAGAGATTGCATTCACACGGGTGATTCTGTGGGTGGCACCCCGAGTCACGGACGAGGGGAAGTTCGGATTGCTTTCCGGGTATCAAGTCTGGACCCTCGCACCCAGTCTGAGCCTGTAGGCCGGCCCAAATGCATGTTCATGAGTTGTGGAGTAGGAGGGGGGCAAGCAGGAACCCGAAGCAATGAAAAGATCACTTGCGACCTCTACCAGTTGGTCAGTCCCTCGTCTCGAGATCCAGGTGCCCTCCTGGCTGGCTCGCCAAAGGCTGATCCCCTCGGAGAAGGCATCACTGACAGGCCTTCCTCCACAACGTCAGATCCTAACCAAGACCCTGCCTCAGGGGAGAAGGCAGCCGTTGCTCGAGAGCGGGTGACTGGCTTCCATGTTGAGGTTGTGGTCACAGGTGCAGTAGACCAATGTGTCTTCTATGGGAAGGACAGCACAGAGAATGTTCAAGAAGAGACTGTTTGTTTTGCTATGCCCAATGGGGCTAATTCAACTGATGCCTCAGAGGACCCGCCTCCTGGCCAGCTGTTCTTTCTGCAGTCACCAGCTACAGAAGATGAGAGTTGCTCAGCGGTAAACAGTGGGATGCGGTCTTTAGACTGCGCAAACAACAACAAGCCAGTGGGGGCTACCGTAGAGAGGCCAGATTCCCCACTGGCAACTGTGGATGATTGTTCTGATCCTCCGTTATGCCGCCTCTATCGCCATGTCTCCCATGACTTCCTTGAGATTCGCTTTCAGATCCAGCGGCTTCTGGAACCAAGGCAGTACATGCTCTTGCTTCCAGACCACATCATGGTCAATATTTTCAGCTACCTGCCCACCCGATCGTTAGCGGCCCTCAAATGCACCTGCCATGACTTCAAGACCCTGATCGAGACCTACGGCGTGCGTGCTACAGACTCTCGCTGGAACCAGGATCCGTTGTATCGTGACGATCCCTGCAAGCAGTGCAAGCGGCAGTATGAGCGGGGAGATGTGTCGCTGTGCCGCTGGCACCCTAAACCTTACCACCACGACTTGCCTTATGGACGCTCCTACTGGATGTGTTGTCGGCGCACTGATAAGGACACACCTGGCTGTCGAGTTGGGCTACACGATAACAACTGGGTACAGCCATGCGAGCTGGTTCAGGTCCGCGCCAAAAGAGACGATGGGAGGTAAAGGAGATTGTAAGGGGATTGTCATTTCTCTCCCTGTTTGCTCTACTGAAACCTCATGCCACTGTAATATTTATGGTTGAGCTCGCCTCTTCTATCATAGCTTATTAACCTTGCTATTATTGTCAGTATCATTTCTTATCAGTGCTACTGTAGTAATTCTCGGTCCCTTCATGCACAGACCAATGTTCTGAAATTTAAGAGCCAATGCTGGTTAAATATGGTAGTCTGCTGCATGGGACTAGTCTTTACATGTACTTCCAAATTGGTTAGAAATTCTTATGGCAATCTTGGAAGACCAGCTCTGATTCTAACCCCAACCTTGCAAAAAAACCCTGCAGGATAGACACAGGACTTGTGATTATAACTTCATGGGGTTGTTGTCTAGTTTAATTTGCTGTCCCTTTTGGTCAAAAGCACGCAAAATGATGTCACTTTACAAATCCCTGATGTCACTTTGTAATCAACAGTTTGACTGCTTGTTGGATTTTTCCGTTTTTTGGTGTGAATGTGAGTGAATAATATTTTTTGTTGTTGCTGTTGGACTTCATTTTCTCTTCTTCAAATTGATTTATGAAATCAGTCTTTATTTCTTTCTTGACCAGACCTTTTCTTTTACCTATCTCTTTGCCTGCCAGGCTGTCTGTGTGCTTGTTGGCGAGGGCAGCCTTTGCCAAAGCAGTAATTAGCTTCATGTGGCTGAAAGAAAAACAACAAAGAACAGGACAACTCAAAACCTGATTCTAGCCTTAACCCTGTTCGTTTCTGCTCATTCCACCAGTCTGTGAAATCTTACAAACAGAAACATTGATGCTGATCCCTCTGGTTTGGGAGACCGTTATAGGTTTCACCGTCAATCTGCTTTTGGGAATCTTTGCCTCTAAAGTGAATAAAAGTTATTTAAAACTGGAGTCTGTGCAATTCCTCTTTGTGTATTAGTAAAAATAAAAAAATCTAATTGTAATTCAGTTTAGTTATCTTGTTACATTTACCCCCAGTTTCACAGACAAGGCTTAAGCTAGTCCCAGACTAAATTGCAGGTTTGAGCTGTCTCAGATGAAAATATCTTCCTCTGAAGTATCTTAAAACATGTCAGTGTCATTGTTTTGTGTGAAGATGCATACCTGTAATATTTTCTTATAAGGCATTTTTGTAAAAGTTGTTAAATATCTTAATTTAATTAATGCCTAGTCCTGGCTTAAGCTAAGCCCTGTTTGTGAAACCGGGCCTTCGATTTTTTTGTTTGTTTGTTTGTTTTAATGTTTATCACATTAATTGGTGTGTGTATATAAGGTATAAGTAAAAGGTGCACCGTGGAACTCTGTCACCATCTGTGGTTAAAAATTTTAATTGCAAGTTAATCACTAGTTATTGGAATTGTTCATTTTTATTTAATTGTTTTGCATGGAGCACCTATTATACGTAGGCTATAAAGTAATTTATTTAAAATGAGTGTTATAATTCATTTGAAAAACAAAATTAGCTTTAGCTTTCATTTCAGTGACACTTAAATTATTTCACCCGTAAAATTAACATTTACTCATACTCTGCCATCCATCATGTAGATGAGTTTGTTTCTTTGTCAAAAAAAAAGAGATATATATCAAATATATAATATTTCATAAATATATCAAAGATTTGAGCCACAGCCATATCACCCTGCAGCCCAAGCCTGGTTGCCCACTGAAGCGAAGCAGGGTTGAGTCTGGTCAGTACCTGGATGGGAGACCTCCTGGGGAAACTAGGTTGCTGTTGGTAGAGGTGTTAGAGAGGCCAGCAGGGGGTGCTCACCTTGTGGTCTGTGTGGGTCCTAAT
>JAUCNO010001624.1:0-11118 GCA_032353835.1 Enteromius viviparus | reverse complement strand
AGCCTTGAAGACCTTGATTAGCTTGTTCAGGTGTGTTTGATTAGGGTTGGAGTGAAACTCTGCAGGGCATTGGCACTCCAGGACCGACGTTGCCTACCCCTGTATATATATATATATATATAGTTTTTAATCATTAAAATACACTGTTCTTACCTGATCAGTACACCAATACCAGCTACCAATAATTGCAATGCCAAATAACACGCCGGGCCATGGCAGGTCCCCAGTCATGGGATCTCTAAGTAAATGAAAGGCATCCTCGCGCGGAGTGTAACATTGTTCAGAAATATTACTCCTCTTAGATGGCAAAGATAAACTATATTTATCCAGCAATGCACTGTATCCTCCAACTTCATGGAAGGCTGTTGACAAACAGGGACAACACAAGTAGCAGTTTATAATATTGTATCTGTACTAATTAGTTATTTACAGTGTTTGTAAATGTTTGTTAGTGTAGAAAAATGCACATTCATGAGGTGCAGTATTATTTTAATTAAAAATATAATTAAAGATTTAATTCATCCGACCACATTCTTCAGTGCTGTCATATAGTTATACCGGCTGGCATATCCAAGTGCATGGCTTGTGCATTAAACTTAGCTGATGGTTAACTTGAAAATAAACGGTAGCCCAACACTTTACAATAAGGTGTCATTTGTTAACACTAGTTAATATATTAGCTAACATGAACAAGCAATGAACCATACATTTATTGCAGTATTTATTTATATTTTACAGTAGTAGAATTATTATTTCTTAGTCTTTTTAACATTAGTTAATATAAATGCAACCATTCGTAATGCATTAACTAATGTTTACAAACACAACTTGTGATTTTAAAAATGCATTATTAAAATTAGCATTAAGTAAGATTAATACATTTTTAAAAACACATTAAAAGTATTGTTTAGTTTATGTTAACTAAAGTTGTGAACTAATGTTAATTAAATTAACCTTTTTGTAACATGTTACCAATTAAATAAATGAGAAGAGCATGTGTCTCATTAAACTGCGTAATATGTAAGCTGTCATCAAACTGTGAATAATGATAAGACAATGAATTTTGAAAAGCAATTGGTACATACAGAATCCCATGAGGACGAAGGCTCCAGCAATGATAACAAAGGTTTGGACGGTATCTGTATACATCAATGCAGCCAGTCCTCCTACAGAGACATTGCATGTCAAATTTTAACATATTAAAGGAATAGTTTTCTATCATCATGCACTCACTCTTGAGTAGTTCCAAACCTGCCTGAATTTCTTTGTTCTGTTGAACACAAAAGAAGATATTTTGAAGAAAGTTTGTAACCAGGCTTTTTTGGGACTTCATTGACTTCCATTGTATTTTTATCGAAATTACAATATTACAGTTACAAAACAGCCTGGTTACAAAATATCTTCTTTTGTGTTGTATCTATATATTATCTGTCCAAAACCGATTATAGAATGTAATGATAATGCCATTGTCATTGGTTTGATGCCCAAGAAAAGCATGATCTGACAAACTGTTTGTCTAAATTTTTTTTTTTTTTTTTTAAGTTTCTTTAGATAAAAATGGCTGCCAAAGGTGGAAAACATATAGAGAGGATTGAGATGGATCAGTAGCTGATTTTACCTGTGACAGTATAAAGCGCTGTTATGCAGAGCAGGGCAATCACTGCAACATATATATTCCAGCCTAGGGCCTGCTGTATAAAAACTGCCCCTGAGAACATGTCAACCTACGTTCAGTGACATAGAGAGAATGAATTGGTGCCCTTTTTAAGTGTAACCAAAATGCACATTACATGTTTTTTTATTATCAGAACAGGTATTCATACTTACGGAAATCTTTGTGAAGATGTAAAGAAAAAGTGAAATGACAGAGAGATACAAGCTAATTCTAGTCCCTCCAAATCGTTTCTTGAGGTACTGAGGCATTGTAATCACCTTTTGTAAAAAAAGAGTCATTCATATTATTCGATACTCATACTTTTTTCATGTAAAATATGACCAATATGATAATAATAGCATACCCCTGCAGTTAAATAAACAGGGACGAACACCCAGCCCAGCAACAAAACAATAAATAATGCCTGTGAAACAAATATGAATCACAATCCGATTTAAATAAACCAATGACAAAGCACAATATTTTTCTGTATTCCAATATGAGGCTTACATTCCATTCGAAACCCCCGACAGCTATCCCACTTGCAGCTGCTGTTCCTGCAAGACCAACAAAATGACCACTGCCAATGTTGCTCGCAAAAAGAGAAGTTCCCACCTGGTGTGAGAGAAATACATAGAAACATTGCAATCTTTAGTCGGTTTCATTTAAAATACAAGGGTGTGTGACAATAGAGTGACATAACATTTAAAAACTACAAATCTAAAATACTCACTACTTAATACTTATTATTGTTAAAATTAAATACTCACAGGCCACCATACCATAGTCCGACCAGCAAGAAAGTAGCCACCTACTGTGCCACGGTTAGTCCTAAATGTAGACTAAGATATATAAAAAAGAGAATTTTTCTTTTTCTATGCAAATTAAAACTGTAGCTCCATTAACACACAAGAACAAACTTTTACTAACCCAAATTCCTACTGCAATAACCACCATGAAGTAGCCAACGATTACACTGATGTCCGCTGGATTGTTGATGGTTACATGTTTCTCTGTAGTGTTTTTCATTTTTGAAGACAGACAGACACGATGCTGATATCATTTATGAGATGGCAAAACTTGAAGCATCCAACGGATGAGGCACTTGAAGAGGAAGATTTTTCTTCATACAGGATTTAAGGGTAAACTCCATGATCTTTGCCCACATGCCAAAAAAGCTGATGAAGGAATATTATTAACAATAATTAACTTATTACTAGCCACTCAGAAATGCTAGATGTACACTAATGCTGTGGTACAAAACAACATATAGTTCTAATTTGTAGTATAGAATTTTATGATTAAATAGCATTAATATTTTTTTTAAAGCAGAGAAACACCAGACTATTAAAAAAAAGAAAGTATTTTTATTAATAACATCATGTAATCTGGCTTGTTATTTCTTATGTATTAAAACACTTCTACAACTTTGACTTCAAATGTTCATATAGGCATTATTAAAGAATTATACTAACTTTAGAGCAACAGATAAATGATGTGATAAAATATTATTTAGCATACACTCTCAGAAATAAAGTTACAAAACTGGGGCGGTACCTTATAGGTGCATATTAGTACTTAAAAGTTAAGCTTTTGAAAAGGTGCCGCCCCAGCGACAGATTTCGTACCTTTATTTCTTAGGGTGTCATTTTTCTTTTTGCTGATAAAAGCAGAATGGCAATTTTCACCAACACTTAAAATAATGTTCCCAACTGTTCTAACCGTATTTGAAAAGAACTACGAAGAGGGAAACTTCATGGATGATCAGTTTGTTAATGCATCAGTTGTGTCACTACAGTCTGGTTAATAATCTTGCACTTTGGTGTATGACATTATTGCTACTTCACTGCTTTCAAAATGCAACAACAACTGCAGGACAAGGAACAAAGCGACTTCTGTTCAATTTATTTAATGCAAACCAGAGCACAGACTTTCCATTCAAACAATGTTCAATATTTGACAATTGTAGGTCTTTAAAAACAAACAGACCTGTTTGACATCAGATGAAAGTACAGAGTCTCTTTGTCTCTGCGAAAATGTTACTGTAAGACAAAATTACAATAACTTTGAAACAAAAACAAAATGAAATCAATCATACAAAAAGCAGTCATTTGGTTCCTATGGCGAGTCTATGCTTTAAAACATTTCAGATGAGATGATGACCAGCTAAACCCAAAAAGATGCCGTTTAAGCACTACAGATACGTATACTGATCCACTTCATTGAGGGCAAGCTGAACAGTGCGTCACAACGATGTGCAGAAAATCAATCACTATGTCATCAACTCTTCCAGAGATGTCCAACTCCAAGTGAAGCCCCCCCCCCCCCCCAAAATAAAAAAAAATCACACAAGATACTTAAGGACTAAAACATGAATTGTGTTAATGTTAAGACTTCTTTGTTGCATTATTCTTCAATGTTAGTTCAGTAATGTGAGATTAAAAGGTAGAAATTGCCGTCAAAGAGAAAGTGTTTCTTGATTTTATTAGATATCTTAATTCTGAGCTTGAGATTAAAAGAAGCAATGAATTCAGGACAGTTATAGTAAATGCATTGGGAATTACAGGTCATTTAAAATACAGTAGGGTTTGCAATATTAAATCTGAATAGCCCCATCATTTAGAATTACATAATGTTGTTCATCAACGGTTATCATCTGGGTCTGTGTTAGACAAAACTATAACATAAAAACAAACGTAAAAACAATTTACACCACATGTTTAATAGAAAAATAAAATAGAAATGGAAATTGTAGTCAATGGGAAATCTGCTCCTTTATTAAATGTAATAAATTACATGTGGTTCAGAGTGCACAGATATAACTCTTACAAACTTAGTGCTAGCAAGATAAAATTTCAGACTGGCTAGAGCAACATGTTTAACTTCTCTAAGCAATCTATTGATATCTTCTAACAATTTCATCTGTAAATGTATTTCCATTGTAGTTTATGCATGTTTTCTTAAAAAAAGAAAAAAGAAAAAAAAAGAAAGTAAAAATCCACCTCAAATGAAGTGTATACATTTATTAAGCACATTATGCAAATATCATTCACACGGTGGTTTTTCCATCCAGCATTTTAATGCAAATTTTGTGATGCAGCATAAAAATGCTAGTTGATGGAAAAGCCGGCTAAATCTCCTGATTTTGCAGCAGTGTAACAATTGTACTTTGAAACTTCCATCAGAAAAAAAAAAAAAAAGAAAAATAGAAAGAAAAGATTTTAAGCTTTTTACACTCATTACAGGAGATCCCATTTTAAGCTATGACTTTACAGTAGTAACAACTGCTCTTACGGTAGCAATCTAGATGTTCTAATGTGTGTAAAACTATATTCAGCCTCAAAACATAAAAAGTCAGCTTCAAATAAACGTCAATGATTTTTTTCTTATTAAGTCAAGCATGTTTTTGCGGCGATTCAAACAAGATTCTCCAAGATGATACCAACTCTAAGAACAAATTTGGGCATCTGCGAAGAACGATGATCAAAATCAAAACATTCTGAAATCATATCCAAATGATACATATATTGTCTGTCAATACTCAGTAAACAAAAACTTGCTATCAGCTTGCAGAAATGAAATGATGAATTTCAAAACATCTAGACATCAACTAAGAGTAAAGATGTAAAAGTAGGTGCATAAATGTTTCCAAAATGCCCACGTGTCTCATTAAAAAAAAAAAGAAATAAAATTAAAATCACACTTCCTGGCTTGCCCTGTCGATCCGCATGACTCTGCATGACCGGGTTGGTCGTTTCTCCTTTCCTCGGTTATGTTGAGCAGCACGAAGACGTGCTAAAATGTGTTTTTTTGGGAACTTCAGGGTGGTACATCCAAACTGGCTAACTCCTCCTGTTTCCCCGGGCAGTTTCTCCCGTCTTTGGACCCAGCTTCTCCAACCAGGTTTCCAGCAGTAGACGCTATCATAAAATCTCGAACCATTCTCACCACCTAAGACATATATCCTGCGTTTCCATCTAGCCACACCTCCGGCAGCAATCCGCCTTGGCAGGCCAGGAAAAACAACCGGACTAGGTGCGCGGTCGCTCCCGCCACCCCCTCGCTCTACTCCAACCGCCACCTCCCGCTCCACTCCTGATCCTCTTCCTTCTCGGAAGAACAACACACGTCCTGTGGCATCTAGCGGTTCAGCCTGGGTGTAGTTGCCATTCAGGAACTTGGCGGCATCACGCAAGTAACCACCAATGGCACAAACCCCACCACGCACTGCCACACCTCCAGCCAGGCAGGTGGCGCCAGAGTCTAGGGCGACACGGCTCCAGGTGTTGGTAACCGTGTGGTAAATAAGCACGCCAGCATGCACCACAGCCCTGCTCTGCTCCAGTGTGGTGCCACCAAGCAAGTAGAGACGACAGCGGAGGGCAGCGCAAGCAAAAGAACGCAACGGCAATGGCAAACGAGGTCCTGATGCCCAGGTTAGCGTGTTAAGGTCAAATTTTTCAGATGTGTCCAGAAAGGCTGCTTTGTTACAGCCCCCAAGAGCGTATAAAAAACCTCCGCAGCCAAGAAGACCCAACATCGCACGTGGTTCAGCCATCACTGGCTGTACAATCCAGCGGTTTAGCACGACATCGTACTCGTGAAGTGCTGAGGAGACCTCGGAACTCCGCAGGATGCCTCCCGCCACAAACAGTCGACCTCCGACAGCAGTGCAGCCAGGACAAAGCAACGAGCTCAAGGCTGCCAGCTTCTCCCACTTCCCCGTGCGAGGGTCAAAGCAGTCCACCGTGAAGTCCCTTTCCCGTAAAGACTCATCCTCCCTTGGCTTAAGGTCTACACAGACAATTTTCTTCTCAAACATGCCTTCTCGCGGCCTCAAGGGTCCTCCCATGCCCTCGGTGCTCCCTCGAGGTACAAGCTCTTGGTTCATTCGGTGGCTCTCTTCAGGGCCGAAAAGCCCGGGGCGTAAATGGCGTAACAAATTGGGCATGTGACTGTAACGATCAGCTGGCTGGTATTCTGCCCAGCGCCGTGCTGCATCGTAAACTTCAGTCTCACACTCCACACCCAATCGATCCGACTCCAACAAGCTGCCAAGAGTTCCTGGGTCCAACAGGAGGAAATCCCGCTGCCGAGCCACTCGAGGGAAATGCTGGCCCACCAGTCTCAAAGAAGCCCGAAGAAGCAGCTGGTCATGATGTGAACGAGCCAGAGAGTACATGCCCAGGCAATTCTCCACAGACAGGTGTTCAAAAAGGAATCTAACAAACAGGAAAATAACGTGTGAGCATCGGCAAGACAAGATACAATGTTGAATGATTACAATAGGATTGCGTCGAAATTTTACCTAGAGCAAAGGTCCTGCAAGGGCATCACCTGAAGACGATTGGCAGCTACAAACAAGTCTTCTGCTGTGTCAAGACTAAGACCTGCTTCTCCTGTATAAACAAAGTGGATAACTGTCTCCATAACATAAGGTGTCACCTCTTCCAGACGGATCTCAGTAAGACGAGACTCTACCAGAGGGCTGGTAAACATGGCACGGAAATATGGACTGACTGCTGCTAAAAGAACTCTGAAAAAAGAAAAACAGAACAGTTTTATATGTCCACCATTTCAAAGTTTGAGATGGGTAAGATTTTTTTGTCTCTTGTGCTCACCAAGGATGCATTTATTTGAATAAAAATACAGTAAAATATTGTGATATTTGAGGTCAAGAAATGAGATCATATTACCCATGATTTTACATTCTCTGCCCTGGCTACACATTAAGTTCCATATGTTACCAAAAAAAAAACTACTACTGACTTTAAAGGCCCTAAATGGTTTAGCTACTGCATACCTTACTAGTCCTCTATCCTCCAAATATCCATCACACTCTCTAAGATCGCAAAACTCTTGGTAGATCCTAGGATGGCAAAGTCGTTAACGTTCTGGGTTCAGACACACTCTCTCTGTTTAAGTCGAGATTAAAGACACTTCTCTTTAGCCAAGCATTCACTTAATGTACCTCATAGCTTTGTACTTCAGATACATTGATCAAATGTACATATTTTATTTTTTTTGACTGAACTAATTATTACCTTCTCCGTTTCTGACATGGAATACAAAGACCTGAGATAACCAAACCCCTAGAAGACCTCAGATGATAACAAAAAAAACTACAAAATTTTGCTATAAGTGTGATCGCAAAATATATAATCATTGCTGTTAATGGCGTTTACCTATTGATTACTTGACATTAACTAACTGCTTGATTTTTACCATACATTTCTGCCATATGGACCATCGATAAACCATTACTAAATATGATGTTGAAATTAAAATTTTCTGTAAAGCTGTTTTGCAACGATTTGCATTGTGAAAGGCACTATACAAATAAACTTGAACTGAATTGATATTTAAATAATTAAAAAAATGTTAGAAAATATACATTTTTTTAATTCAAAAATATGATTTGCTCCTGTCATGCAAAACATAATTTTTATAAGCCATCACTCCAGCCTCTAGCGTCACATGATCCTTCAAAAAACATTTTAATTAGCTGATTTGCTGCTCAAGAAACATCCCCCCCAAAAAAATTTTTTTATGAACAGCAAATATTCAAAAGAACAGTGTTTATTTAAAATGAAAGTCTGAGTAACATCTTTACTGTCACTTTTGATCAATTAAATGGATCCTTGACTGAATAAAAGCAATTAGTTGAAAAACATTACTGACTAAAGGGTCCTCTATCATTCGTTATGCCGAAATACACACAATCTTTTTCACTGTAATGGTGTAATAGTTGGCTACATTTGATTGTATGGCATTTTTAAATGATTCAAGTTATGAAAAAAAACTTCATGCAATCAGACCATAAAACCTACCTGTGACACATAAACTTTTTCCCCTCCACCACAAGAGTGACATCACACAACTGCTGAGCATCAAGTAGCTGTTTTAACCCTGAAGGAGATTACAAAGAGAGACAACAAAGCTGATATAAGCTTGGCTAAATCACCGTTACACTGCTCCATTTGATAAATGTAAAGATGTATGATAGTTAAGTTGTGTTTTTAAGTAATGAAAAGCATACTCGTTATGGTAGAACAGGATTTGTGGGGTATAAAGGTGACCGAATTCTTATTTTCTTTTCTAACCTAACCCGTATTTGCAGGTTTAAATGAATATAATGGGCAACAATGCATCTACTGCTGTTGTGTTGATATTGGGGCAAATAAAAACAATAAAATAAAAACAAAATTGAAGCTGATTGATCTGTTGCGTAAGCAATTACATCACACAGTACAGAATTCTAAAATCACAGTATGCATTATCCAGACGATCAATATTTAAACTGAACAAATTTTCTCACCCTGAGTTACATATTCCCCCAAGGGAGTGGAGTAGTCATCAGGAAAATCCTCTTCCTCGGAGTCGCTATCTGAGAGAGGCTCTCCTCCACCTCTATCGGCATCCTGCCACGGCTGTGGTCGCCAGGTAACCGCACCACCTCTGACAGTATTCATCTGTGACAAGGCCATGTAAAAATACATTGTTTATAACTGAACTACATATATTTCATGCTGGAAATTCACCAAGTCAGGCCACTCAAGGGTAAAATGATAAATTAAAATGTATGCTAGTGTCGAAAAGAATCACAATCCAGGGCAGTCTCTCTGAATGACTAAGCAAAATGGAGTTAAACAGTAAAATCATTTCTAATTGAATAAAGACTTCCGATGATGACTGGATACATTGTTTTGATTGAAACATTTTATTTGACTCTCTAGACTTTTCCCAGGCCTACTGAACTTGACCAGAGAAAGAGGCATCATTCACACAAATGTTTCTTACAACATTCGTAGACTAAATGTGAAACATCAGAGGGAGAGCAAAGAGCATTATATCTGATTATTGTGTGTGACAGAAAGAGAAGGCCAGTTAATCGGAGGTTTTGCATTTGGAGTGCCTTAGATAACTCACAACACATCCATTCTTATTATCTAAACGCTAACAGTTACCCTTTAAGTAACCAATAGTTACTTTTCATCAAAAACATCATATATTAATGAACAATAAAGAGTAGAAAACCCATTTTAATACATATACGTAAAAATAATAAAAATAAAAAAATCTGGTTTTCAAACACAATGAAGAAAATTTTTCAGGTTTTCAAAGATAATTAAGAAAATCTTAATTATCCACACTGCAAAACGAAATATGCCCTTCGTCCAAAAACAATAGCAGCCTGGGTAGATGATGAAAGCCATCCATTAAAATCATAAACATTTCTTTTTAAATATTACCATGCGAGGTGAGGATTTCTATCAGAAAGTGTGAGAGTTGGCCCCAGCGGTACAAATCTGGGTGATGGATATTCTCTTAATTCTTGGGGAGTCTTGAGTTCGAGTTTGTGTATCAAGGCTCTCAGGGTGCCGAACTGGTACAGACGGCCTTGTACTCTTCGGCCCGTTCACAACGCCTTGACCTTCCTGGGTAGTTTCAGTGCAAATTGTTCGGCTCATTACGGTGTGTTGTCCATCCTTAGCAAACGAGCACAAAAATACACAAGGGCGCCTGATACATCCACACTGTCGAGCACGGCTCCATGCAGATTATTAAAGGCTGGTAATCCGGATCGGCCCAAAGAAAACCTAGTCCCGAGAGAAATAAATGATTATTTGATCAGTAATGGCAACTATTGCTTACAGCTGCCAACATTGCTCATGATTGGAGGCGAAGCAAGCTGAGGGATTCTGTCACTTGCCGGAACAACACACTAAACTTCCGCTTTGCTCATTGGCCGATTTCCCGGAAGTGATGGACATTTACTTCCGTTTCCGAGAACCTTGAATTCGAAATATCCAAAGATGAAGAAATGTATTTAAAAATATTAAACTGTTTATATCCATGCAGTGACATCTCATGACGAAGATTTTGATTTGATAAAATAAATATGTCATGTGTATTTCGTGACATCACTAGAATTACTGATGTGTTTTGTGTGTATCAGCATTATGGTCACACCATCTACGAAGTTAGAATGTTTTCTCAAAAGGATTTTTATTTTCTTTATGTGAGCAATAAAAAAATGTCTTTTGGAGTGAAGGCTAGGATTTGCGTAGTTTATTTTACAAAATCCTTAAGGTGATGAAAAAAAGCAAAAAAGAGAATATTACTTTTTTAATTAATTAGTTTAACGATTATTATTTTATTCACCTACGTTCTAATGCATACGAATATTATTGTTTATATATATATATATATATATATATATTGCTATATTGTTTCCAAACGGTTCTATAACACAAAAAAGACATGCGTTTCATTATACTTTTCATAGTAAAAGTCCTTTTGAAACTGATTTCGACTAAAATAATGCAGCTATGTTAACCATATGTTAACCATAAAATTTATATTAAGAGTTTCAAAGTTTAATAAGCTTTCAGAATGAATTAATTAATGTTTGGTTGAATTAATTAATGAAATATCGATTTAAAACACGTATTTATTTATTT
>JAUCNO010001623.1:25462-42810 GCA_032353835.1 Enteromius viviparus | reverse complement strand
AACCGATAACCGATTATGGTAAAATGCTCAAATATCGGGGAAAATATCGGGAAATCGATATATCGGTCGATCTCTAAAAAATAATATCAGAACAACATTAATGAAAAAAAAATATATAGATACAACTCAACACAGTCTCACGACCTATTCGTACGAGCTGCCAAATTCGTGCTTATTCCTACAGATTTATATTTGTCTAAAACTCTGTGTAGGTTTAAGGGCGGGGCTAGGTATAGGTCATTTGTACAAATTCACATGAATTGGCAACTCGTATGAACCAAAAATCGTATTAATTTGTGTGAGTAAAGTCGTATGAATTTGTACGAATTAGCCACCTCGTAAAATATGTACGAATTGCCGTGAGATGGGGTTGGTAAAACCTGATAATCTTTTATTTACAGGTAATTTACTTTACCTTCATTTTATTTTTATTTGCAGTATTTAGAATTTGCAGTATTAGATATTTTAATACATGTTAACATATTTGAAATATTATTATTTTATCTTATTAACATTAATACTATAGGGGTCAATAATGCGAGAAATGCCTGTTTCTTCTTTGACAACCATTACAAAGTATATAATCTGTGAAAAATAAGAAACACACAAACCAAAAACATATTACATTATATTACAGTACATGTTTTACTAATACAGCTAATACTCGTGAATTAAGAATTAAGTGGACCTAGTAAACCAAAACAAGCACTTCTGGTAAAATTGCAGTCACCACGCCCTGCTGCTCATTTATTCTGTGACTGTGCAACCTCAGTTAATTTAGTCACACTCCACATAATGATGTAATTGGAATCTTTTATCTGGCTGGATACTCTTTAACTACATCAAGCCGGTCTAGTGGGCTTTATAAAGACATGATAGAACAAAGGATTTCAGGTCACGCTGTTAAATTATATATTCTCACTGTCCGGAGGAGTTTTCTTTAATCCATTGACTCTGTAGAGTTGGATATGAAAAGACTATCAATTCGACCACTCTACACATTATAGACAAATACAGTGAATCAGTGAGATCGCAATTGACCTTAGCTTCCCGAGGATTCTCACACGTCTATTTTATCTGTCATTCTGTTCAGGGAAAAGCTAATGTTCAGTAATGGCTCTTCAGTCGTACTCTGCGCTAGCGCCGACAGAATAAGACGACCTTCGCTCTTTTGGGAGGGCGGTGGAGATCTCAGCGTCGGGGCTTGTTAATCAGCCAATAGGGCCGTGAGTCACGCGTCTGCCGTTAGTGCATGAGCAGACTCTTCACATCAGAGCCAACAATACCACTCTCCATAACTCTGCTCTCTCTATTCACATTAAAAGCCTTGTCAGTGAAACAGCTTCTACTTCACTTTATGAACACACACGCAGAGCCTAAGGTCACAAAAGATGCACATTAATGGGATCGGATTCCATCACTAAAATTAAATATTACTGCAGCATCTCAGGCTGAATTTTGGCTTGCTTCCCTCTGTCATTTTCTGTTCTGTTTCATAATGTCAAAAGGCACACGGTGTACGGGCTAAATATTAGGCCTATTGGACCGTTTCAAATCCTCTGAACTGTGCTGCGATTGGTCGAGGCAGGAGAACTGCAAGGAAAGTGCAGCAGAATTTAAGAGGCCGAATGAAATGTGATGAGTCAGGGTAGCGGACAGCCAAAAAATACATCCCAGAATGCCATTACCAGAAGTGATCTGTGAAATGAATGTCAAAGAAGGCAAAATTATGAGAGGGTCCAATTTTAGCTGAAAAGAACAAAGCTGGTAATTAAATAAATAACTAAAGAGTGGGTCATTATAGAGATTTGATGTCTTCCATCTTTATGTTTGCATTTATTGCTGGTTCTGGTTATTTTATAATTGCACGCTCCTCATTGTTTTGACACAACACAGAGAAGCAACTAGATTCATGTTAATTTCCCATTGGCCTTATTATCGCTTGTCCCCCAGCTTTCATTTTTCTGGTTTTAATTCACAGGGTCTGTTTTTGACACACACTCCTGTCAATTCTAACTACCTTATTAACCAAACATTGGCTTGAATTTAGTTTGTATTTTTTTCCATTTATTTTTCAATTTAATCCTGATTATCTCGTGTGCCAAAACATTCCCCAGTGAATTTAAACAATTTCTGGTTTTCTACTTCCTTGCAAAGTGACATTGCACATGAATAACTGGCTAAAAGGAACATTTCACCTAACAATGATAAGTTTGGACTCATTTACCCTTCTTTTATTCCAAACCTCTATGACTTTATTTCTTCAGTTGAACAAAATGCTTGTTACTTTGAAGGACATTTCATAATGACCTCGGCCATCTCCAAAAATCTCAAAAAAGAAATGATGAATGTGAATATGAAAGATGAATGATTTGCTCCCCGAGTCTGGCTGCAGTAGTTCTAATGTTAATATGATCACTTCAATGGAACTATTTGGTTTATTTTTGTCATTTATTGTTTGAAATAACATTATATAGTTGAGCAAAGGACAGAATTAATTTCTGTGGAACACATGCTCAAAACATTGATCAGAAAGCCTGAAGAGGTGTATTAACTAACCTGCAATTTAATGTATTTGGTTAAACTCCAAGCATTTTTAAAAATAAATGCATTCTCTGAAGTCTCACCTTATTAAACGTTTGTTTTAATCTCTCATCTGGAACACAAAATAATCTTATTTGCAAACGTAGAAAATCCATTCTAAACCTGCTAGAGCACTCAGATGTGTGTTGACTTTTAATCTATTTAATCCAACTGTGTTACAGGAACCTTAAAATACTTATGACAGTATTTCATTAGAGAGCTACAAGAAAAAACAAGTGAGATATGGGATTAAAAAGGAAATGACAAAATCACAGCGAATCATTCAAGACTCTATAATTGTACCCAGCAGAACAAACCTGAGTCAGACCTTTCTCTTTATGTTTACACTGCATAATACCATTGCAGAACAGCTAGTTCTTTTGTGGAAGAGAGTTTAGCTGAATGTATGATTGAATTACAGACTCACTGTCAGCCAAAACCTACATTTATGTTGTAATGGGCTCAAGCTTTTGAGCGATAACCTTTGAGAACCAGAGATTCTCTGTCTGTGGATTTGCACTGCGGATGCTGAAAGCTACTACTTGGATGAATTTTTAAAGTGTTTAAAGATATCCAGTATAGCTTTTTGAAGACGATTTTTCAAGCTGACCTTGGCTGGGTTTCCTGAAAACCCTACAAACCAAGATCATCATAACCTATTTTGTTATTTTACAATAAAGCAACAGCTTATTTCAAGAAGCAGAATGTAGACCTGATATCCAAAATTGAAACTTCAATATCACAGATGCTACTGAATTTGGTTCCTTTTTTTTTTACGATTTGTTTGGGTCACATAACAGCTCATGTTACATTTTAAATAAAAAATTTGGATTAAAGATCCAATAAGACTAATTGGATGGATATTGTGACCAGTGATGTAAACATGGAGAAAACAACTTTCATTAAATCTCTGGATGGATACATATTTGCAATACTGGAGAATATGGATTGTGTGTATGACTTGCATTGATCACTGTATCTGACATATATGTTCATGCATACAGTATAACCTATGTATGCATGGTGATCAAGATACTGTTAAAAAAATCATTCCAAACCTGTAAACTGACATTATTTCTTCCGTGAAAATGAAAGACATGTTTTAAGAACTGTTTTTGTAATACAATTTAAGTAAATTAACATTTTGGATGAAACAATTAATTTTACCACCTATTTAAGGCGGCCGTACACGGTGTGAATTCGGAAGACCGTATGGCCACGCACACATCACGAGTGACATTGTTTACAGACGCAGTGGTACACGGCACGATTTTAAAACCTCACGAAAAAAATCACGAAGTTCCCCGCCAAAAACAAAGACTCTGAGGAAGAGATCCTTTTCTTTGTGGCAGCAATGGCTGCATGGCAAAGGGCATGGCAAAGAGTTTGGCTAAAGTGCAGAGAATTAAATCAATATTGACAGTTCCTTTTTTATGGATTAATACCATTTATTATATTATTTTAAATGCTGCTCGATATATCATACAGCGCTCGCTGTTCTTGCCATAGTTCAGCAAGTTTGTCCTCTTTCTCGACAGTCCAAATTCTCTGTGGTGCTGCCATTTTCATCTTTCTTCTTCTGTGGTTCTCTTTTTTTTAAACTTCTTATTGGTCATTTCCAGTTTGCTCAACAAATCGGATCGTTCAACAGCACACACGTCACGCTTTCAACCGACAGCTCCAGAAGTTTTTTGACATGTTTAAAAATGATCGTGAGGTTGGGAAGTGATCGTAAGGCACTCTGCTCATCTCGTAATTTCTCACCCAGCATACGAGCCCCGACCATACGAGAAGAGACTCCTTTGATAACCAAAAAAATCGCATGCAAGTTCGTACAACCTCAAAAATCGCACTGTGTAGTGCAGTAGGAATTAACATTTCAATAAAGTCATATCTTGATAGTAAGTGAACATCTTTATTACTTTATGACTGCAGTCACTCCTCAAGTTTTATTGAACATTTATTAGCTGAATTTCTGTAGTTTATGCGATTCTAAAAAGGTATGAACGTCAATATCCTCTTGATTCTGCTCACAATTTCTTTTGACCTCTTTCACTCTCTGAGATGTTTTTGCTTTCTTAAGCCACCGATTTGATTAAAGGAATGATCATTCTTTGGAATCTCTGAAATGATTGGCTTCAGTTTTCTAGAAAGGAAGGAAGGAAGTATGTGACAAGTGGCCAGGTATGGTTTACCATACTAGGAATTTGTGCTCTAAATTTAACCCATCCAAATGCACACACACACACACACACCCGGAGCTATTACTGCGGCACCAGGGGAGCAGTTGGGGGAACGGTGCCTTGCTAAAGGGTCTCCCCTCAGACGTGGTATTGAAGGTGTAACCTTTGGGTTACAGGTCCGACTTCATTTCCATGAGGCCACGACTGCCCCCAAAAGAAAGACTGTCCTATAAAACAGAGTAAAGGATAAATCGAGATGATTAAATATTGAATAACTTTACTGACTGAAAGCCCTAGGGATTACGTATGTATAATGTAAATCCAATATTTAACCAATGTTATAATGTTTTATAAGGTCCTATGCACAAAATAAATACACAAGATCACAAATATCACAGACAATGAGACATCTGTAGGCGATTACATTCCCTTCTTCAACGACGCAGAAGGCTTGTGCACATGACAGACTGTGCTTGCACATGCTGCATTGTGATAATGTTCACAGCTATTACAAATGATGGAAATGAACCTCCCCATTAACAGCCTCTCTAGGTTTAGTCTGTAGAGCTCTTGCTGGCTCGAGTCACTCAAGAGCCCCTTTTATGACCCCTCATACGCAATTAGCTTAATCTCATGTTCAGATGCACAGTCATTTGCTTGCATACATGAACTCTGCTCTATTCATTTATGAATCTAATAGACATCATCAGTGTGATCTGTGCTTCATTAATATTCTGTGAGCTGTGTGTTCCAGCAGTAGACTATTGCAGGTTTGGGGTAAATCCAGATTAGAAGAATTTGGCATTCATATAAAAAAAAAAAGAAAAAAAAAAAGAATAAGATACATTTTCCTCAAATGGTCTTACATATTTCTAAACCATTTGTGTTGATAGTTTTGACATTATTGAACATGAACAGATTTTTTACATTTTGGTATGCAGGACGACCAAATTTCCACCACACTGATTTCAACCACTACTTCTGAATTTAAAACGATTGCTTCTTTAAAGATTTTGTTATTATTATTTACAAAATGTTATAATCAGAAAGCATATCGGCAACAACAAAAGACATACATAGAGATAGACAGACAGACAGATAATACTGGTGAAAAAACATTACCTAAAAATACAATTCTTTTGGCATCCCTCTGACATGAGACCCCAGATAATGACTCTCACACTTTGCCCACTCACACTCCTGACTGTTGAATACCAATCCAGCTGCTTGGAGCTTCACTAGCAGCTGTCACAGATGCTGGCAGTGACAAGCTTTCAGGGACGAGGCGTGGATGTTGGTGGATTGGTTTGGGGATCCCTCACTTGGATGGGATGCTGTAGTGTTCAGCACTGTCTGAATAGTTTAGCCTAGTAGTGCTTAATTATCAGAGCTGATAACTGAAATATCGTACAGTAGTTCGGACACACTTAAAGACGCAATATGTAAGTTGTCATCTCTAGTGTTCGCATGTTTAATCAAAAGGCAAAGCCTTGAAGCTGTGAAGACAGGTGGTAGAAATCATTATTTCTATAATGAGATGTATGGAATTCACTAATCATGTTCACAGATGAGATACTAAGTTACCCATATCTTCCTCGTTAATTCAAACTGCAAATAAATTATACAGAAAAAGCAATTAAAGAACATTTACATTGTCAAAGAACATTATCAGTATAGCGCAAGATTAAGCACTTGTCTATGGAGGGTCAGATGGCTCTCTGATATCATCAAAAACATCTTAATTTGTGTTCTCGAGGGTGAGTAATTAATGACAGAATTTTCATTTTTGGGTGAATTAACCCTTGTGTGATTGGTCCTGATGCCCAACACTGTAAAAACGCAGATGGAACACTGATCAGATATAAACTTAATGCTGCAGTCAAAGGTCGCTTTATTGGTCCAACGTAGACAGACTTTACATCTGATGCCGCACCATGAGAGGATAGACATGTTGTTATACTCACCTACTGAGAAGAACTGAAACAACCTTGACATCCGATCGCAGGCATTCTGCTGCATGAGTTCTCTCAAGCGCTGGAAAGCTGATATGATATTTACACGGGTCTAACATCTTGCCTTATCGTTCCACAGACATTTTTCTCTTTTGTTTTTATCCATCGGTGGCTCGGCTGTTCACGGAATACACTCTCCTCCACATCATTAGTAGACACGCCCCTTACTGCTGATTGGCTACAAGTTGGTACTTGGCCCCGAGTTTTCAAAAATAATTTCTGAAAAATCACTTAACCCTGCCACGCTGGTACACATAAAACTGAAAAACTGAGGGTAACATGAATATTACTTTATTACTAGGTGACCATGACCAGGGTCATTTTTTAAAACTGGAATTTCTCTGGATTTACTAATCCTTATATTAGTAAATATAAGGTACTATATAAGTATTATAATGCATAATAATGTAATTACACAGCTGCATAGAATATATAACAATATTGTAACAATACAGTGCAAGAGGTGTTTGGATATTTTATTAGAAAAATCTTACATATTGTGCCTTTAATTTATTTTGGATGGAAACAATGTCTTCTGATACACATTTATGCAGAAATTCATAAAATTAAAAAGGATTTCATCACAAATCTCTGTTAACAACTTGTTGGGCCAACTGCAAACTCCAGTAGACTGCCAAAACAGTCTTTGTCCTCACAACAAGAAGACGTGTGGGTCTTTTTCAGCAGGTTACACTGTAAGGCTGCCATACTGGCAGACTCTTACAATCCCAAGTGCCCACAGACACAAAACACAATGTATTGTTTTTCATCCAGCATTCAAGCGGGTCTAAAAGGGCCCCGTGTGCCACCTTCTCAATGCCAGTTATTGTGTCTTTGCTCCTTCTGTTTGCACAGCCCCACTTCTTCATGGAACATTTCCTGAGGTATTAAGAGTATGCTAGACAATTAAAGTAACTAATTAAATAACAGATTGAAATAAGATGTATTTACTAATAATCTTCCACTCCAGTGAGCTCCTGACAGCACATTTGGAATGTGTAGGCCTTATGATTTCTACACAGTGGAAAATGTGGATGGAATCCAGTCACAAAAATGGAACTTAAGGTACAGTATAGTGTTTAGGATGTCACAGAATTTGGCATATTTTGTATATGAATAAATCAAATAAAAGGTAGAGCTGTACACTTAATCAGTTAATTCAGGTTTGGTTTAACTTGGAGAAATTGTGAAAAAGTAAACTTCTCAAAGTACTACTACTGTAACATTGTGTGTCTGTCTGCTCCTGTCTTTCCCCCCTTGTATGTGTGCTTTTTGTTCGAAGACTTTGTTTTGGACTATTTCGAGCTAGCTGAACGGTCGGGCCTCAGGGATTCGGTGTTTGCCGCTGCATTCTACAGTGCGGCTCAAAGACTCACGCCATTGGAGCTGCCAGACATCTGACACCTGCCATGGAAGTCGGCTGTGTTTCTGTGTCTGATGACTGTTCGCTCGCGGATGGGGTGGTCGCTACGCACGCAAGATCAGTCGACAGAAAGCTCGTTCACCTCCGAATGATGTCAGAGCCAACGCCTGAATTCACAATGTCACTGCCTGAACCTGAATTCACTATGTTACAGCTTAAGTCTGAGTTCACGATCCCAGAACCAGAGTCCAAGTTCAGTGATCCAGAGCGCGATTTGTCAAAGCCTGAGCTTGAACTAGAATTCATTATGCCAGTATTAACGCCTATGGTAGAGGAAGATCTGCCACCGTGGCCCGAGCCATCAGAGTCAATGATAGAGGAGGATCTGCCGCTCTGGCCCAACCCACCAGCGCCATCAAGTCTGCCCGAGCTGCCGGTGCCACAGCCCGACTTCCTGCTGCCAGTGCGAGTGCCACAGCCCAAGTTTCTGCTGCCAGAGCTGGTGCCACAGCCCGAGTTTCTGCTGCCAGAGTCGACTGTGCCTCCAGTGCGCCCTCCCTGTGTCGACTGTGCTTCCAGTGCGCCCCCCAGAGTCGACTGCGCCTCCTGGGCATCCTCCGGATCCTGCGCCCTCTGAGCGCCTTCCTGATCCTGCACCTCCTGAGCACCTTCCAGATATTGCACCTCCTGAGCACCCTACTGGGCGTCCAACAGATTCTGCGCCTCCTGAGCGCCCTCCAGGGCGTCCTCCAGATCCTGTTCCTCCCGAGCGCCCTCTAGGGTGTTCTCTAGATCCTGCACCTCCTGAGCTCCCTCCAGGGTGTTCTCTAGATCCTGCACCTCCTGAGCGCCCACCAGATTCTGCGCCTCCTGAATTCAGGGAAAATACTGATATTATAGGACCCTAAAACAAGATTTGTTGTTAAAGTATATTTAACTGTTGTTAAATTGTATCAGTTTTATTATTTAAATTAATTAGACATGTTTTTTTTTTTTAATTAATACAATTTAAATGCAACTGTTAAAAAAAAAAAAAAAAAAAAAAAAAAAAACAGCATTTGGGGGGAAATTTTTTTGGGATTTTACAGGCCTTAAATGTAAAATGCGATTATATTCAGTTTTGAAAAGCGAGTCGCTGCCTTGTTTTCTTCTGCTGAGCGATGAGAGAATGAATCTCGAGTCAATCTCATCTAATGTTATTTACACAGGCCAGGTTTCAGTCATTGACGTGGGTAGCCTGGGATGAAGCTGTGTTATACACAAACCAGCACTTTAACTCCTAGATGGATCACATATCGATTTTTGTACCATAATTCATTTTACATAACTGCTGGCAAGGCACATGTGTGGATAGTGAGTGGGCTGGCTTCCACAGATATTTTTACATCCTTTCAAGGACCGAGACTAGAACAAACATAGCTTTATGGTTTTACTCGATTATAGTGACATGTGTTCAGACTTGAGATTTTTATTAGCCTTCCAAGCACGTCTGAATCAATGCTGTTTTTCTGTTGGCTTGAAAACTAGATAAACATCCAGTGGCTGTGCTTTTGATGCAGTCGATTTTTAACACTTCCATCACAGATATTTCACCCAGATCACTGGGAGATCATTACCACAAAACACTAGAGCACAGGTGTTGCCAAGTACAGTCAGTTTGGATCAAATTAGCATTAGCATTGCTTCTGAGCCGTAAAAGCCACATGACTAGAAGCTATAGGAAAATGACACACCACTTACACAGCCCTTATAACTAAAATAGTCCACAATAACACACTTACTTACAGTCAAACACATACTTGTGATAACCTCCCATAGATTTGTATTATTCTTAAATGAGGCTAATTATATAAATAGACCTACACCATAATATTAGCACCTTTAAGAGATTATATAAGACATATTTTGCTCAGTTATTAACCTGTTTTACTAGTGCAGAATATCTTTAGAGTTTTTAATTGGTGCTATGCAAGAATACTTTCAGCTATTCAGTCTTCACATGTGGTTTTAAAAAGAGCTTGTAGCACAACAACAATCAACATAATTCAACAATCATAAAGCTATTTTTCAGTTTCAGTCGCCCAGAAGTAGATTTTTTTATTCTATTATCTAAAGGTCATAGCAGAACTGACTTCTAAACTTTCTGATCATTTATTTCTGTTACTTTCAAATGCCTTTATTTGTTTACATTTATTGTCCTATGCCCAGATATTCAATCAAAAATTATGAAAATATTTTTTCTATTCTTTTTTTAAATAAATAATCTTGATCTAAACAAATACATATTCATTAAAAATGTAAATATATTTATTGTATGAAGATTTCTACAAATCTTCAGTTGTGGTTTCAACCAGCCACCAAAGCAAAAAAATTATTTATATTTTTATTGATTTAGCAATTTATTCTTTTAAATATACTAAAATTCAAAAGTTTGGGGTCAACAAGACTCATTTTGCCAAAAAAATTATACTTTTAATTAGCAGGGACACATTTAATTGATCAAAAGTCACAGTAATGACATTTGTAATGTTACAAAAGGTACGGTTTATCAAAGAATCCAGAAAAATGTATTATGGTTTCCACAAAAATATTAAGCAGCGCAACATTTGAACACCAAATCAGCATAATAAAGACTGGCTGTTTTAACATCACACGTATAAATTACATTTTCAAATATAGAGAAATAGAATATAAATCCAATGTCCACTATTGTTCTAAAACAAATGAACTAGGAAGAATATGTGAGTTTACACAAAGAGAATCAGAAGTGCCCAGAGCTAAAGAAACGTCTAGGTTACGGACGTAACCCACGTTCCCTGACGGAGGGAACAGAGACGTTACATATGGGAACTCACCAGAGAGACCAAATGCCTTTGAGCTTTATACAAAATGCCAATGAATATTGGCGTGCACTTGATTGCGCCACCTTATTTTGCAATGCGGAAGTAAAAACGATGATGTATTTCCTTATAATGTGTTAGACTTCCTTTCAGGAGCCGGTAGGTAAGGAGCGTGGTAGCACACACAGAAAACTATTAACCCTTTATAGGGCACTCACTGAAATAATTGGAAATTTTATAATTTCAACCCTGGAATGTTGTCCGAGGCTATAACAAGACTTTTTAGCTTTTGTGACTTATGTTGTAAATCTAGGTAAATGAAATTACCATATATGGTTCCTCGCCAGTCTAGGGTATTAATCCGGCGCACACCTCTGAGGAGCCGGACGATGAGTTGGTGCTTCCCGAGGGACGCAGCCTCCACTGCGTCGTGATATGTGGCTTTGGCAGCGACATTCACTTTGAGAGTCAAAGGGGACAGCCTGCGCTCCAACATCTCCTGCAGAAAAGAAAGCACAACTGCTATCGTGCATCTCCGTGGGTCCTCTCTGTGAGAGGAGCACCAACCAGTCGACGAATAGACCCCATGTCCAAGCATAAACCTGCCTTGTAGAGGCAGCTCATGCTTGAGAGATGGTCTCTACGACAGCGCTTGAAAGGCCGGAGAGGTCTGACGCATCCCGTCCAGGAACCAGACGTGCAGTTTCCACAGATCAGCGCTACCAACAGGACTTGTTCTTCGTCCTCCCTGATCTTGCACAGAGTCTGTGCAAGGAGGCTCACTAGAGGAAAAGGCGTACTTGACCCCTGGAGGCCAGCTGTATGCCAGTGGATCCCTGCTGAGTGATTTCTTGGACTCGTGGAGGGAATAGAACAACAGGCAATGGGCAGACTCGGGGGAGGCGAAGAGGTCTATCTTGGTCTCACCGAAGTGGCTCCATATCAACTGGACTACTTCTTCTCCAGGGTGGTGGACTGCTGTGAGAGCTGATCGGCTGCACAGTTGATCATCCCTGGAATGTGAATAGAGCGCAGCAATTTCAGCTGCTTGTGACACCACACCACAGGAGCAGATGGCGGGCCAGTTGTGACATGCTGCGGGAGCATAGACCACCTTGTTTGTTAATGTACACATTGACCGCTGTGTTGTCCGTCTGGACCAACACGTGCTTGTGGTGCAGCATCAGAAGAAAGAGACTTGAGGCAATGATATTCCAAAGCAGCTGGATGTCTGTCCAGGGGCCCGAAGCTGCCTGCCCGTTGCATACAGCACCCCAGCCCATGGAGGAGGCACCCGTGTTGATGACAACATGCCTCGACGCCTGTCCTAGGGGTACTCCGACCCGGAGGAAAGCAGGGTTGGTCCACAGGCTGAATAGGTGGCGTCACTGCGGGGAAACGCCAATCCAGAGTGTTCCGTGGTGCCATGCCCATCCTGGGACCCGATCGTGTCACCATCGCTGAAGCGGTCTGTAAGACGCCCTGGAAGCGTGACCACGGCTGCAGCTGCCATATGCCCCAGGAGCCTCTGAAAAGTTTTGAGAGGAACCGCTGTCTTGTGCCTAAACGTATCTATGCATTTGGTCTGTGTGCTCGCTGGTGAGGGGGGCAGTTATTTTGACCGATTCGTCCCGATAAAACCCTGACCTCATCTCGGCTGAAGGGACAGGCTCGATTGCATCCTTCGCCAGTAGTACAGCAACCTCCGCACACAGCAATTGGTCTCTCTGGTGAGTTCCCATATGTAATGTCGAAGTGATTCAACTGAAAGGGTAACATCCTTAAACCTACATTCAAAATTGGGTCACATCATATAATAACAAATAACAATTGTAAAATGGCAAAAAAAAACTTCATGTGTGCACTGGCTTCACATAAATAACTACTGTACTGTAGTGAATGGGGGAAGCTGGGTTAATGTGTGATCTCTTTCTCAGCTACAGTAAGTGCAAGCCATGTTTCTTAACTTTGTGGTACGCCTGCAACGGCTAAAGCGTTTGTAATGATGTGGATGGTTGCTATTCATGTGTGCACTCAGAGCTGGATTAACACACTCTATCAAAATGATAAATGCACCGAGGCACTTCCTGCATCTCTCTTTTGTGTACGTAATCTATGCTACTCATGACCATGCATTCTGTCAGCATGTTTCTTTCTCCACTGAGTTTCAAAAGAGAAATTGCATGGCTTTCAAAATTGATCATATTGGAGTTTTGCAGTTGGATGAGCTAATACTGAAGCATTGGCCAATTTTTTCTAAATACAGTATTTGTTAATGGCTTATTTAAGACCTACTTGCAATAAATTTCAAATTAAAAACCCTCCTTACACACACACACATTATATATACATATATGGTAGTTTGTTTTTGTTATTTTTGTGTAATATACAGCAAAAATATAATTAAAAAATAAATGCAAAAAAAACAAACTATAGATATTAAAAAAAAGGAAATATTTTGCAATTTTTGCATTAAATTTAAAATGACAATTAATTACACACCACTATGTTCACAGTGTTCACAATAATATAACATTATAATTGCATATCATGCTTCTGTTTATAATATATATATAGTTCACTCAAAAAAAATGTATTCTTAATAATTACAAATTAATAATGTACAATTAATAATGTACAAAAATAGCATAGTGTTCATAAATAAAGAGAAACAATAAATACTGACAATATTAATTCACTCTTACTTTAAGTGTTTCACTAAGTGCTGTTCATTGACTGTTTCTGTGACTGGCTTCTGATCACCAAATACACAAATCATTCATTAGTAGCTCATTAGCAAACACTGGGCCAAGAGCTTGTTAACTTATGTTTATTATGGTTTTCGTCTATGGGGGAAAAAATATTGCTAATTTTCAGCGAGTTGGAAAGGAAATTAATCATCTTCACCCTGGGCCCACAGTCGTTTGTTTCTGTCAGGATACTGTAAACATAAGTGTCCCCCTGTGCCTCCAATTAGGCTGCACAATAGCTAGCATGTTGACGTGCAACGGCAAGACTAATCCTTTTAAAACAAATCATTACTTTTTTAAATTTTTTAAGCAACTGTTGTCACATTAGTTTGGGCAACCCACATCTGCAAGCATAGAAATGGCATAATTTGTGAAACTTAAGAGTCAAGAGTTCTTTATTGTCATACCAGCACACTTCCATGTTATGGTACGAAATTAGGACCTAGGTCCTGACTAAAGCCACATGAATAAAAATTTTAATATAAGAATATATATGCATATATACATGAATATAAATAAATAAGAACAGTCAGAGATATATTATGCAAGAATACTATACAAGAGTATTGCACATTCACAGAAACTCTATTGCACACTTTGTACAATGAACCTATAGGGTTATATATGTATTGCACTTTAGGCTTATATTTTGCACAAAAAATATAGAGATATATTGTAATTAAATACTATTAAAGTTCAGCTTATTACATTAAATTTTAAATAACTTTAACATTTTTGTTTCATTGTCAATGAAGTGTCAAAACTAGATGAAATTTAAACGACATTCCTGGAAACAACCCTGAAATCAAATGCAGTGGCTTATCATCTGAGTTTTCTTTGACTTGTCTAGCGTTTCAATGGAAACAAATAGAAAGTGACAGCAGGAAGAGGTACAGCTGCTAGAGGCATTTCATTAGCTCACATCAGTCAGCGATCATAATAAACTTCTTATCGAAGGATATGAAAAAGATTTGACGCTTTGTGATGGTCTCACAAAGGGTCCGTATATAAGAATGTTATATTGAAAAGAAATCAAGTCTAGCTGTGACTAACAAGCCCCAGTTCTGTGCTGAAATTAGAACGCGTTGCCAAAGCTTTGTTTATCATTCTAAATGGTTTTAATTGCTCAAGAGATTTTTGGATATTTCACCGACATCCTTTGTCCAGTGCGCTCATTGACCCTGAGGCACTATAATAAGGGCACAATTAGCATTGGCACATATACTGTATGCTCACATCTGGGCCAAATCGCCAATGGGATGGAAAACATTACAGTGGTTCCAAGCCCTAAAGGCCAACAAATGTCCCAATTTTCATTCATTTCAGCCTTCGTATAAAAAAAAGAATATATTTTCCTTAACTTTCAGCCTCCGTTAGCCAGCAGGTACAGCAGGCTGTCCAACATTTTTTTTTTGTGCTTGACATGGCGTGTTGTTATCGTGCTTCAGCTCTACAGGCGGCGGTGTTGGGATTTAAGGTCAGGCCCGGCTGCTGAGACAGACTGATGGAAGAATCGGACTCATTTCAGCCTCACAGTCAAGCCGGATGAGGCTTCAGGCAGTAGCTCGCTAGAGAAATATCACATTTTGAAGCATTTCCTTTGAGAATAAACCATGTGTTGCTACTGGCACTTCACCAAGAACAGGTGTTTGGCTGAAATATGAAACGCAGAAATTATGCTCCCTACCATTTCATTCAAATAGCATGTTTTGTATGTTATTCTCAGATTTTCGAGTAATGTTTGCATTGACAGGTGAATAAAAACATCAATATAGCCTTTAGACGTTTTGGGTAAACTTTTAAAATGATTTTGATAGAAGTTATGCTCCACAAGACACCACCTCCTCTTTGCCTACTGACCAAATTCTTTACAGGATGTGTTGTTGAAGCATGTTAGCAGACAGGATTTAAACTATGCTGTCTAAAATTGTAAATTTGGAATGAAGCCAAATAAAATGTAATGATTCTAAAAGAAACTGACTGTGTTCAACAGGGTTTTGTGGCTATCCCAGCAGAAATTAAAGCAGCTGCCCTTCCCGCCATTCTTTGGGTTTCTTGTGTAAATTGTAATTTCTTAATTTGTAAATTGTAAAAGTTAATTCACAATATTAGATAAGGTTCAAAAAAGTCCTATGGTACACTCGCCATAGACTTGGAGAGAATTGAATAAAAATGTGGACAACAAAGATGGATTAAAAACACAGGTGTAATTGGGAATGTGTCTATCCTTGGGATCAAAATCAGTTATATACTGTCAAACACCTCAAAGATTAGCCAATCATATCAGTGAGTCTACAATCTGACTTCTGAGTCTGCAATCCGACACATATTTTTTACATTCTGATAAGAGTTGTTTTAAATGTAAAAATCTTGATAACAAGTGGTGCTGCAGAGAACAGTACAAAATAATAAAAAGGCAGTTTGTGACCCCCTTTCATTACCAGGTGTAAACAGAGCCAAAAAGGCACATGAGACAGAGTATAAGCCAAAACATCTGGCAACCATTTATCAATTTCCTAGTAACTCCCAAACACACCTTAGATACTGCATAACAAACTTTATCAACCACCCACGATACCCTAGCAGATTCTACACAGACAAGCACAACATTTTCTTCACAGAAAGTAAAAATTTAGCAGTGTCTGAATGCATTTTCCATGGTAAAAAAAAGGTTTGGTAAGTATTCCCTCATTCTCAAATGGACAGAGCAAACTTCCAGATGAGTTTGTTGAGTTTAGCTCCTAGCATTATGTGTGTGTTGCAACGCAGCCAAAAAAGATATCCGTCCAGTTGTGAAGAAAATCAATTTTATCTCCTTTACGCTATGTTTTGTATTTAAGGGTCACCCTTCCAAACCCCAAAAAACAAATCAATAGAAGCAATATAAGCCAAAGCAATAAAATAACCTTGGCTGGCCTCCTGGACACAGCAAGCTTTGCTTTATTCACAGATGTAGTGCATCACGAGTTTCAGTTTGCAATTTAATTTGTTTCCGCCTCCCTTACAACCGGATACTCATCTATGTGGCAAGGTTGCAGCGCTATAAAATTTGTTACTCGCCACATTGCCCAACTTCTGTTGCATCTGAACTTGGTGTTCTGGTTATACTCTGGGGTAAAAGCGCGAAGACGAAGCTCTCTGCCTACAGCAGTTGCAGTTTGCTGACTTCAGATAAATCCTTACAAATGAGCAGGGTAATTGCTGTGAAATGCCCTTTTCAAAAGTGTCTCCTGATACTTCTGGTGCGTGATCTACTGTCTCAGGCTTTTAAATACAGAGCAACAGCAGCACGCATAAGTAGCTGTAAATGATGCTAACCGCTAGCCTAGGAACAGGTTTGCAGGTATGGTTTAATAACAACCCTTATTGTAATAGTCAAAAGACAATTAAGCTTAATAGACCTATTTTATTGTTCATTAAAGAAGTCTGTAGTCGTCATTTCAGGTCTCGCTGTGTTCACCCTGGTGACACATTCAATGGACTCATGAGGAGTCTTGTAACTTACAGTAGATGTAGATGTCTTCACTTTAGTGTGCATAATGTCGCCCTTGGCGCTAGAGAGCACAACAAGACACGAGTCTGAAGTGATGAAGAAAACCCCGGAGGGTGGATTTATT
>JAUCNO010001623.1:12891-25096 GCA_032353835.1 Enteromius viviparus | reverse complement strand
TTGTTAATGACTTAATAAAACATACATAAATTGCTAGCATATCACTTATTAATTGCTCATGAATATTTAGTAAATGAGTAGTTGATCATTAACTAATCACTTATTAATGCCTTGCAACTGAACATTATTATAAAGTGTAACCTATTTTTTTACTTTCAGTGAACATAAAAATATGTTAATTGTCAAAAGCATTATATGGGAAACTTATGTGTCAAATTTAAAAGAGCCTAGTTTTGCATAATCTTGTGCTTCTTCTATTTCAGTATTTCAGTTTATTTTTTACATTTTGTTAGAAACACAATGAATTTCAAACATCAAGTGTAGCGCATGCTTTTTTGAGGTTGCTATTTGTCTCTTCTCCTGTAGATGTGAAACAGTTGTGGCGTGCTTTAAAAAGTTAATAATGCTGTGAAGTGAATGTGGTTCCTTTTAGCAGCCTTCTGTAATGTTTGTCATTTTTTATGACCTTGCTTCTCTCTCTTATACATAAATTTTCTACATTTTTGCGTTCAGTTTTTTTATTTTTTCTCAAACACTTGAGTTCCTCACTTTTTTAGTCCCATTTATCTTCCTGAGCTGCATTTCTGACACATTGGATGGATTATAAGAAAGTCCTGAGTAAATCCTGCTCTCCAAGTCTCCAATTTGCATGCAGCTTTTGTAGCGTCTTTGCTGACAAACCCGATTGGCGCCGCTTTAAAGTGATTGGCTCTGTGAATGCTGACAAGGCCGGTCTGTCCGAGCCTGGTGGGTTCACAGGATGCCACATTGCTGCGCTTCAGAGATTGAGAGACAGTTCTATCATGCCAGAAGGCACTTTTGCTCTGAAATGATGATGAACAAGATTAAATCTCACCCTAAAAATGGCAATCTTTCTCCTATCGCTCCACTCTTGTCAATATCAGTTTGTTTGACAGGAAATAAGAAACTGAGCCTCTTAGAAAAACATCACGTCGGACTCGGGTCACGGCACCAACATGATGTTTAACGGTAACTTTGTGCATTGACAAAATCGAGCCAAATATAATAATGATGAATTACCTGTCTCGTCTTGGGCTTGAGTTATTTCGTGCGTCAGGGCAGAAGATAAGCCAATATATTTATGCAACTGGACGGTTTTATTGACCAGACAGGAAGACGTTTGAGGGCAGGAGCAGAGCCTTGTGCAGTGGATGATAAAAGTTTAAAAATGTGATAATATTAGGTACAAAGTGAATTTAGAGTGATTTAAACTGGATGTGACATGTGAGTGATTGGGAGGTGGGATAGGTAAGGTACTGCCCGACTCACTAGATAAATATGATTGAATATTTGCAGGATGACTGATGAGGTTTGTTTCTTTCCATCCTTTCACAGTACTTAAACGTCAACTGCGAAAAAGACAGGTACACCAAGGTACATCAAACCTGCTGGACTCTAAGTTAAGATTTAAGAGCATACAATTGTAAGTGTTGGGAGTAATGCATTTAAAAGTCTTTATAGAATAATATTATTTGGGGGACAAATATTTTATTAGTTAAAGTCCAGTAACTAATATTAGTTTCAGCATTACATAGCTTGAGCTAAGATGAAAACTACAGTAATACCTTTACAACACTGATTCATTTTTGTTAACATTAATACTAATCAATTCAATATAAAGATGCATTAATATAATATAAAAAATGGACTTTTCAGGTAATATTATTTAATGCTCAAACTAAATTGATAAAATAGCACCTTACAACCAATGTTAATTTGTATTGATGCATACACCAAACCACATTTGCATTATGCATAGAAAAAAACTAATCAAATACACTATATTTATTCAAATTAAATTTGGATTAAACAAATGTTTTTGTTAAATATTAATTAGGTAAGGTGACTAGATAAGCTAGGAATATCTGATAAATATTCATGGACTTTACAATGCAACACATTCTCACTCCCAAGTCGTCACATTTTGACACTTGGGGAAGACCCCCTTTGCGTCGCATTTTGACGTTCAGGGTAACCCTTTTTCGTCACTTTTCGACGCTTTGAAAATGACCTTTCATGTGGTGTGTAACACAGCTCTAAGTAAATGAAAACATCCTGCAACGTTTTAACTCTGAAAGTGCACAACGTTTAAAGTTATTGTCTTTAAAAAGAAAAAGTAAACTCTGAATCATTGAAACGAGTCATTTTTAAAACGAATCAAGACATTTCAAGTTTACATCAGCATCAAACATTAGCATATTCAGCTCGTTGTTGGTGTTTTTACATTGGTTTGAATGAAAAATTCATGTGTTGTCATTAGGTGCCACTTTTGGAGCGGTTAAAATAGTGGTTGCCATGGTAACGTGGATGAAAAATGAATTGTTGAGTGAATTGTTTGGGAGTCATTGAACAAGTAAGGTAAAAAATAAATGCATATTATAAGAAAATGAAAGGTTTTTTATTGACCTTGCATGCATTTCAACCTGTTGTTGGTGACTCCCAAAACCAAAATATGAATCTATAATTACCCATAATAGGGGCACTTTAATTGTATTTTAGTACTTCAAGTTTAAACGAATATGGGAAATCTTGCATTGGCAACTGGATGAAATGATATAAGCATATAGTTTCAATATTCAGATGTGTGTCAGTATAAGTTCTTCTTCTCCTTCATTAACATCATTATTAGACTCAATGTCTCTCTTCCGTTGAAAGATCTCACCTGCATCTGTTTCTTTCCTGACGACAAACACCAGTGTGACTGAAGCAAGGCAATCATTGCGAGCGAAGGTCACTCATTTGACTGCCTCTGCGCTGTTGAGCCATCAACAGATATTAATTAAATCTCAAGTTGTCATGGAGACGTTCATGCTGGAGAGTAACAAATTACAAGTACGTAACAAATTAACTTCATTTGGTGGTGGTGGTGGAGACTGAATAGGTCTCTATCATCACACGGTTATTTAAAACAGCTCAAGTTGCAGTATCCCATGACAGCCGCAGCCCACATGAGCGAGGCCCATTGAGAAATCATTAAAAACCATTAAAGTCTTAAGGAGGGAGATATTGCTGATTGCTAAGTGCTGGACACTTCATAAGTGTGTTGCATTGGTTGGCAGCAAATATGTGGACTGTCATAAGAAAGTCCCAAACCTGTACTTTGAGCCAGGGAACAAAATATTGGGTCAAGATCACAGAATACTGGTCTTCTTCTAAATACGGTTTGAAATCACACCTTCAAGTGTTCGGTCTCTTGGCGTCCCAGTGTAGAAAGTGCATCTGGTACATCAAACTACTTCTGATTTAAAACCATACGCCTAACCTTAAAAACCCGGGGAACATCATCAATATCAGCACTTCACGACCCACTTTCACAGTTAGCTTTCTTGGTTTCATCAGATCACTCTCTGATATTAGCATTAACCCACTTTTCTGTGTACCGGGAGGTCTCGGGAGGAGACGAGTGGCAGAATGTCACAGAAATGTCATCATCAGACCGCCTGAAACTTTCTCTGGCTGAATATCGCAGCGAGCGTCCGTCGAATGCATTAGATGTGGAAGTGGTTAGGTTTTATGGCTACGTGTATATGGAACAGTCTGCCTGCTTCATACCTCATTATACGCCGTCTCCGAACTGATCCCTTGAGTGTGAGACTCACAGTAAGAGAGTGAGACAAAACAGCTAGAAGCCGAATTTTAAACAGTTGCCGATCACTGTGACCTTGTCCTAGATTGAATAGCTGAATTTCTTCATAACGTTTCTTTCCTTTTAATTTTTTCCTTTAATTGAGCAGCATAATATAATGCAATGCTTATATGTTGCATTTATTTGTTGTTGTTTCTTTTCATGGTTTTATTTATTTATTTATTTTGTACACCTGTTATCTCATTAATGTGAACGCCGACTCGCCACAAAATAAAGTTGCCAATGGCTTTATGGAAGTGTGTTCAACAAGATGAGTGATTTCATTCCAATCAACCAATCAGAATTGAGAGATGATTTCTCAGGAAATATCAGTTTTAGGTGTATGATCAGGGTTAAGTGCGTCTACACCCTTGTTAATCAGCTATCATTTCCCACCGCTTTTGGGAATACGTTTTGGGTAGGGTTAGGAAATTGGATAAAGCCCAATTTATACTTCTGCGTCAAGCCTTTGCAGAGATGCACAGGCACACAGGAGATTCGCACCTCTCCAAAAATGTAACAGCTCGTCAATTCTACGCAGACTGCAAGCGCTGTGTATGTACTTGAGTTTTGTCTGTTTTTATGAGCACTAATATATTTACATGGTAAACCTTATTATTTGAAATAAAACAAAGGAAAGAAGTGTCTTGTACTATATTATACTGTATTATACTAACGTTTCATAGCATTATACATCAGTAGTTTCCGCAACAAACAATGTTTATCTGCTGTGCTGTGTCCTTGTGGATACTGAAACAATGTCATATTCGCCTGTTCCCTTGTTTTCTTTTTTTGTAGTTTTAAATAAAGATTTAATGACTTTTTATTTACCGCGGTCACATACGCTTCTCTGACAGCCGCTTTTTCTTTGGCTTTTGCCCAGGTGCTGTGGGTTACACTAACAACATGCCCGTGACACTGAATACTAGCGGCCCGCATGTGTACTGCCCGCCGACGCGGAAGATGACGCAGAAGTATAAATTAAAAGGCGTGTCGCCTACGCCGTAAGGGCAGACACAGAAGTATAAATCAATCTTAAGTCTATGTTTTTGGACAGTAATGTTGAACCAGGTTCAACAAAAGATGTTGATCCAGGATCATGTTTATACTTGGCAAAATCACGTCGACCGTTTGTACCTTAAGGGTCTGTTTTGGTACCTTAAAGGTACATATTAGTACTTAAAGTGTACAGATTTGAACCTTATAGGTACAAAAGTGAACCTTTCGAAAAAGTACCACCCTAGTGACAGCTTTTATACCTTTATTTCAGAGAGTGTGGGGTATTTCTGAAATTACCAACAACAAAAGCAATAATAATAATTAGATTATTTTTTTTAATTAATTTTTAAATAATGCATTCCAGATATTATAATCATTAAGGCTACATATTTTATACATACTGTACATATATATATATATATATATATACATACATATTTTATACATATATATTAACCCTGATCACATATATATACATATATATGCAGTATATTAGATATTTTTAGATATAATACAGATTATATACTTTTGGTATTTGAGATTCTACTTTTAGGAATGTGAATATAATATACACTGTAAACACTCTAATTTACTTTTTTTTTTTTTTTTTTAAATACTACTACTACTACTTCTACTACTACTACTAATAATAATAATAAAGCTAAATATTAGTAAAATTTATTTAGCAGAAAACCTTTGTGTGACTGAATTGTGATCATTAAATTGCAATACACAGCCCAAAATTGTTGCTTAATCCTGTTTAAGACTATAAATTACCAACTAAAAGCATGTAAAACATTCCAGATTCAAACCTCTGGTAAAATAAAAACTGACGGCAAAAGAAACCGATCACCTTGTCGAATTTAAGCTACATTTTATCAACCCTGCAGTCAGTTCCTTATTTTCTAGAACTGATTAAAGTTTTAAACACCTTACAGAAAGTAATCAAAAGTTTGTGCTGAGAGTGTGAACTTCATCCATTCGTGACAGTGGGTTATGGAGAGCGCAGTGCGGCACAAGCAATGCTTTTCTTTCTCGAAAGCCTTTGGATTTAAGTAATTTGTTCCTGAGCTTGCCTTCTACGCAGAATATCAGGTTGAGAACAACATTTGTTTAATTCTTTCTTAAAGGGCAGCAGTAATGTTATATCCTATTAGAACAACTCAACCCTGCTATGTCACAAGTTAAGACATGTTTTTGTTTACTTAGTTATTTATATTCCATTTATCTGTTTACCATGTTATATACAGCAGCCTGAATAATAAGCGATCAAGAAGAAAGTGAGAGATGAATCATACTATTCATTCTGAACTGTTTCCTTTCTTCAAGTTGGATCCAAGAGTCCTTTCTTAAGTCGGGAAAGACATTAGCATCACTCTTTTCAACCGAGCATAAGCAACGTCCTTCACTAAAGTGTGCTTAAACCTGGCTACACAGTCCCATCTCGATTTCCAAAAAGCCTGCGAGCTGACATGCTCTTTGAGCCCACGCTTCGGCTATCTGGTGCTTTTCTAAAGATCCTGGGAATGAATGAGCTTTGATGAATATGCGTATGATTCAAGTGGGACTAATTACACCAGCCAATTAGTTTTCAGACATGGTCAAATAGATGGCCATCAACTTTATTATGATTTAGGTATGCTAGACGCAACATTATCGGGCTTGTGTGAATAATACATTATGCATCGGTTTCTATACCCCGTGATGGGGTTATTTTGAAGCGACAGCATTTGAATAAAGAAGATGCGGGTTAAACTTGAACGAATAGGCTTAAAAAGCTTCTAGGGAAATTATTATCGTAGACAATCGCGCTTAACTGCTAGATGAACTTTGATACGATGAACTACCCATGATCCTCTGCTACTTGCTGTGATGAAAAAGTGAATCGTCAGCTGTGACAAAACCACTTCTCAGTCAACAAATCACTGCTAGCTGTTGCAAAAACAGTTCAATTTCAATCACAAAGACACCCGTCCATCTTTCCCAGAAGGGACAGAGTGAGAAGCGTAGACTCACATTTCACAATGACAGCCTGTTAATGATAACACTAAATGATATCTAGTTGAATATAAGATAACACATTTCTGGTCTGCTAATACTGTCTGGCGACAAAAATATTTTAAAAGCAAATCTAGACCTTATGATATTACAAGCAGAGCTGGGTAGTAACTGAACACATTTAATCTGGATTTCATCATCATATTCTAAAAATGAAATACTTCTAATTAGATTAAATTACAATGCAATAAAATATTCATAATCAAATGAATGAAATGATTAGTAATCACACAATATTCACAATTCATCTTTTTTTTTATCTTTGAAATGTTTCTTTCTAAAACAGCCTACCGCTTGGATAAGTCTTACAGTTTTGTGGATACTTTCAAAAGACTTAAATTTTTCAAAGACATAAAACTGCACAAATTCACATGATCTTGTTCACATAATATATGTATTTAAATTCTTCCCTGAGATTTCAGGGTAATAAATGAATAATGAAGTGACACATTTGCATGTTCACAGTTCTGGGCCGTTGGTTGTTTATGCGGGTAAAACGTTTTTGGTATATGTTTCTTTTCATGTTAATAACAATAAATGCAATGTATATTCCTTCACTTTGTATTTTTAGATCAATATGGTACAAGATTATCCTATTTAAATCAACATGTGAAACAAGGGCTGAATTAAAAAGGGTTTTCATTAATGTATGGTTTGTTTGGACCGGATCGTTTTTGGTTGAGATGCCACTATTTAAAAATCTGGAATCTGAGGGTGCAGTAAAAATTGAAATAATCTAAAAATCTCCATTTAATGTTGGCTATTGCTACAAATATACACGTGCTAACTTATGGCTGGTTTTGTGGTCCAGGATCATATATGATATAAAAGATGGGTCAAAGTATTCTAAAAGTAATCAAAAAGTTGTCTGACTGTAGTTAAATGTTGATTACATTACTAACTACAATGTGTATAATAATTTAGATTAAAATGTTTAACCCAGCTCTTACTACAGATTATGCTGAGGCAGTTTTTACACCAGCGAGGGTTTCTGATTTAGTCCCACAAACCTATGTATATCTGTGGAAGAATTAAACATGACCTCACTATAAAATTATTTTCCAATAATTATTGGAATATGCTTTACAAGAAAATACTGTTTCACTTCAAAATGTAATTTTTTTTTCAATGTTACTAGCCATTTCTGAAGAAAATCAGTCCACATTTATTAGGTTTTTAGCTTTATGTGGTAAACTAAGTAATTGAAAAAGAAAAAGACTCATCTATTATAATTACCTATCAGAGATTTAGCACTTTAGACTAAAATGTTTCAACCAATTACCTTCATAACATACAGAAAAGCTTATAAATATGTCATTTAAATCTCCCCATTTTCCTCAAAAGCACTTTTTGAACACCCATAATTCTCTTTTGATTATGCAGGCAGTGCAAATCCATTAAAATTAAACAATTTATCCAACTTTAGTTATCCAACTACAAAAGGTTATTTTTGTGCATGATCACTAAAAATGTCCTCAAAATCCGACCCCTCGCCCCAGTCTACCATTCTAATACAACCTCATCATTTACATAAAGTTTCAGCACTGCTGACCCTGAGATAAGAGGAAGGTTTGAGCATATTTTCAGTGTTTTCCCCCTAATTTGCTTTAATTCACATTACATGATTTAATCAGCTTTAAAATGGAAAACAAATTGCTTTGGCACAGCATGCAAGCATGTTTGTTTAAATACAGAGGCATTGTCATGCTCAGCTGTCATTTTTAATTTGATCTCTCTGTCTTTCCATCCTTTTTTTTTTATGTATCATGAACAGCAAGGAGCACGCACAGGAGCAACAGCAACAAGAGAAAGATCATAGTGGCTCCAATGACTGTATATTAATGTATTAGACTACACAGGCTTTAAAATTGTTTAGTTATTTTTACTACATTTTCCGAGCCTTTAAATCGTATTTATAGCTAAAAAAAGGTTGCTGTATATGTACGACTTTTCCGGCTAAAGCTTTAAAAAGCAAAGTGATATTAGCTGGTCATTGGAGGTCTGTGATTATGTACCATTACTGCACAGACAAGCCGTAATTTATCTTCATAATTGGCACTGGCACAAAGACCCAATCAGGGCGGCCTGCTAGGTGATGTTGGCATGGTAATTACAGTCGGACAGGAAGCTTGGCATCCTGGTGGCCTCCATTTTAAGGTCAGAGTTCAAACAAAGTCTTCTTTCACACTGTAAAATATAGAAGGCTCTCAGACATAAAGATACAAACATGGCTGTTTAAAGCCACACAATACAATAAAGGCATGACTATTCATGTACTGTGAGAAGGATTAAATCCAATAAAGGTCAAAGGTGAAGATCGTAGTTCATTTCTACATTATTAGCACTACCAAATGCACTTGGAAAAATAATGCCTTTTAAACTGCAACATTCAATCACAATTAACCGCCCTGAGATTTCAGTATTTTACAGCTCAACAATCAAGATTAGGTTCATTTTCACAGAGCCTACCACAAAACAGTGTTATTTTAGTATTTATATACTATAAAACTATTTTGTAGTGGCTAGCCAGAAATAATATATTATTATTATTATTATTTAAATTGCATATATTTTTAATTAACAAAAATGCTGTTTATTATTATTATTTTATTATATTTATTTAAAAACAAAAAACAACAAAATATTTATATATATAAATTATTAAAATTACATGCATTTGAAATGACAAAAATGTTGTTTATTATTATTTATGATTTAGAAATGATGATTTCTTGTCTTATATGTATTTTATTCTTTTAGATTTTAAAAAGCTATAGTTATTTGGATTAAAAATAAAAATACAATTATTGCATGCAAAATAAAAGTTTGTTTATGCAATACAGTATATGTGTGTGTGTACTGTGCATATTTATTATGTATTTATCAATATACAGATATACAGAATACATTTAGAAAATATTTATATGTATTTACATGAATATATCTGTTTATACAATTTAAATTTTATATAAATGTATTTAATATACAAATATAACATATTTTTCTTAAATGTATCTGTGTGTAATACATATATACAGAACACACGCATATATTATGTGAACAAAAACATTTATTTTGGATCTGATTAATCATTTGACAGCACTAATATATATATATATATATATATATATATATATACATATATACATACATATATACATATATATATATAGAGAGAGAGAGAGAGAGAGAGAGAGAGAGAGAGAGAGAGAGAGAGAGAGAGAGAGAAAATCAAATCTAAAAAAATCTAAAAGAAATATAAATTGCAACGAAGTCAATATCTCAGTTTATATCTGAAACTGTGGATAACTGTGGAAAACATTACACCATTACAACATTGCAAAACATAACTGACCTAAAAAGCTCTCATGCTGGCCATTGTCTTGTACTGTTCCTACAATAAGTGCAGGTCAAGTTGTTCTAGATAAAAGGTGTCAGCTAAATTGGAAAGTAATAGTAGCAGGCCTATATATAGAAAAGAGGTCCAGAGAAAGCTACTAGCTTTCTGAATCATTCTAGACTGTTAAGGGCATTCATACTTGTGACCTGTTGAAAGGCTGAATAAAAGATATTAAACTCAAACTTAATGATTAAGTAAAAATGGGGGTTTTCAATTAGATGCTTGCTTTGGACCCTTCAGAAAGGTCACTGGGTGGCCCTGGCATGACATTGCATGCATGCATGATTTAGAAACTCCACACTTCTTGTTCATTATTCTGCGAGCGGCGCCGTCTCAAACAGGATGACATTAACCGCCATTGTGAAGAACAGCGATGGAGACAGTTCGCTTGCTAAAGGTTAATTTAAACTAAAGAAGAAGTCAACCAATCAGAAAGCTGAAGTTTGTGTCCAACAGGCAGTTCGGGGGGAACAAATTAATTCTTATTCACAATGAACCCTACAGTTCATCACATGCTTTCACCTCTTATCATTTTTACTGACAATGCCGGTGCTCTCTGACAGCCCCGAGCCTTGAGACCAGTAATTTTAACCTATTATAAGACAAGAGAAATAAAACACGTCTTTTTGGAGGCGTTTCCTGTTATTATTTTAGGGTAGATGGACATTTTTCAGGAAATGACAGAGCTGACTTTGATTTGAGATGGCAGCTGGGCCGTAGGCAGGGGGTCTGATTATATGGTTTCACATTAAAATTAGCAGCGTGTCCTAAAGCCTAACACAGGATGTCCTTGTGTGAGGTCACAGTGATGTTCTGAGGGTCTGTACATGAGGGTCAGCGGTGTCAAGGCTCTGAGCCGCACGAGAATTAAATGTCCACAGCTTGTGTGGCTTCCTGTGTGTTTCTATCACTTCAAGCCATTTCTTATCGATTCTCAAGGTCTAAGTTTATTTCATGCACAGCAAGAGAGGGATAGAACCTTGCTAAAAGGATGAACTAAAAATGGTTGGTTTAGGAACTATAGATGTAAAGTAATGTGCTGCTTCATACAGTATGTTCCATTTTCCTCAGCAAACACACACACACACACACACACACATAAACATTAAAAAAAAAAAAAAAACATGCACACACAACCACCATATTAATGTTTTCATAAAAGCTGCAACTTCCTTTATGCTAATAAATAAATAAAATGAACTAAAAAATGAAAAAAATAATAAGTCACCAAAATATAAGTAAAGGTTGAAGCTACTTAATTTTATTCAGTTGAACATTACACAATATAAATGCTAATAATGCAGAATTATTTAGTTACTTTTTGTGACTTGCATCTAAAAATTCATTTGTCAAATTCTATTTTAGTTTGTCATCTTAAAAAAATAAAGAAATAATAATAATCATTATTATAATAATCAACATACATGTTATATTAGTTATTATTATTATTATTCCATGTTAAAATTTAAATATTAATAAATAATAAAAATACATAAAGTGCATAAAATACGCAGACAGATGACCTGACTTAGCCTTAACAAGCACCACTAATAGATAAAACATAATAAAGAAATGTAAAACAAATCTTAAACGTTTCCTGAAGCATGCAGAAAATGAATTCTGAACGATTGAGCAATTTTATTTTTAATGGGGTTTCAGAATTGAAATTCAGAACTAAGATGTCTGGAAGGTTAAAATCAGAAAGGGACTGATCTTTTTTTCTTGCAGGCAGCGAGAACATTCATGAACAAAGTCCAGCGTGTCACACAGCAGGCCAGACAGCAGGAGCAGTGCTTCCTGGAGCCGTGTTCCTGCTGACAACCATTTACCAGCACAGCCACTCTGACAAGCCTCTCATCTTCCTGTTTCATCTTCACCTCCTGCATCATTTAGTCTCTGGAGAGTGTGCATACTTAATGTGCGATGATTCACAGGTAACCCACTCCCAGCAAAACACCATAGTGTAACATATTTATAAGCTCAATAAGGGAAATATAGATATTAATATAAATAATCACCATTAAGCATGATTAATTGCAATTATTTATATTAGCTGCCAGTAGTAACTGTAGCAGAATTGCCATCCAGTAATCTGTTCGTTC
>JAUCNO010001623.1:0-12791 GCA_032353835.1 Enteromius viviparus | reverse complement strand
GTATATTAGTGCTGGGCAATTTAATTGTCGATTAATTCATGCGCATTCCGTCAGTAAAGCTGGTTCTTTGATTAGTGGTAAAGAAGCTGTTGATACACAGAGCCGTAGATCACTTGGGAGCTACGCAATATCCCATTAAAAATCGGAAATGAACCACTTCTGATTCTAAAGATAATATTGCGTAGCTCGCCAGTGATCTACAGCTCCTTGTGTCAACTGATATTATAAAAATGTCAATACATTTCAAAATGATTTAAGCTTTACTATAAATTGCACTTATATAGTACCATGCTTTTACACTGATGCTGAACTGTGTAAACATCCCGAAACAGAAATCGGATCTGTGACTCGATGGCTAGGGTGTCATTTATTTGCTCAGGTGAAATGTGACTAAAACTACAACAATCAATGAACTGTAGCAAACAAAACAGGCTCATTCGGTTATTCAAACAATACATTTGCAAAGTAAAATAATGCAAATGCTGAATCAGGGGCCTGGAATAAACAAAAGTTAATATTAAAATATAGAATTACATAAGGGATCAAAAAACACTATCTGGAGTTTGCAGCCTGCAAAGGTGTCAAGACGTCCTAGTGGTACCCGAGCTACAGGCCATGCCGACAAACCTATGAAGATCTGTTCTTAAACCTGATCAAGCGGTGATAATCCTCCCAAAACTTCTACCGACGTGTGACCCCTTTCACATAAACCAATTTTCGCCCCGTCAGGGTATCCCATGGTGCGAAAAGTCGAGTGAGACGCAAACACACGGAGTTGCCTTCCGGCAAACGGATGGAATGCAAAGTAATGTGGAAAATTTCACAGACAGACCGAGGTTTGGGCTTCAAGTGCTTGTAACAAACAGATTGCAACAGTAATCATGCTTAACCTAAATACGGTATGGTGCATCTGAAAATACCACGGCCTATTAACGCTGCAGATTATGCTAGTGGATTCTAAACGGCCAGGGCTAGGTAATCCAATTATGTGAGTTCAGAACTAAATGGCCAGAGCTAAAGCAGAAGAAAACGCCTCAATGGAGACAGGAAGTGCAAGCTGGATGGGTTTAGCACCTTCATACGTGTTTAAAGGCAGAATTTTTGATGTTAATTAGAGGTTTTGTTATTGAGAGATGAAAAGTTGACACAGTGAGGCATGACAGTAATGGTCGGACACAGATGGCTGTTAAGACTTGCCTTTTTGAACATGTCTAGGAGGTGCTCTGATGAAACTGGCCCTAGCCAAAACAAACACCCTGAAATCAGTGCCAACCCTGATGGGGGGAGGGTGCAAATCTAAGCAGTGAATCATGACTAAAATTCGATAAAGCAGTTAAAAACAATAAAAGCAGGAGAACCGGATTCAGCATGTTCGAATTAGAGATTTGGCCGACTGCGAACGGTCCACTTCTCCGCCTCTATGAGCACCGGCTCATGTCCAATCAGACACCTGCTGAGTGAGGAGAGACGGGCCAAATGCTCTGAATGCAAACCTCTTCACCTCGCAACCTCTTCAGACGGCCACCCGCAGAGCCGGACGGCAATAGGTTGGAAGAGAAATGTCCTGAAAAACCAACAACGTGATGGAAAAGAATTCAATAAAAGCGGCAAGTGGCCACTTATTTCTGATTGCGTTTGTGTTGTTGGCGATATAGTGTGAAATTGCAGCTTAGTAAAGCTTGTTTGAGCTCCGTCCAGCTCGGCTGAGAGGTCTAAAACGAGTCTGAATACTCCAACGGTTTGTCTCAGGAGCTGAGCCTGCACTTAAACCCCAAAGCTTGCCGCCAGTAGAGCAAAAACACTGCAAAAATACCCAACAGGAATGAGTCGTTTACTAGTCTAAGCTGGGCTGTTTCTCGTACGAAAACTGAAGGGGCCAGATGTGAGAGCAGATTTGCCAATGCAAATTTTGCCCTTATCAGCGTGAAGACTCCGAGGTCAAACGGCTTGATGGACAAGCCATTTGTGGAAAGGGTAAACGAAGGACTGTTATTTCATATAAACCGATTGGAATAATTAGAGCATCCAGATGAAGCGGGCCTTCATTTCCTCTCACCGAAACTAGCTCCATTTGTCACGATAATGGATTTTTGGTTTTCAGGCACAGACAAGCGCAGTGTTCATGATGTTTCTCATAGTTATTTCGAGAGCTGCTGCGTTTTTCTTCCTCTAGTATTAATCAATAAAGTTTTCCTGTGATTACTGGGTAATATGAAGTGCTTTTTCCTGGGGTAAACTTACATTTAGCAGATTTTACGTTAACAGCCTAATCAGCCCTGAATTGTATGGTTGTGATTTGAACAGCAGAACAACAGGTCTGGTCTAAATCGAGATCTCGCTACAGAAGGTTCTCTAACAGAGCTTTTCTCCTATGTTTATTTAGGTAAAAATATTATATAATATGTATTTGTTCTTCACGATTTCGCCTGCCCATCCAGTCCTGATGGTTAACGGTAAATGAACTTGATGTCCTTAATGGAGGCTCGAACTTAGAGGAAAAAAATAAATAAAAATAAAAATATAAAAAACAAAGAGGAGGAGATGGGGAGGTGGAGGGATGCCAGAAGAACTCATGTTGGGACAGCACAATAAGAGCTGCTGATATAGGCTCGCAGTGATTGACAGGAATGAATGATTTATAATATGTCTTCATAAAAATACAGTCAAAAGTGTAATATCGTAAAGCATTACATTAACAGTTTTTTATTTCAGCTGTGTTACATTTTTGGGTAATTTAGTTAAAAGAAAAAAATATATATCCACTAATGCTAAAACTATCCAGGAGCATTTTTAACCATTGCTATTAGATATTACTTTTTGTTCAAGGTTTTTAACAACAGGTTTAATTAAACATATATTAAAGTATTAAGCCATCACTAACAAGTTAAATAAAATAGAAAATCAATCAGATTACAGGCCAATATAGTGCCTACTCTTAACAAAATGCTCAATCAGATGTTTATTGATAAATATTTTATTCTAGAACTAAAAAAGAAGGGGTAAAGTACTTTTTTAACTGAGACACCTATACAAAAACAAACTTCGTCGAACCAATCGGCAAGAAGAGGTGGACACTAGAGGCCTGGACACCTCTTCTTGCCGGTTGTTTGGCTGAAGTTTGTTTTTGTTGTGGTGCCCAAAGTGTTTCTTTTGGTATTGCAGCCTCTGTGTTGTCTTTCGAGAGCGGGTTTTTCGCCCAATGTATTCAGAGGGCAGACTGCAATACGATCAAGGGGTGATGCATACGGTTTGAAATAAAAAATTAAATTGAGCTAAAATCCTGCAATATCGCATAGAGCACCTTTAACACTTTTAGCAAAGAGGGATTTGAGAAAATGATTGGCACACTGGACAAGAGATACCAAAAGAACCATGTAAAAATATAAAAATGGGTTTTTGTTTCATTTATCTGTACTTCTAACTTTTTAATTTTATTTTAACGTTAATTTAATGTAATTTAATTCAGTAAAGATGTTACTGTTATTTAATTTTAAACTGTACAATTTTGTTTAATTTGTTGTTGCTAGTTTGCACTGCATACTGTATCTCAGTTGAGAAATACAAATTTTGTCATTATTAGTAATCTGTGTGTGCATTTTCCTTAATAACAAGCAAGTTGAGTCAAACCACTTGTATATCGAATCGCAAATCGTAATTTTGACCGCAATGTGACCTTTTTTCCCCCAAATCATCCAGCCCTAATCAATACTGATTCTAATATGCTGATCTGGTGCTCAAGAAACATTTTTTATTGTTATATTTGTACGTTTTTACTTCACTGTCACTTTTGATCTGTTTAATAAAAAACAATATTTTCGAAGAACCCTCAACTGTTTCTTTTTTTTTTTTTACCTCAAACCTTTTAGCTAATTTTCATTACATATGTGCCGAATTCTCTAACATTAAAACAGCTGTGGCTTGTAGTTTTTGAAATCTGTGGATGAACAATTATGCAAGTGGCATAGAACATCAATCTGCATAGCTTTAATATTATGCTAGCTAGCAAAATTCAAGAAAAAAAAAATTCTAAAATCAATGCTAATTAACAATGACAGGAAACCTAATTAGGAATTCCCATGGCTGACATACAGCAGCCTATAGAAACATGATGAGACTGCAGTCTGATGAAGTCCAGGGAGGCCATTGAAGGCTTTTCTCCATCCTGTGTTCTGCAGCTCGTCTCTCAGTACTGATAGCCCTGCAAATGTACCAAAGACAGATAGAAACACAAAGCCTGAGAGCAGCTTCCTCCTGAGACCCCTGTCTGTGCTTTCTTCTCTCTTTCTGCCAGGTCTCTTCTGAACTGCATAATTCATAAAAAATAGAGCATTCGTGCCGAATAGTTACGGGTCTAATATGTTTTCACAGCACTCTGTACGTTGAAAGAACTGTCATATTTTTTATGTATGGCTGCCGTTTTACATTTCTGAAATGTGAATACACAGAGTTGAATTTGAAGGAAGTAACTCAAGGGACGGGAGATAAATTGGCCTTGCTTTTAATAGTAGGAAAAGCTGGTCCACTGAGAACAAGAAGGCCATGAGAGAAGGGGGAGCTGTGAGTCATCTGTGCAAATGTACAAAAAAATAAATAAATTTAATTGGCTGGGTCTGCTAAAGAACATCAGCATCTGCTATAACACTGATTAACTGCTCAACCAAGCTCACAACATTAACAACACAAACAGGCCATTATGTGGGTGAAACACTCCAACGTACCTGGTCATTACCTGATTAAACCTCAAGTCTCAAGTGGTGCTCTCCTTAACAATTCACACTCTTCTGCCACAATTACAAAATCAACATATACACGCTGATGCTGTGTGACGGGATATGAAGATGCTGTATAAGCAGTGCTGACACACCAGAGGAAGCTGTGACAAACAGATAGGAAGGTGTAAGGTCTATTAAGAAGGTGTGGAAAGAGTTGGGTAAGTTTAAGTCACGAGGGAACATGGAGTATTCGTGGAGATATTATTAGCCCTCTTAAAAAATTATCTGAAAGAGAAAAGAACTGTTAATGCTCACAAAGGGAAAGAAGCATATACACATTTTAAGATTTAAGCATTTGAAGAGAAGAAGTTTGAAGAGACCCACACAGTGGAGAGCAGAGAGTGAAAGATTACAGAATCCTTCTAAAGAAAACTACTGAGAGAGGCTTCTAAAGACCCAACAGCAACTGCCAAGACACTAGTGAATGATTTAGTCAAGTATGGCATTAAAGACTCAACAAAGAAGGCCACTAGAGGCCTGGGCAGGAATGTATTGTGAGGTTGCAGACCAAGAAAAACTCCTCCGAGCTTGAAGTTTGAAGGACAATCTTGAGAAAATACTAGAAATGTGTTAGACGAGACTAAACTAGAGCTCTTTGGCCATAAAGATGTTGACTATGTTTGGAGTAAGAAGATACAGGAGCTTAACCCAAAAACACCATCTCCAGAGTGAAACATGGCAGTGGGAGTATGATGCTGTGGGGATGTTTCAGTGTTTTGAACTGGGAACTTTGTCTGGGTCAAAGGGATCATAAATATGGAAGTCTACAAAAAGATCTAAAAAAAAACTCAGGTAATCTGCAACAAAAGACAGTTTGTCTATGCTTTGTCTTCAGCATAATAGTGACTCAAAGCATAGCTTACTTCTGGTGAAGAACTACCTACAAATGAGCAAAATGCTGTGGTTCATGGCCAAGAAATTTAACGGGTTGCTTCTTATAAATATTTAGGAGTTTATATTGACCCTCTGGGGGTCTGAGGTGATTTTGGGGCCCTTGAGATGTTTGCAGCTAATTCTAACATATTATTGACAAACATGTTTTTATTAATGAGCAGAAACTGTGCTACAATAATATGTGACCAAAATGAATGTACAAGGGGCACACAGGTGTCCAGAGTTTGTACAAAAGTGCATCAGCGCCTACATTTTCTTTTAAGAAGATTACGATTGTTTGGAATGACTAGCAACGATACAAGCAAAGATGCAGTCTGTATTAAGATACTGCATTATAGTATGGTTTGGGAATTTAACAGGAAAAATGGGAGCTCAAATTAATAATTTGGTGAGAGTGGCAGGGGAATCATAGGGGCGCACACACTTAGTTCTTTACATGATATTTTAAGCTTTGCTCAATTCAACAGGCTATTAATGAATAAGCAAGCACAGCAGGAATTAGCTGGTATATAACTACAGTGGTGTTTTAAATTTTAATTTTTAAATGTTATTTATTCTGTTTTATATGTTATTGTGTTTGATGTTGACATGACAGACAGAGCCCTGACTTAAACCCAATTGAGCATCTCTGGAGAGACCTAAAAATGTCTGTCCACCAACATTTACCATCCAACCTGACAGAACTGGAGAGGATCCCCAAATCCAGGTGTGAAAAACCTGTTGCATCTTTGCCAAAAAAACTCATGCCTGTATTCAGCCAAAAGTGTGCTTCTACTAAATACTGAACAAAGGGTCTGAATACTTCTGACTATGTGATATTTCAGTTTTTCTTTTTTAATAAATCAGCAAAAAATCTACATTTCTGTGTTTTTCTGTCAATATGGGGTGCTGAGTGAGCTTAAATGATTTTAGCAATTGGCTGCAATATAACAAAGAGTGACAAATACTTTCCAGACCCACTGTTTATGTAAGGTATAATTGACGATGGCTGTTGAATTATTAGAAAAATTTGTGCATTAGCCCGGAGTCAATTATTCCGCTTATACTATGGTTGCCACAACTCAAGACATCAGTCAAATAATATTTCAAAGGTATTTGTCTGTTTTTTGTACTTAAAACGCTATTGTGAGTAGGATTATTTCCTCTGCATCCCACCCAATGGTGTTAATTCCAAAACGTCATTTCAGACCTAGTAATGGAGACTTGAGCCATTGAAAGCAGACAAATGCAGTTAATAACTAAGTTGTGTGTGTGTGTGTGTGAGGGAGAGAGAGAGAGCGTGTGAATCTTCGACTCAGAGTCTGTGCATCTCTCAAGTGTTTGACTAATATTGAAACTTTACGTTGCTTGTACTTCACTAACAGCGCTATTGTTAGCTTGCTTATGAGAGGTCAAGTTGTTTTCACGTTGATGTTACAGATAAACTGGTCAGAGTAGTGCTTACATCATTAGTGTGTATGCTAATGTGTGTGCGTCTCTGAGAGTGGGAGAGATAGATTATATGATTTCCATACATAATAAACATAATTTTGTAGCAAAACATGGAAATGAACTGTCGTTTAGCCAGTGTCATCATGGGTTTTGGTTATTTTGTTGTTGTAAGCATATACATGTTGTAAGACCTTAGAAATAATAGAAAGTATTTGGTGAAGTGATATGGAACTGTGATGCGGTCAAACAGCTGCCTGGAACTAATAGTTCCCTGAAAATAATTGCACACCTTAGAACGTTCGTCTGCCAATCAGATTCAATGCCCCAGTAGTATAAATATGTACATTTTTTACCAAAACTTCTGGGTTAAATGTGGACCAGCAATTGGGATGTTTTGACCCAGCAGTTGGGTTTAATGTTTAACCCAGTCTTCTGGATAGTAACCCAGCATTTTTAGAGTGTAGTTGTGTTGAACTGTTTTTGTAAAACTTTGGACCACAGCTCTGCAGTCATGACATCAATTCAACATGTGTTTTCTTAAGAGTTTTTATTCTTTTTTTTTTTACTCATAAGTAAAATAAGGTCTCAGACTACAGGAAAATCTTGTGAGAACACATTATGAATTATGCTGAAGCACTGACACAAAAAAAAAACACTATATATTTTTCTATTAAGTTCCACACACACACACACACACACACACACACACACACACAAAAAGACAGTCATGCATGTCACAAAGTGTATAATTTAAATTTATATTTCATTCAATTAGCTCAACTTAAGAGTGTTTTTTGATCTACATGCATCTGTACGCATCATAATTACTTTGAAGTGCTGTGCCGAATGTACTAACAAGCTTTTAACAACTAAAATATAGGCTACTTGAATGTTTTTTCTATTAAACATATTGTAATTATACATTTATAATGACGTTGCAATTTAGTTCATTTAAAATGATTAACTTTAAATCCAAATATATTTGTAATTACACAATGCAATCCTAAAGTTGCAATGCAGTAAATGTGTTAACTTTATTGAATAACACACTGCAGTTGAAATTATAATCAAGCATTTCACACGTACTTAAGTTCATGTTACCTCATACTTTGTTGTGTACTTTGTTAAAGCATGACAAAAAATATGATTAAAACATTAAATACAGTAATCACAAAATTATACATTTGTGTTAGAAGTGTTAAGAAACATCTGATGAAAGTATACTTTTAAGTCTTTTTTGATAATATACATTTAAAAAGTATAAGTATAAAATTAAAATAATGAATAATGAAAATATCCTGCCATTATCTGACACCATCACAGCACCATGTATCACCACAGCACCTTTGGACGTGTGTTTGTGTGCTTCATCAGCCACTATCACTGATTAGAAGCAGGAGTACACAATGTTGTCATCTCTTTAAATCTGTACCTATCACTTTTGACAGGATTTAGTGCTGAAATCATGACATAGTGTTTGTGCTGGTAAACACAGCGTATATCAAACTTTAATAGGAGGAAGTCATTACAATTGGCATGACCCTTCCTTGACCCTTGATCAGATTAAAGCAGAGGCAAAGGTCAAGACTTCTACTCTCTATGCTCCACTCATCCACCCAATCAAATGTGGCCTTTGTCCTAAACACACAGGTCTTGGTACTGACAGGAGTTCTGTTACATATGCAATATTAAAGATTAAAAACATGAAATACAAAAAATCTATATGTATAGATATATATATACATATACATATAGAATTAATCAGCATCCTTGTAGTCTTAGGATTGTAATTGAGGTCAAACTGTGTCTTGCTGATTAAATATATTTATTTGATTGAAATATATTTATGTATGTGCAGTTTTTTTAAATTATTTAATTATATTCAGTTAAAAACAACTGCCTGTTTTATTTTTGGATATGGTTGATTATATAATATGGAAGTTTTTCCTGAATAATGGCTAGATTTTAATTTCTTCACACTATGAATCATACAGCATCAGAAGACTTGGAACATATAGTCATATGTATAGTCATTATGACATTTTTGCCCTTCCTATATCCTCACAGACATGGACAGTATGAACTGTCCCTCTATGTACATTTGTTGTGTGAAAATTCTTTTTTATTCCATAAAGAGGGGGAAAAAATGAGAGTGAAAAAGAATTTAATTAACAGCTCACCCAAAAAAATCATCTCATCTTAAAAAAGGAGAGACATCTTCACATATTTATATGCATGGGCTTTTAAGTGAAAACTGTCCCAAACCGTTTAAACAAATATGTTGGTGACTTTTGATGTAAGAGACAAGGTGATGGATTTTTTCACTGGAGGAAGCGTTATTATGGATTATTGATTTGTATTTTGGCTTAAAGTTTAAACCACTTGATGGATTTTTATTTTTACAAACACAAACACTTTCCACTTCACAAGATGTCAATTAGTGACTGACTGGAGTCATGAGGATTACTTTTTATGATGTTTTTATCAGCTTTTTAGACTCTTTATTCTGACAGCATCTATACTGCAGAGGATCCCTTAGTGAGCAAGTGACATAATGCTAAATTTCTCTAAAACCCCTCTGATCGAGAAAACTAACTCATCTATTTTTTAGAAGATCTGTAAAGTTTCAAAGAATGAAGTCTCAAAACAAAAGAGGTATTCCTTATAAAAGACTTGTACACGTCCCCCTAAAACGGTTTGTTTGAACACACCCTCACTTTGCTACATCACAGAGTGGATGCATGTTTTCATAACACCACCCAAATGTTTACGCAAAGAAAGGAGGCGGCACTCTTATTCTCACTGTAGTGTTGCGCCATGTTCAGGAGACACTAGTTCTGCGTCCAAAATCACTTACTTCCCTACTAAATAGTACGCGAAAAACAGTATGCGAGGTGAGTAGGAAGTACCCAGATGACCTACTGCTTCCGGTCGAATTCTATAGAAGGCATACCATGGACACTTTCCTTTCCCATGAGGCTCCGGGAGAGGAGGCGTCTTATTCAAAAAATGGAGACGCGGCTCATTTCAAGTGTAAGTACCTCAGGAAAAAAACGTTGTTTGTTGTGATTAAATTACACTTGTTTAACACTGTTTATATAAATAAACAGATGACTTATTGAAAGTTTAAATTTTCGCTCTGTTGTGACGACGTATGACACGTGACAACATCAATATGGCGGATGTAGTACGTCTGAATTCCATTCATACTACCCACATTCATAGTACATAGAAGGTACTTTTTAACGTTTGGGTAGTACGTTCAATTTTGAATGTAGTACCTACTTAAGCAGTATGTGATTTCAGACGCAGCATGTGTGTCGTTGAGAAACTACTTTCCAAAAGAGGATCTCTAGAAATCAGTGGTCGAGTTGTATTTACAACACTGTTCCAGAACAGATTAACCCAAAAAATGAGTGTGTTCAGCTTATTTATGGAGGACAGACAAATCCTGGAGAGCAGTCTATGCTGGTTGTGCACAGAGCAATTCTACCTCTGCAATGACAGTCTGGCGCTTCTGACTCACAACCTTTAAGTTACGTTACGTTTTCTTATTAAAAGATTTCTGAGCAGTGAAGGGTAGTGCTTGTTATGTTTAAGAGGAGTGATGCAATGTGACGCGTATAAAGACAGTACTATGTCATGATAATCAGTAATAATGTCCCCAATGGATTCAACAAATGCCTCATTTGTAATTTATTTTCTTGTTTTGATGTCAGAGCGCTGGGACACAGCATCATGTTATGGTAAGGGGCGTAACATTTCCACCATATGCTTGCAGTATTCGGCTTATCACAGTGCACTGGATAGCTGGCCAATCAGAGCACAGCTCACTTTTTTAGAAAGATGAGCTTTGTACAAATCGACCTGTTTCAGGAGGCGGGGCTTAGAGGAGAAACAAAAATGTGGAGTATGTGAAAAAGTATGTTTTTTGCACCTTAAACCACATGAACACATTGCATTACACCAAATACACAAAATAATTTTCTTTTTAGCAACATCATATGACTCCTTTAAACAAATCAGTTGTCTGAATGATACAATGACTCACTTGCTGCCACCTACTGGTAAAACAATGTAACCTGCAGAAGGAGTCACTGAAAAAAAATCCCCTCCATACCGACAGTCTGTCTGGAATGTGCAAACATAGACAAGTGACACAAGCAGCGAAAAGTCCCAGTGCTGACTAAATTTCTGAAGCCTTGGCATACCGGAATCTGGAGCAGATTTAACTGTTGTATCATTTGTTTTAGTAAAGCTGACCAATGAGTATTCAACACTAGAACTGCCTTATGAACAAACAACAACAGCAGACTTTCTCTACTTTCCATGCTTATAGAACAATTCTAAAAAAAGCTCTAAAGGACAGGATCTTAAAGACAGCATCACATTGTACAGTCTCTTCACACAAATAGTGGAAGATAAAGAAAACACACAAAGAAAAGTATATAGCTTAGATGGACAAATAAAGTTCCTTTGGGGCCCAATATGCCATAAGAAAGAGTGATGGTGGCTCCAGCCCTCCTATAGTCTGTGCTGTCGCCCACCGCTGACCGACCCTCAGTGCTGCTGTCAGGATTGAGTGGGGGTGTGATAATTGCTGCCATCTGACCCTCTGTCCTCTGAAAAACGATCCCACTGGAGGAAGGTAAGCACTGACTCCGTTTGTCCAAAGGTGTGGTTTCGCAAACATCCGAGTCCTCACTAAAACTACTCTCTGCTTATTGTTTGCTTGTGAGGAGCTTATTAATTTGGCTCCTCAAAATTTTATTTTCATCAGTGTAAAATAAAGAAATGCATCTTGTAATAAAGTGTTTGGTAACTTAATTTGTCTAACCCTTCTTAGAAATTAACATTAATGTATTATAAACAAACAAACTCAAACAAACAATGAACAGTAATGTAACTAATGCTAAAAAACTGTTAAAATATATGTTAAATGTTTCAGCATATTTTAGTTCTTGTGAAAAAGGGTATTTGAAAATTCAAAAGTCATGAAATGAGAAATATGTATATATATATATATATATATATATATAAACAACTGTACCAACAGGTAATATAATTTATACTTTATACTATATTTATTATAATTACTATATTTATTTAATTTATACTACATATATACTGTATATATATATTAACAACTGTACCAACAGGTAATATAATTTATACTAAATGTACATTGAAAAATAATTATTTTTCAAAAAAGAATATGCTTATGTTGTTGTGTTGACTAACATACTTGATTATAAATTCACGTATTTCTGTAATTTATATATATATTAATGTATGATTACAAATTTAAATGTATGACATTCAATTTTCATTAGATATGACATTAAAGAATATTTTAGTTCACTAAAAACACTTATCAAAGACAATAGAAATAAAAATCATATAAAGATGAACTGAAGCTCTACATAACTGTGACAAAAAACACTCATATGTTCAGCTAACTATATTTAAAATAAATCTATACTATAATACATTTGAATATAATTACAATAAATTTGCAATAAAGTGTGGGAAACATTATACTTATTTCTCACTTAGGTATTTTCTTTTTAAATGTATTATTTCAAAAATAAGCACTCTGCTCAAGATAACTCAAAGTATTTGCCTCTTTTGTGTGTAACTCTCTACAATAACTGTCTACAATAGCACAATACATAACATATATAAATAAATATA
>JAUCNO010001622.1:0-38972 GCA_032353835.1 Enteromius viviparus | reverse complement strand
GGAAACCAACAATAAATATATTTTTTCTACCTATTATTTTGTGTTTTATTAATGTCTACACCTACCCCAACCCTAAAAATACCCTTACAGTAATGAAGACACATTAAATATTGTTGTTCAGGGTGAGAAAAAAAGAATGCATTATTGACCTGCTCGTGCGCAGTAAGCCCGGGTAGGAAAATCTGGCGGGTAGGAAAAAATGGCAGAACACCTGTTCAGTCTGAAGGGGTTCCGGCAAGGGAACAGTTTGCTGTAACGGTAAATGTGAAATAAAAAAAACTAACAACTTGATTATAGATTTAAAACAGATTAAAATAGATTTAAGACATTTGACTTTATACTGCAAACGGAAAAGCACTCTTGTTTTCACCAGAAAATTACTGACAAACAAAAAAATCGTTTAAAAAGTTGATGTCTTAACGTCTTTGTATTATTTTCACACGGACTCACCTTTAAATAGACTTTTCTGAAGAATAAACCTGTAGTGCCTTCAAACTGGAGTCATATTAAGCTACAACATGCAGGTCACATCATATAAACATTTCAGAAGATTTGTTTACAATGTTTAGATCATGATAATTTCTCTTATTCATAAAGTATATTTTTTGCTTTCCTACATTCAGTTGCATGTATTTATTTAATAGAACAATTATTAGAACATTTGCTTTTTATAGTGTTTTAAAATAATTATCTTCTACCTTTACAGCTGCATGGAGACCAGGTCTGCGAGGAGCTGTTTGAAGTGTCCTCAACTAAAGAGGCTCATTCAGTCACACACACATTTAACACAAGGACTGTACAACATGTCGTGGCACACAAGAGTCCTCTTCTCAAGACGTTGCGATACGATGCTGTGACACCTCTGCTTCTTGTTCTTCCTCACTCTGTCGAGAAAGCTGTGACTGTAACAGCCAATGTCCAGTCTCTCACATGAGCAAGCAATACCACGGGGTGTTCAGCTGAAGGTATGGATCTCATACACTATTACCAGAGGTGTGAGGAGCCCAGTGGTCTCTCATAGGAAGGCCTGGCGTTCAGAAATGGATTTCTCACACTTCAGATAAGTGATGGACATATGGACAACAAGGTGTACAGCTGTGTCTTTCAAAGGACGAGTGACACGATATGCTTTCAACTAGCAGTTTTCTACAGTACATTACACACAAATATAAAGTGCTACCTTGTCAAATTTTTAAACATTATGTGTGTTTAGATAAAATCAAACGTCGCTAAACTTGGACAATTTAAATATAGTTACTGATGAAGATAATCAAGATTAAAACCAGCAGAACTGACAGAAATTATCATTAGGTTAAATGGAAAGTAACAGTAATTTCTTCAAATAATTTGATCTTTCTGGGTAAAAACATCAATGTAAAAGATTTGAAAACCCTTAAAACAATACGAGGAATCAATGTGTCAAATAACATCAGAGATTACGTGGCCTTTACGGATCCATGTAGCCAATTATTCCATAAGGTCAACTTCTATGGCCTTCCAGGTCAGAAGCAGGAGCCCAAGATATTATAATGTATTGAGATATCGGTACCTTCATCTTTTGGCAGATGTTCAGAAAATACTGTACTGGCTACGTCCTAGAAGCTTCCTCAAACTGAGACTAATGACTGGGTAAGTACCAGCCACGGAGGAGAGAAAAGCTTGCAAACAAAACTTTCATATCTGCATCTCCAGGATTTTTGATTTAATGTTCTAATCGATGAGTCCCGCAGGCCAAAACAAAAAGGGAGGAAGATTAAAGACTTGCAAAAGTAGACCCGCAATATTTATCAATCCTTCTTCCTCTGGGCTGTGATGTAGAAAATGCGAGGATGCAGGGAATGGCTGACAGTGATAAAGAGAGGAAGGAACAGATAGGGTTGTTGGGGTGTGGATGATGGTTCTCCACACCTTCGCTCGGTTCCTTCGCTTTCCCTCTCTCGAAAATGTTTTTATTAGCCCTGTCAGGTTGCAATTTGCCTAACTGCAAATACACACAGCAGGCTTAATTAAGAATTTTTGACCAGGGAGACTGTCAAGTCCGGAAACATTAAGGAGATGAAACCAGGTGTCGTAAAGATAGATGGACACAAAAATGGAAGGATGAGGGACGAGGAGAACAGAAAGAAGGGAGGGGGAGGAGGGCTCGTGGAGTACAACAACGTGGTATTCTTCTGTTGCTCTGGGCGTCCAATTGAGATGGGGAGGAAAACATGGGGACAAACGATTTTTTATGCATTAACAGCCTGGCGGTGGAGAGCAATAACAAGGACGAGATCGCCGCTAAAATGTTTGACATCCTGCATAGAGATCAATGCACGTCCAGCTTCACGCATTAACACGCCATACACACGTATCACCACACATCCGCCTGCGATACCGGCCCAGATAACATAGCCTGCACCCCAAACACTGCAAAGTGCAGGCCAGTCGGCCGCAAGGATGGATCAATGGGAACTTCCTATCAAATGCCAAGATAAACGTGTGATAATAATTGTAATTTTGTATTCCGTGTGAGTTAATTGGCCAGGCTTTTGTCCATAAAATGATAGTTTGTGGGGTCCAAGACAACACTGGACCCTATTGATCTTACAGTTTGAAAAAAGGGGGGGAAAACCCCCCGAATTTTCCTAAATATCTTCTTTTAACACAGAAGAAGGAATCTCATACAGGTTGGAAATGGCATGAGGGTTAGTGAATGAGTTTTTGGGTGAATTGGACCTTTAAAAAGAAAAATGAATAAAAACAGACATTCGAGTTTTGGATTTCTGTGCAAAAATGATTTCTTATTGGTAGTCTTTGACATAGTGGCTGAACAGTCAGTGATTAAAGTTCACGTAATGTGTTTTGGCAACACGGTTTAAGGAGGCGAACTATGCCCTGTGAGTCAGCCAATCCCACAATGCACCAGAACTGTTTCAAAACAGTCAAGTATGAGGAGACAAACAAGATCACCTGCTTTCAGTAGGAGCATTCATCTTCTAAACAGATTTCAAAAACCTGCATTTCACAGCCCCCACCGCCTCTTTCTTTCTTCCTCGTTCGCGTTCTCTCAATTCCCCCAACTCCATCCAATGAAAATCAATAACCTATTGATCAGTTCCCTCCATTTCCATTATGCCCCGACGACAAAAGAGCCTGCGATTGTTGCAGCAAAATTATATTCTTTTCATCCATTTTGCAAATGACTAACTTGCAAAATTCGTAGTGTACTTGAATGGGATTGTCTGGTAAAAGTTAAGCACATGTCAAATCACTCCATGGAGTTGAGGACGTGTTGAGGAGCAAAGCTGATGAAGATGATTGTGTGTTGACTGGCGATTCAAGGATTTTATTAAAATTGGAAAAAACATAGTATTTGTACCCGTTTTCTGCTTTAATGTTGGCACCCCCCTTCCTTACCCCCATAAAACACATCCAAAGATTCACTCACTCACTCACACACACACACACCATAGACAATGCTACAGGCAAAATCAATATTTCGAGAAAGAAAGGGAATATTTTTAGCCGTGTTTGATACAAAATGTTTGGATAAATCATGACTGTGGTAAACGAAGGGAATCTGAAGTGGAAAAAATAAAGGATGCAAAACAAAGAGACAGAGAGCATCTGGATAAAAGATCCCTAGAATAGAAACTGGAGATTTCAGCGGGTCAGCACTGAGGGTCAGTGGGACATTATGCAGGATGCAGCTCTATTATGCACAATATGTACAGACCTTAGTCAGGGTACGTGGCCTGTTTAAACAAATGCCAGTGAGAACAAGGCAAAACAAAATGTTGAAAATATAAATTTATAAGAAAATTCAATGGCAAAAAAAATATTGCTTATATAAAAAAGTCACAACCAATTAAATAGGCCAAGAACAGAAATTATAGTTATGAATTTATTATGCGTGTGGTGCTGCTGGCGCAAGAGCAGGAACCTGAATGTGTCTGAAGAGAAAAAATTGTTGGATAATTGTTGTATTTTAACAATGTCCTTTTCTGCCTTGAACATGGTAGTTACATTACTTCTGCAGGATCCGAGAGCTCTTAGATTTAATCAAAAAGCATCTTAATTTGTGTTCCAAAGATTAACAAAGGACTTGGGTTTTAAATGACATGAGGGAGAGTAATGACAGAATTAACATTTCGGGGTGAACTATCCCTGTAAGTATAAGACACAACAAAAACATATGCCTTTACTATTTCCATGAAACATTAGGACTCCACTAACTTACTCACAGAAAAAAAACTTTAGGCTATATATATTGTTTTGTGTTGCATAGAACTATATGAGGGTGTACAATGACAGAATTTTCATTCTGTGTTAACAATTCTTTTAAAGGGAAAGAGATAGAGGCAAATAATAGCCTATACATTTCACACCTATACTGTTATGTGTTGTATATCTTGTAGATGTTGCCTGTGGCTAGAAGTGTTTTGGGTGTTGAGTCCATATAAATCCCTTGCCAATGCCAATTTGATTGAGTCCATCCAACGCAGAGCGCTGTCAGTCAGCGCTCAGTCCACCTCCTATTGGTTGAGCAGGTCTGTTGGTTTAATGACACCTGCTCTGATTGGACAAATAAATTGAGGGGGTGAGGACATTGATTTATCTGTGGTATTAGGAGATCAATTAATCCCCATGGTGTGTGCCAGCACAGATAGAAACCAGTGTCTTACTGCTTAAGGTTTGTTTCTGCATTGCAAAGATAAGGATCCCCCAATCGCTTTCCAACTCAAACGCAACTACGATGCGCTTGAAACGCGTAGCTATTTCGATACAAGCAATATGTAGACTTATAAAAAACAGCCACAAATAATAAGACAAAAAGGAAGAAAAGAAAGAAGGGCAAACAGGGGGTGGGGTGCTGATTCCTACTTTTCAGTTTAAATAAAGATTGGCGCTGGATAAGGGCCATTAATGGAGGAATCAGACAGGCCTTGCTATGTAGGACAAGAGCTGACTGCGGGGAGGTGAGTGGAAGGATCAATACACAGTCGATACACTCAACACTGCTCTGTGCAGACACACACTGCGGGGTGCGAGCGCGCGCGCACGCGCGCGTGTGTGTGTGACTCGCAGAGGGGGGGTGGAGGGGCATCTGCTCGGATCTGTTCAACCGGGCTGTGATTTGTAGGTTTCCAGAAATCCCCCGTCAGTTGGGACATGTTCGACCAACAGTTTTGAAGTCTCCCAGAAATTGGCGGCGCTAAATGTTTTGGCGGCGGCGGGTAACGGAGTAACGGGTGTAGGTCTACAGAACGACGGTTTTGAACTGAGCTTAAAGATTGCAGTATAATTTTGGCCGCGATCGCCTTCTCCCTCTCTCTTTCTGTGGGTCACTCTCTGCTTTTTCCCCTCACTCTCACCGGAATTGATCGAGTATGCCTTTTCAATCCATCTCTCCTTCGCCCGTCGCCTAGCAACCGGTGCTTTCTCGGCTGTGGAGGCTGGGAATGTTTTTTTTCCCCTCTCTATTTCTCTCCCAGTCTAAAGCTTCGTATTGAAAGCTAAAGGTGCGCGTACACACACACACACGCGCGTACACAGATATTGATGACTCTAAATTCACTGCTCTAGCAGGAGATATTACACGCTATAAATGAAAACAATTTGCAACATATACAGTGTGTTGACTTTGCATAATAGTATAATGCTGAATATGATTATTTTAAGACCACAAAACTACATACAAGTCCCTTTTGTTCGCAAAAAAAAAAAAGCTTGTAACGATCCACAATTCAGTTTAGCTGTTTATGTATTTTTTAATTATGGAATAGTTTAAGCAAGCTTGTTCAAAAGTTCTAATCTAAATATCTAACACATGGGTGAAGATTTCAAAGTAAAACAACGATAGACTATACAATTTTAAACCTTAAGACGAAGTAGGCTATTTAATGAAATAATATCTATAAGAACAATAAATAATAATAATCAGGCTATCAATGCGGTTTTGCAATATTATGATCGATAACTGATAATATTAATTGCATTATTATTTTTTCTGTTGATGAACGTTAGCCTATTGTTATTATTACAGTGTAAATAATAAAATAAGGGAAAAAGCAGAGAGCTGAGGTGTCTGACAAAATCGGGTGGTGACATGTCGACATTTACGCAGTATAGCTACAGCCTTTTAGTGAAATTACACAAGTTGCATATAAAAACTAGGCTATGTTTTGCCTTCCAAGTCTCCCACAAAACGCTATTACTTGTCTAACACACCTTTTTGTGGCAAAACGGAAAGAAATGTAAAAAGAAAGGGAAAAAAAGTAACTAAAAAAGTTACTGGAAATTAAATATTGGGCTAAATATTAATATACAGCAGGACACACCTGACAAAGAGACGTGTTGCAGGATAATCTCTTATTTTTGTTGCTGCGTTTTACATATATGCTACTTCCAGACTTTCAGAGCAACGTAAACACTCTTTTCATTAGGAAACATAAGAGGTCAGATAAAAGGAAAGTATATGACATCTGTGACACAGGCAACAATAATCGATATAATCGATCATATTTAAATGATGCTGGCTATCCGTAGGACTGAGGTGGCAGAGACATGTATGGGTGTTTAAATACGTAGCCTTTTATTCGGTCTTCAGCTGTAAATTAAGAAAAAGGAGATATTAGATATGAAAAAAAGTAGCCTGTATAGCTACAGACAGTGGGAAAAGAACATGCGATATAAAAACTAAAATAATGATAGCTGTAGCACGTGTCTGTTATTTTGGAAAGCATTAAATAAGCACAAACTAAGAGCAAAATGAGAGTACATTTATTTAAAAAAAGTTAATAATGTCTGATTTTAGTTGCTCTCTTTTGATCAGCATTAGCTCTACAGCTGTATTTTTAGACTCTAATATTTAAAACAGCAACAAAGACAAAACGTGATATGAGTTTTTAGCCTACAAAAAAACAATATAAGCCTTTAAATTATTAAATAAAATTACAGAACGCACATTCCTAATTTTAAATGCGGATTAAAATATACCTAGATTTTATACCTTTTTCTTTTTTAATTAACAAATCGTTTTAAATGCCGCTAAAACGGGGCATTTTCTGATGGAAAGCTTTATACGGGTCTCCGAGATTTCTGCCATACCAATCGATCAGAATGCGGATATATCGATCAGAGACCACAGCCATAGATCACATGCTCTCTTTCGCAGAGCACTTTCAAATACACAGGTCTCTAAATACACGGAACACATTAAAACAATCGGATCTTCACTCAGTCTCAGTCTTATAAAATTATATTATCATCGCAAGAGAGTCTTGAATAACCAACAGCCTGACTAAAAGGGATTCACAGCCTGAATTTATTTAACGTTCAAAGGTTCGTTTATAAACCTTTAGAAAAACATCTATGTTATAAACCTATCTTTTTTCTTTTTGCTATGTAGAACACACATTTGTTTGTATTTATTTGAATTTATATTGTATTCGATATATTGAGCTTATTCATTTTGTCAAAAGCTCTATAACACACACACTGTATGAAATTGCTCAAAAAAAAATCTCTCATTATTGCTTTAGGAATAAATAAAACTTTTTGGAGTTTCTACAAGAAAATATGATGTTCCGAAGAACTTGTTTATAATTTAAGTTAAAAGCAAAATAATTTGTCAGAGAGTTCTACTTTTTTGCTCCACGTTTAATTTGAGGTACAAGATACAAGTGTTATACTATAATAGACTCCGAAGGCGTCTGTGAATTTTCAAACAAAGTTTTAAGGTGGAAAGAGGTGTTACAGATCCGAATCTTGAAGGCATTATTGTCAGAAAAGAAAATACATTTCAAGTCTCACCTATAACTCTATTCTGCAATGGTCAGTTTCAACAGGACTGCTTGACTTCTGCCAATAAACCGATTCAAGTAAATTTACTTTAGGGTGTGATCGATCAGCCAAGTGATACTACTAATGCAGTCAAGCAAATTTAAGTCTATCTTTGTCACACTTTGTGATGGAAACTGATCAAACCCACAGAAAGAATGCCCGGACCTCTAGTGAACAGAGCCCTTTTTATCAACACACTTCAGCTTCTCATATCCGAAAGACAGTCTTGAAATGCATAGGATACCTAATTAAATAAATTGATTCAATTAGTATTATATATATAAGGAACAGCGTACATTTAAAGAAAACAAAATTAAAAAGAAATTCGGGGAAAAAACTTAAAAGGTTCGTTTGAAGTTCGTCGAGTTAACATTTTTGTTGTAACCCACTGCTATATTTGTTAATGTGCTCTTGGGATGTTTCAGAGTAATTCGTTCCCAAAAAAATTGATTATTGATTATTGGAAGTCCTAATGCAATTTAAAATAAAATCACAGTCATTTGTCATGCTAGCCGAGATAACCAATTTTCTGAGATTATTTCTGACAAAAATGTCTATCAGTCTAATATGTAAATGGATATTTTTCATATAAAGTATACATATACATCATTATAATGCAACCGGTCCACATACGTATTAAGCAATTGTGTTTGTCGACTCACACTCTTAGAAATGCAAAAATAAAATATTGAGTCTCTATGGCTTTCCTAGTCTCTATTTGGATATCGACAGCTTTAATATTTCATACTATGTGAGCCACAGGGTACGTCTAACTCATTTGAATATTCGAGCGAAAATTAAATCAGGGTCTGCTCTCTAATAATTTATGCAGCAAGTACAATGTTGCATTATAGGCTCCTAGACATTCTTCAGAGAATCAAAACACTGTTATTATAGAACAGTACACAACTTTACCCCCTGAAGACTTCGGATTCTGTGGGGTAGATTTTAAATATGCAGCATGAGCAACCTCTCAACCCACGCAGGCCCACACAAATAATTACAATTAGAAAATCTGTATAAAATGTGTCATTTTAAAACAACGGCAAATCAGTTTCTGTGTCCAGAACATTTTTACACTTTAAACACTTCCTGAAATGTCACTAAAATACATTTTTTCTTACATTTATATACGGGAAACAAAGTTTGAAACCAAGCGCAATGTCATTCACCACGTGTTTGACACGTTTCTGTCATTTAAACTTATAAACCCTTGACGTTCTTTTCTAACTTCATAATTTAGCGCCTTTTTTATCTAATGTTTACTTTTAGCAAATATAGGAACTTGTAAATATATCGACAGATAGGCACTGTAGCCTATAGGCTGCAATGTACTTTGCGTCAATAAATGTAACGATATGCAGAAAACTTATAAAACTCACTGTGTGATATTCACGCCAGCAAAGGATCAGCTGTTACCGTTCATCTCTACATTAAACCGCGTTCAATTATCCTGTCATAGCAAAGCATGATTTTGTAAATAGCAAGGAACAAATCAATGCAATAATCAATTGTGGTTGTGTCCAGATATATGAACCAGAAATGTCTGAACTATTTTTGTCGTCTAGCACACATGGCCACAACATAACATAACATAACATAACTAACATAACACAACATAACATAACATAACGCTAATTAAGACGTTTAGAAATTCATACAGCCTTCCAAAATAGCCTACAATGAACATCGGAGTCAAGGATTATGTTGCATATGGTTAAACACTAACTAGCTACTTAAAATCTACATAAACTCACATTTTAAGTGTAAAATAATAGAAGAAGCGAGAAAAAATTTGCAAGGCTGCAGCAAACAGATTTGTGAGCGGCCTAATTTATTTTCAATAACACTGATTGCAAGGATCAATAAGAAAACAGCAATCCCAAAGGACAAGGCTGGTTGTTCTAATGTCATTGTCTTATTCATCATTTTAATAAAATTATAATTTCCTATCTGGATATTTGCAGGTGAAGTTAAGCAAGTAAAGGTCGTTTATCTAGTTGTAGCCTCTTGTTTCTTTGGGTTTATTACACACACACAAAGATAATTGTTTTGCTGTTGCTCATACAGCGATCAAGATCCAATGAAATTTGACAGAAAAGAAAGTGATCCTTTTCTGTATAGCCTAAAAATATATATCGATGTTTTTCTTCCGTTTTATTTATTGACGGCAATATAGTCAAATAAATGAGTGGGCCTGAGATAGTCAGTGACAATTGAGATTCCCCATTCGCGAGTCCATTCTTAGAGAAAACAAATATATTACATTTATTGCCCATCCCATTCTAAATGATCAATGAATTGATCGATGACTGAGTGCATTAATAATAGGCGTGAACCGGAAGTGATCATCTGGGGGGAGAAAAAAAAAACAGTAACGCTAAGCATTTAATTAATTTAATCAGATTAATTTTAGCAGTGTAAACTATTATCTTATAAAACTACTATTCCATAACTATTATCATATAACATATTAAAACGTATTTGCAAAATTCCAGTAGCCTACTTAGCCATAAACAGTGTTTTTGTACGCTACAACAGGCCTAGTTTAAATCAAAAAGCTAGGCCTGTACGTATAATAGGCCATATATTTGCATGTTGTCTTTAGCCATACAGAAAAATGAAAAACAAAAACAAAAAGAAATATCTCCTTAAAACTTGTCTAATGAAACTGCCTGCAGCCTACAACTTGTGAATATAAAGTTTGACTTTTCCACATTTTTGCCTCAATATCTTTCTGTTTTTTTTTTGCCTATTCAACTTGCCAATAATTACATCACACGGGTTTCTGCCACAACGTTAATCCTTATAAAACTGCAAATGGGCCATTTGGTTGATAATGACATTTCGTTAAAGTTTCAAACGTTTAACAAAAATATGATATGATTAACCATGTGATCTCATGCGGTTCAAAAGGAATTTGACTATCTTATCTACTTTGGGTTTGGGAAATCCATTAATATTTAACCATTAAGATGTCGCGCGCTGGCGCCAAGTTAAGCAACTTTATCAGGAAAAACCGATGAATCATGTCCATAAAGGAATCCCCAATAATTCAAAACAACACTGCTAGTGTCAAAGTGTGCAGATGTCACTCTGTATGAGGAAAAAACTCGATTTCGTTGTCTAACTTAACAACAGCAGAGGGACGAATTGTGAGACTATAGCCTAAGTGAATTACCCATGTTAGGTCTCTCTCGTCTTTACAACAGACAGTATTGGTGACGTCAGTTCTAGTCTGAAGTAGAGTGAGTGCACACCCTTTAAAAAGGCTTTTACACCTTGAAGAAGTTTCACAAGAATATTTTTGTTCTGTAGTTCTTTAGAAAAAGTCTACTGGCGCTATAAAGCAATAGGCTCATAAATACTTTTTTTACCTCAAGATCCCCACATAACCGATTTTTTTTCCCGCTCTTTGCTGAACCTAAGAATCATCGAAAAACCTTTATTTGTGTGGCGCGCGCACTCGTGCACACAGGCACAGCACATCTTAATATATTGCGCGGTCACGTGGCAGACACTCTCACTCGGTCAGCTTAGACTGTCAGTAGTAAGACGCGCGCCACGGCGATAGATACAAGCGTTTAGACACCAGGCGTACGTACATGTGCGTGGTGAAATGCTGGATTGACTAACACTGAAGATCTCGGGGATCAATGGCGCGCGGCTTTGAGATCGTTTAAAATTTATTGGAAGGGAGAGTGTGAGAGAGAAAGGGAAGAGAGAGAGAAGAAAACAGTGTCTTTCAACAATGGAACTTACAATGGAAAACATTGGGAATCTGCACGGCGTGTCACACTCCCATCAAACGGGGGACTTGATGAACTCTCCACATGCTCGACAGTCGGCGACACATAGGAACTTGGTGTCATCGCATGGGAGGTCAGCGATGGTGTCCAGCATGGCCTCGATACTGGACGGAGCTGGGGAGTATCGCACGGACCATTCGCTGTCCGGTCCTTTGCATCCAGCGATGACCATGTCGTGCGACTCGAGCATGAGTCTGAGCAGCACTTACACCACCCTGACGCCGCTGCAGCACCATCTGCCTCCCATATCCAACGTCTCAGAGAAATTTCACCACCACCCGCACCATCACGCTCATCACCATCCCGCGCACCAGCGTCTCGCCGCCGGGAACGTCAGCGGCAGCTTCACGCTGATGCGGGATGACCGGGGCCTGGCGTCTATGAGCAACCTATACGGTCACTATTCCAAAGACTTGTCCGGGATGGGACCACCTTTATCGCCTCTTTCTAATGGCCTTGGGTCTTTGCACAACTCTCAGCAGACTCTAAGCGCGTACGGTCCGACTGCTCACCTGGGGAACGACAAGATGATTTCCACGGGAGGCTTCGAGACTCATGCTGCGATGCTCGGTCGCGGCGAGGAGCACCTGGCACGGGGTTTAGGGGGCCATGGGGCGGGCATCATGTCTTCTCTTAACGGCATCAACCACCACCACCACCACAGTCACTCACATTCTCAGGCAAACGGGTCGGTGCTGTCGGAACGGGACAGGCAGGCAGCAGGAGGCGGCGGACAGGGCGGTGGGTCAGGGCAGGTGGAAGAGATCAACACTAAAGAGGTGGCTCAGCGGATAACGGCGGAGTTAAAGAGGTACAGCATCCCACAGGCCATCTTTGCCCAGAGGATCTTGTGTCGCTCTCAAGGAACTCTCTCGGACCTCCTGCGGAATCCCAAACCCTGGAGTAAACTCAAGTCAGGTCGGGAGACGTTCAGGCGGATGTGGAAGTGGCTGCAGGAACCCGAGTTCCAGCGCATGTCGGCCCTTAGACTCGCAGGTGAGTGAGGGTCACTGACGTTTCCTCGTGCAAAAGAGGAAATCAAAACAATCACACAAAATCTATAAATGTTACTCTTATCTCATTTCATACTCTTCAATTAGGTAATCGATAGACTGTGCATGGACCCACAAACATTCTTTGTTCTTAATAGTTGTGCTCGACGTCTTACACTTTACCCATGGCGTATGTTCCTATTCAAAAAGACAAAAAAAAAACGTTTAGAAAGCAGCCAAACAAGCCTTGTATCCTTAAATAAAATAAGTATTTTAGGGACATGTAAAATTAATCCACTGACACTGCTGATCATATTTTTGCTAAACATCTAGGTACATAGTAATAGCCACTGTCAAATTATTTAGAATGTGTTAAAGACTAAAGGCAAGAGAAATCAGTTAACCCGTGTAAGAAAATAAAAATAAAAATAAAAAATACCATCTGTGGCCTATTGCAGGTGTTTAGGGTTGTTGAAAGGCCTGATGTATCATTAAGTGACTTGCAGGTCAATACTTTAAAACAAAAAAATGAAAGTTCTTTCTAAATAATTTGATTCCATTAACCGCAAAAGACAAAATATAGTTAGTAGAAATAGTTTTGCATGAACCTAGCATCACCTATAGCTACTCAGCTTAATTTCTTTTAACTTTTACTTAAAATCAAAACAGCACAGAGAAATGTGCAATCTTGAATTTGTATTCACTCAAAAGGAAATTAAATAAAAAGGTCTGTGTAGTGAACATTACCTTGGCTGAGGGGCCGCTGTCCCGTCCAAACCTATCACCTCACGTCGTATTTCAGTTGTGGGTTCAATTAACCAGGATATAGTGGCATATTTTAGTTCCAGTCAATGCCCCGTTGAAAAGCACTTAATGGAATGTAAATTGTTCCTTTGCGCATTTAAAGTTGTTCTGGTAAATAAAGATTTAAACGCTATTCAATTGTCCTCTTAAGTGCCGTTGCTGTTAAAGCTAATTGGGCATCGAGATCTTTTTCCTTCCATACCCTATTAAAAGGAAGTTACCCTAAACGGAAGACAAACTCTATACTGCTACAGGTAGTAACTTAGATGTATAGTAACTCTTTGTCTTTCGGGCAACTTAGCTTTTACACTTTACAATGCGTCCACATTAACAACGATTCATGATGCTATCATTAGGCTACAAAACACTTTAAAGTGTGACCCTTTAAAGACAGTTTATGCGTAAAATATTCAAAATATCACATTTTAAAATTACTTTGAAACGCCGTACATTAAAGCTTTCAGCAAACGTGGCATTGTTTATGTTTATTAACTCTTGCTTATAATGCATTGTGACAAACCCAGGCATTCTCTGAATAAAATAATACCTTTCATAAAATTAAAGCCCTTGCACGTCTCGGATCTATAGTAAATTTGGCTCAATGAGGTATTACTATGCTATGCAAATACCAAAAAGCAAGTGCATTTAAATGAGCCATTATGCACTACGCGCATGTAGAAGTTGGGGGGTTGTGTTTCATAGAGAGTCTGGGAATACTCGTTCACTACATCAATCAATAAATTCAAATTACTATTCCAAATTCATCACAGTCACAAAAATCAATGCCGTGGCACTGCTTGGCTAATGTGAAAATGCCCGTGTCTGTGGGATCATTTGGTAGTGTTCTTCTGAGCCGCTGAAGCGTCCCTTTTTTCTTTTCTTTTCTTTTTTTGTTGATAGTAAAGCTAGTTAAAAACAAACTCAAAAAAATATTTTAGAATATTAAAAAAATACAAATTAGGCAGCGTATATACACAGTATGCCATATCAGACATGTCACGGGTAAATATGACAGAAAAATGCAACCCTGAAATACTGCGCAATGCGCAATGTTTAAAGATTGCATTAACGATGAAAAACAATTCGCCTCAGCATCTGTGCTGTATTCCACACTCCATCTCAATGTATTTGGCCCAATCAATAAAGCGATCAATAAAGATAGCCAGTACATCTATCAATTATACCGGCTCAGCACTCTCTCCCATTGGACTCTGGATTTACCTACTGTTTCGTTTAGCAGGAAGGATGCAGATTTTAGTATGTATCATATGGAGTCTCCCTGTAGTCATGAGCGCGAGAGAAGAGAAGCAACACAATAAAACAATATGTGTTTATACGCAATGCACCACGACGAGATAGTAAATTTGTCTCTTTTATTTCTTACATAAATTTAAACTAAATGTAATCTAAGGCCTATTCTCTGACTTGATTGCATAGCATCCTTATGGGAATTCTACTGACCACCTAGCCCTTCTGTATTTTCCTAAACCACAGTTTCTGTTACAGCTAAGAATTTGTCTCTAGCATGAAATTGAGAGCAATCAATCCATTTAGGGTTGGTACTACATGTTATATATACACACACTTTAACACTTTGAAGTGGAGTGTTTGCTTTTCACTCAACATCATCATCATCCTCCTCCTCATAAAAATGACTTCCAGTCTCGCCTCCAGTTCCCAGCCCACAAGGATGGACGCAATTGATTTAGGATTAGCGAATCGAGGCATTTTCAGGGGAGAAGGGCTTTGGCAGGCCAAGAAAATGATCGATGTTGACCTTAATAATTGATAGAGCCAGAAGTGAAAAATGAAGATGCGGTCGCCTGTTTGGTAAACAAATGCATGTAAGCCGTTTTTAAATATGATTATTTCAAGATGCTCGAAGACAATCTACTCTGAAGTAAATTCCATGACTACGCCTGCATTTTTATACCCACACTGTATGCCGTATGTGACTAAAACAGTCTCGCATCATAGTTTGGGTCTATATAACAAGCAGTGAATTTGTATTGATTTCCATTGCTCGGTTTGCTATTTCAATAGCTTGAGTTGAACCAAATGGGAGAAACTTCACTTTCGTCAACCTCCCCCCTTGGCCTACTGCCTTATTCTAATTTTAAAGATAGGGTTTCTCCTTTATGCGCATTATTAAATGACTTACAGGGAGTCGACTTTTATTTTTTTCTATTAAGTTCATCTTCAAAGGTTCATTTCAAAGAGGTAAACCTTAAATGTAACCCTTTGATGTATATGTGTGAATCTAAAAAAAACAAAACCCGCGTGAATAATAAATCTAAAAAAAAGACAGTAGCTACTTTTGACTACGCACTTCAAAGGCAAAGCGCTCGTTTAGCGAACTGTTGCTATGGTAACCTCGTAAGCGAACACGTATTTGCTTGTAAATTTAATAAATAGCGAATTATCCCAATTTGTGTTGTTTTTTAAACGCTGCTCAAAAATCATTAGAATCCAGACGCCTGTATAAAACAATGCATAGCCTACATTCGAATATAAAAATGCGTTATTCGCAAACGTGGATATTTACGTGGATGGTCCCATTGCATCTACATTTAGATTTATGTCCACATATGTCATGTTTATAATGCTTTACATCGTGATATTTTAACCTTATTTGCAACAGCAAATGCTATAATGACAGAAATACAGTATCTTCTGTAATATCTTACAGATATTACAAAATACAGTATCTTCTGTAATATCTTAAATCGTCTCCTTACTCCTGTTGTTTAAAATAATTATGGACTGGGTAACATACGTACACGAAACCATAAGATCTAACACTGTTGCTCTATAATGCGTGCAGTACTGTCTCCGCGAGCTTAGATTTTCATGATCAATCTCTGTGCTCGCCCGCCAAAATGGATCGATAGGAGAGAGTGACCTTTAAATCAAATTGCTAAGAGACCGTGCCGCCTAGGAGGAGAGCATCAAAGGGTTAAATTGCATTGCGTCACCACTAAATTTTACCAAGGGGGGGCATTTAATAATTTTATCAAAGCTGATATTATAAAACAACACCTCCCACTCGATTGAGTCACGGCCAAAGCACTTGGGCGTGTAGTAAATACACTTTATGCCTTTATCTGATGCATCTTATTGTGACCTGAAAGCTACAGTTCCGCTATAAACACAAATGCTTTTTTTCTTACTTTGCCTAGTGGAGTAATTCATTTGGTAAACCTTTCTAGTGCAAAATAATTTTACATTTGCATTTTGCCATAATGCAATATATGTCAGCTGTCTATAATAATGCCAAATATAAAAGAATATAATTCCAAAAATAATTTTCTAAATATAAAATAATAAAAAAATGTAAAAGCATATTTTTACATACTGGATGCACAGACTTTAATTGGCAAAAAAAAACAAAACCTAACCCTATAATGCAGAACAAATAAATAAATAAAAATAAATAAATAAATAAATAAAAACATTCAAACTGACCAGTGTGGTTGGATTCAAAACCACATGTTCCCTCCAGAGGCTGAGAGACTGGCTGGTTACTGACACATCTTGAGGCATCAAGGCCCATTTAACAATGTAGTGACTCTCTTGATGTGCCATTAGACCATTTACACGCTGCACCATCATTGAGCCCACAACATGCCAAATTAGTCAATGAAACCAACTTGATGATACCCAGAACAGCGTTTAGTGGTACAGCATCGTTGAGAGTTTTAGCCTGTCAACATTTTGAAATATTCCTTGAAGTTACAGTCTTACAAATAAAGATTGTAATAATAATTCTTCAGATTCCAGAAAACCTACCAAGTGCCTACAAAAAACACTTTTGCTGTGTATGGTTCTTCAGGGATGAAAAAAATTGTTTTTGATGTTACAACATAAGTTCAAATCACCAGTACAAAAGAAGTGTAAAAACATATTGGTTTTGACTGGAATCATTTTTTTTCTAGAGTGTAGTTGAGCATGTTCAATGACAGCTTGAGTCCACATAAGAAATGAAACCTATTGATCAATCCTGTGGTATTTTCAGAGGTTTTAAATGTTCTTTCAAGACTTTGTGGAGGGTGTTTGGTTCTTCAACCTTTCAGACCTCTTAAACTCACTTCACTGTAATTGCAGGTCAAGCAGTCTTAACAACCAAGCACATGCCAATGTGTCGATATGGCTATAGAGAGGATGTTTAACTTAAACAACAGTTTTATTAGACCGTTCAATTATTGATCTCACCACAACAGTCCTGTGTTATGATCCTGTCAACATTAATGAGAGGAGTAATGCTTAGTTCTTAAAACAAATATCTCGAGTGCTAACTTGTACAGTAGTTAACCTACAGGTTGGGCCCTTTACCTCACCCACCACCCACTTTCATGGCTAACTCAGCAGAATCGGCCCCTGTCAAAACATCGACCTTTGAGACGATTAGCACCAAGTCACGCTGATAAAACCAGCGGACATCCAATAAATCAAATCAGAGAAAGATAAAATCAATCCATGATAAGTCCTATAGAAATGGTAGCCTACCAGTTGGCTGTTTTAAAGGTGAGAGATGTTTAAATGTCATGTGCTTGTTTAGTCAGGCCACTGGAAAAAAGCGGAAAAAGGTGCAGCCTCATTAGTAACGTTCTAGAGTGACAACAAGCCTCACCCACATCATACTAACCCCACATATCAGCTGTGTTTCCCAACACATACCCTCTAACTAACAGATGATCCATTACGAATTCAGATTTCCACACTTGTATCTATATAATTGCACTGATATCAAATATATTTAGATTCATGCAAAACACACCCCAGTTGCTGATGAAAGCAATTCATATTCATACAAACACAATTTCATGACACACTGACTTTTTAACCACCACTGCATAGGCCTCAATGGGAGCAACTCCGCTCCCAATTTCAGCTCAGCCGCACTCTATGCATCGATCCTAGGCAGACTGGTCGGCTGAGCGGCGCGGCCAGTCATCGATCCTTGCACTCCCTCAGTCCTCCCACTTGAAATCCAAGAGAGTGCACATACACCTCCAGCTTTCGCAGGAGACACCATTTATTTATTTATTTAGACTTTGTGGAGTCCAGAACTCTTGTACTGAACCGTTATTAAAGTTCCAATTAGCCATGATGATGAACCCAGCCTTAACCCTGAAAGACATGAACCTGCCATTGGCCTATAAAGTAAAATGTATTCCTATACTTCAAACATGTATGGCTGCTTTTGAAGATACGATTAAATGTAAGGGGCAAGTGACACATGTACTACCATCAAAGTCACACACTGTTTTCTGAGATATCAATAATTTATCATATGGCAACGATTCATATCCTAAGATTTGAGCATATAATACTGATAACCATCATTAGATACTGCACTCAGGGTGCAACAATTAAGATCTTTAAGGCAACGAAGGCCAAGAAGTCTATTGTTCTTTTTAAGCAAGTTTATAGGCTTTCAATTCTCAGTCGTAAAGTTACTTACTATAGCAATAGAACGCTGATCGAACGCTTTCTATTCGAAACTGTATCGGACGACCAACAAAAGCAGACCTACGGTTATTAATGTTTTATATTAAACTACAGAAACAATAAACAAAAAACTGTTGTAACTACATATTTATGTCGTAGCCTATAACATTTAATTAAAGCTGTTTACATTTTCCTTGTTTTATATGTCTTTAACATTGTCTTCGTCAACGCAAAGATTTTGACGTCAGTTCATGGCTAATGATTTGCTTTAATGTGTTGGCTTCAATAACTAACCGAGTTTCTTAACAGGTTGAGTTATTTCAAATTACCTGAACATTAGCATACTGATCTTTGCTTATTGCATTACACTAAATTTAGTCGAGTATTTAGAGAGAGCCTTGAGCGCAATGTTGTTTACAAGAAGAGCTTGCTAATTAACACAATATTCTAGCAGATAAAAAATAGGGGAAATGGCGCAAAAAAAAAAAGAATAAAGGTAAGCATAACGTGTTATTTTTTAACTTCATATTTTCAACAGCATCTCATCTTACTTTTTTCAGTTATTCAGATAAGTATATTGTGGATTGAATTTGCATATGATGAGCATAGTGAACAGCCCTTGGGCCATACCATAAAAAAATAATTTCAAAATAAAACGATAAAAGAGTTCTAAAAGAGTTCTAAGAGTATCTATGCGTAACTCTAAGTGCTATCATTACTAAACGCACTTGTACATAGTCGAATACATTAAGCCTCATTTATTACAAATAAATACGCGTTAGGTATACATTTGCGGTAAATACGGAGTAGTTTAAAGACGTACCTGCGGTTGGCCAATGTCCCAGATCGAGACTAATTAACGCTATCATAGGCCATTCATAAATGAGCTTTTCTGGACGCGTGTAGCCGTGTTTTTTAGTCATTATTCAGAATATGCAGTGTGTCCTCATTTGTCATTCCCCACACTGCACTGCACACAGAGCTATTAAATTGGTATTATTTTGAATTTAGACTCAGCGCCCCATTGGTACAAGGCAGGCCTACCATAGTTTCTGGCTCATTACCAGAACAATTTTCATGGAACTATAATTAATTAGATGAAATGAATTTCAAAAACGAATTATTTACGGATTTATCGACCGTTATTGAACACCACAGGCCTACTCCACTATTACTGGTGTGTTGCAAGGGAAGTCAGAACCTGCCCTGCTAAACAACAGAAACAGTCGGAGAAAATTATTAATTAATTAATTAATCCTCTTTAATATTTGCGTACATGAACATCTTAAGAGTCATTTCATTTAAAGATCGTCCCTTTCGTGTTGAAAATGTAATGTTAATTTTACAAAGCCGTACGCAAATAAATAAATAAACAAACTTAATTATTTTACGATTTTTTTCTTATTACCTTGTTTAAATGCAGCGCCTACAATTCCACACATTCTTTAAAATTCCTATCCGCATCATGAACAAGAATAATTGCTCGTTTTATCGCTTTGTCTTATTTTGTCAGTCAACTCTGTTATCATGCTATTGTAGGTATACAGTTAGGCCTAACCACTTATTATTTTAAAAATGGATATTAAGAAATATAAGATTAAAATTATAGTATTTCTATAGTGTCATGACCTTGATTAACCTACAGGACTAATAAAAATGACTAAACGAACTGTAAAACTGTCCACCCTGTTACCGTAAGAGAAGACATGCTAAATCGTAACACATTTTTACGTTTAACTTGAGTTTTTCTTTTTACACCTAAAAGGTTTAGGTTGTATGGCAGATTAAAAAATATTAAATAAATGTATTTAAAAATATTTTTTAGATGAAAATGCAAAAGAAAGAAAGAATTTCTACAGTAAGTTTGATTCTGTTTAGATTTTGTGAAATTTATCAAACGTCGTAAGACAATCTGTCAAAAAAAAACTCATCCGAATGTTTTAATTCACTCTTTGTCACTCATTGGCTTGTTTCTTTCTGTAAAATATATTTATGCTTCTGTCCCACTCTCTGCTCACTGTAGCTCTAAAGTCTGCAGCTATCGATTTTCTCCTTTTCTACGCCGAGCTTGGTTCAGTAATCAGGGCCCCCTTCCCAACCGATCGATCAATATCGATTACAAAATCTTACGCCTGTAAACCGTTTACACCAGGGAATAGCGCCAGCGACACCTGCTGGTAAATTTTAACACCAAAACACAGCCTGGGCATGTTGGATATAAGTCTAAAAAAATCTGTTAATGTTGGAGCACCGAAAACCACGGACGAAAAGCAAATGACGTTCAAAAACAAAAGCCACCAGTAAATCTTGCTGAAAGCTTGTCTACGTCAGATACGCTGAGGTGTGCGTTTTCAAGCGTAGTTATTTCAGTCGAGCAACACAGACGACTCATTACATTTTAAAAGGCTTTAAAGCTTCATTATTCACGTCAGACTTCGCGCTCCGAGACACCTTTATGCGATAGGAGTAATGTTATGCGAAAACAAATATTATAGGCGCGTTAAAGTACCGTCAACATTTAAACGGTACACTTCAAGTGTACAATGCGCTCGTGTGTGTGTGTGTGTGTGTAAACGCAGAGTGGCTGATATGGAATCTGAATATGATGGATGCGGTCCAGGCAGTTAGACGCCTGTAGTAAACAGATTTGACTGCGAGAGGTGACGTGATCAATGGGCCCCAGCTCAGTGTAATTAGATACATGGCACCACAGTTTGGCTCCAGTCACTTCACAAACACACACAGACAGATAAAATTCGAGCAAGATGCAAAGAGCTGCTGCTTTTACAGGCTACTGAAGTGATGGGGTTAGAAATGAATGATCCATTCACAAAAAGTAAAATAAAAAACGCGGAGAGAAGCAATTGCGCATTGAAAATCAAACCAATAATAAAACATCTAGTGTAAAAATAAACGTGTTTAAAAAAAAAGGAAAGAAAAGGCATTTGATTTCCTTTGCACATAATAAAATTATTTGTATTTGTGTGCTGTAAATGAACCAAAATATTTCTTGGCTTTCTCATGTTTCCTAACACTTTGGAACAACACTCGCAGTGTTTACTGCCCTCAAGTAGGCAGCCAGAATCTCTCTCTCTCTACATTGCCAGGACAGAACATACAGGGAGGTGGTGGTGTGAGTTAAAGGCAGTTCGAAAATACTCTGCCTCTCTTAGGTCTGTGCCCTCCAGTGGCCTCTGTTTGAAGTCGCAGACTACAGACCTGCTGGAGGGGCGTTCAGACCGAAGTCTCTGCGGACAACCCCACCTCCAAAAACAGACACATACACACTAAAATAGGATGAGTCAATACCCCCTCGCGTCTTTCCTTTTTTATTTCTCCTTTTTTCTTTCCTTTCTCTCGCTCTCTTTTCTTTCTTTCTTTCTCTCTCACACAAAGACCCCTACGTTTGTATACCAGTCACTCGCTCTCCTACTGTGAGCCCAAACTGCATTAATATTGAATCAAACAGCAGTGTCTCCAATGACCAGGCTGAGGTGCTCACTGCTGGCCTGCTCTGTCTGCTCTCTTTAAAGGGATGATTTTTGACCTCCGGGGAGATAGAATGGATTTGTCTTAAATCACTATTAATCCACAGCCAAACAGGAGAGTCTGAACATTTCGACTTCCTGTGAAGCCGTTCATCTGTGGAATTTGCTCGGAAATAGGGCATTTCAGTATGTAGAGCAAACAGGAGGCTAATGAATTTTTTTCTCCATTTCCTTTGTCTACTTACCTTGCCCTGATCTTTCTTGTTCATCCTCCTGATCCCCACAGCTTGCAAACGTAAGGAACAGGAGCAGCACAAGGAACGCAATATGGCACCCAAGAAGCAGCGCTTGGTCTTCACCGACCTGCAGCGGCGCACACTCATCGCCATTTTTAAGGAGAACAAGCGGCCCTCGAAGGAAATGCAGCTGACCATCTCGCAGCAGCTGGGATTGGAACTCAACACCGTCAGCAACTTCTTCATGAATGCACGTCGCCGCTGCGTCGACCGCTGGCATGAGGAACACCATCACGGCCATGTAGCCAGTCCCAGCCAGCCAGGCACCTCTGCCACCACCTTCTCCAAGGCTTAAATCTGAATCCCTTTTCCCCTGGGTGGCTGAGACTGGATCAGTCCAACCTCACAGTCACCCGTTGCGTGCCAATCAATCCCACTGCTGCCAAAAATGGCTGATGTTTCATGTTCAATGCAACCTTCTACTTTGGGACTGTTATGAAATCAAGCCAAACATCTCCACACGGAAAAGCACCACATTATATTCACATAAACCACGACAAAGTGAGCTGAAATGGTCTGTTTGTGCGGTTAAGGACAAACGAGCACTTTCACAGCTTACAGCACAGAAGGCTTGTTACTCAAGCAAGGTTGTCAAAGAAAGCCACCACCTGCATCATCACTCTTGGGCCCACGGCGGCACAATTCCCTAATGGCCAGTTGTTTCACAGAGGCTCTCAGATCATATGCTAAGCTAATGAATTGAGAGACTAATCGATACGGACAGAAAAGCGAAGGATGTCGACCTCTACTGAAGGTGAAATGGAACGAGCTCCCACAACAAGGACTCGTTTATTCACCCAGCATGGCTCTCTATACGGTTTATTTTGCACAGATGGAAATAGAGGGCTAGACTGTGATGTTTCATGGCACTTGTGGTTAACACATGTTCTTATTATCCAAACTGTCAGTAATGCAACAAGCGAACCAGTCGACAACTCAACTTCAAGTCTGGGGACGAAAATACTGGACCATTTTTAGCAAAAGGTGCACCCTTTCTGATCTCGACAGACTGCGACCTATGATATTTCAACTATGAATAGAATATTTTTCATTCTGTATAGGTACACAATAGGCCAAATGTCAAGACAGGTACAGCCAAACACAACGAGGCACATTTTAAACACGTATGGAAATATTTGTTACAAAATGCTACATCCACACGCAACTGAAATCTTACTGACAAATCAAAGATTTTGTTTATCCTGTAAAGTGGACAAGGGGTAAACACGGTTCAAAATGTTACATTAAATCTAGTGCCAATAATGTTTGCCTTAATATAATATAAAAGTTCACATACTCTCAGCCAGAGTCCACTCCCAAACTGGCATTATGTGCCATAGCAACCAACAATCATCTTTTAAAAAGAATCAGAATTTTTTAAAACAAAAATATGAAAATAATCAATGTTTTAAATCATTCAGTACAGCTAGTCTACAATACAACCATCTGAAAAGGTAGAAATATCTCTACAGCAACACAACAGAAACACAGAAAAACACTGTCTCCTCTTTAACCCCTAATCCCCTATTTTTCTTTTGATCTCTCTCCCACTTGTGTTCTCTTCATAATATTAAAGCGGGTAATTGGTACAAAATATTTCTATTTCTTATTAAAACGTGTGATCTGTGCATATGTAAGGCACTTTGTTGATCATTTGGAAAATTCATTAAAAAAAGGACTTTCTAAAAGAATAGCCAAACATGGGAGGACTGCAGCTGGACATCTCCGCATTGCATGTGAACTACCACAGGTCATAAGGCAAGGAACTTTCAATGGCCGTGAAAGAGATATCGCTCTCTCTTGGCTCTGTTGAAGAGTAAACAAACCAAAAAAACATGAATTCCACACGAATATTCTCCCAAAATCCTCGAAAAACCCTGCCAAATGGGTGTGAAACAAGGGCACAACCTTACCTCCATGGGGAGATGTTCAAAATCGAAGAGGAGTCTTTTTTTAGTGTCTTTGAATGCAACAGTAGCATTTCTGGAAATGTTGCAGGACTTGCTGAACAGATAAAAGTGGGCCCTGTTAATGCAATGATGCTCTGAGCATTGATTTATAAGCAGGCCCAGATGGAATCTGCAAAAATTTCAGGAGACAAATCAGCAGAATTAATTCAAACAAGGTGCAATGTGTAGCTGAAAGCATAATCAAATTAGCCAAAATATTTAATAAATGGACGTTCAAGGGGCAGCAGATGTGCAGAACTTTGTAACTGACCAACTCTGTGGAAATGTGCCACAGGATTCCGTGTGGGCCTGATTATGAGCATTAAGAGAGAACAGATTTGTGATACACAAATCAGCGGGCATCTGTATGTACATTAGCTGATAAAACGGACCTTTTGTTTGTAGTGAGAACCAGTGTGGCTACCTCACTGAGCTGGGTGGTTTGTGAAACAGCCACTGATACCAAAGATTCTTTGTCCTGCCAGTCCTGTGCTGCCAAACGGAGAAATACACCAAAATACCAAAAGCATAACCAAAGCTGTTACAGATGTAAACAAACATACAAATTAATTTTCACATAAAGGTGACATATACATACTCATACAGTGCAGTCAGACTGCATAGCACCCCACTGAGGGATGCGGCTGCTATGCAGATTGAGTTGAGTGCCTTTTTCCTTCAACAACGGGTGGGACTGCTCTGAAATACACACACACACACACCTGAACATTTAACACACGTACGGAAGGCTTTTTTAAATTCATTGCGCTGGTTTTTCACCTTGTTTCTATGTAAAGACGCGCTACTGACGTTTCGGCCGTTGAGCCGCGTCACGCGCTATTTATTTCCCGCCGCGTTTTAAAGGCGCCGTGTCTGGTTTGAAAAACGCGCTTGGGAGCGTGAGCTATTTTCAATTCCTAGCGCGGCGTCTCGCGTCTTTTACCCAAAAACTGCCTGCTGTGTGAACGGCACCTTGCACACTCATGCTTACATGCAATTCTACTGTACGCAGGCATACAGTCAGACATTGAAACAGCGGGCGATTTTGACCTTAGTTTGATATAAACTGGTGTTTAAGCACTTTATAATTACAACTTTACTGATTTTCCAGTATCACTTGACTAATTATTTGGGCTAACGGCCAGGTTCATTTCGCTTGTCTTGAGAGTGAGGCCAGTTTATTTTGTGTGCACTGGCGGAAATTCGCAAAATATCTTTTTATGTTACTGATTTTATTCATTATGCCGCAGTACTGTACACACATATGGCCTTTTTTCAGGAGCACTTTCTAATTTAAATCAAGATGTATCAAAAATCTAATTCTAAAATACCAGACAGGACTTTAATCTGAACAAGTTGAGAATATTTTGACAATTTGATCATCAAAGATTTAAATAGCTGCAAGTGATCCAGGAGAGGAGGCCATTTAAAGAAACACATTAAACCAGTTCCCTCATTTATTTCTCCCACTGGAAACCACACGGATTTGGCAGGAAGGTGTTGACAATTGATTCTGAAATACCTCAAATGTTTTGTGTAAAGTTTATGTAATTTAGATTAAACTAATGCTAATTACAATGAGTACACTAACACTACTAAGACTAATAATAGTTAGTTTTTGAACTTGTGACTTGAAGCTTTATACTGTTAAATTGTGTTTTTGTTGGTGTTGTTGTTTGGTTTACTCATTTGCCAATTTCTTGTTTATTATTATTGTTATTATTTTGATCGATGGCGGTACGTAATTCTTTATAAAAGAAAGACATTTGAATGTTTAGACACACCATGAAGGAAAAGGATTTGAGAGTGAAAGAAAGCAAAACAAAAAAAAGTTGAAAGATGACAGAAAAGAGCAAATTCACAAATACGCTGAATTTCCAATATATGCATCAATTTTCTAATATTTGGTTTTAACATTATTCAAACCTTTTGTTCATTTCTTTGTGTTAAGTGCTCCTAGCATTAATTTAAAAAATAATGAAAAAACAAACTCCTCCCATTTGAAGTGGTGGGGACACTTTTTTTCTGCATGACTATTGTATACTGTATAGAGTAAAGCTGGATTGACCTGGACTTTGGTGGGAGTGACTAGGATGACTAGACCCCGGGGGGAGTTGGACATGGGTGGGAAGGGTGGTACAAGTGTTGGAGGGGTCTTTGTTTTGTAGAGTTTTCTGTCACTGTTGTTTTTCACTGGTTGTGTGCATGTATTGTTGCAGCCCTCTCTGCCCTCCTTGTATTTCTTTTATGTATATAACTCTTTATAATGGGGCATGACCGTGTATCCTGGGCAACTGAACTTGGTCATGGACCCCTATGTACACACGTCTCCTCTTCTGAAATGTAATCTTGTGTGCATTTGTTTACATGTGGTGTGTTTCTCGATTTGGGTTGCACACCATTTCACACAAAACTGGAATGCTACTGGCCAGTTTTTTTTTGCAACAGACCCCTCCAACCAGAAATGGTCTCTCATTGACTGTAAAACAGCATCACGTACATCATGTTTCTCTCCGGGTCTGTCTGCAGATCCAACCCCCCAATCACACTGTGCTCTTCCTCTTCTGTTACCTGTCAATCAATCAGAACCAAGTGTCTTTGTGATGGTAGAAGACAATCAGTTTCAAAACAAGGAGAAAAAAAAAATGGTAGAGAGAAGACAGGCTGAGAGGAGGAGGAGAAGAGGAGAAAGGAAAGAGGAAAGAGGCTCTCACTGGTTGCAAGTAGGCGACCACTGCCCTATTTAGCTTGCTGTGGTGCTTATGGTGTGCAGTGGTAGCTAAATCTGCAAACACTCTTCCCTGATAATCTTAAAGTAGCATTGCATAGTAATGCATCTAAACCCTTTAAATCTTTCAAGGAGATTTAACTCCCACAAGAAATTTGAACCACCAAAAAATGGACAAAGAAGTAACAGTGATGCTAACTAATGTTCACTTTATTATCTAACTACATTTGTCCATCTTAACTACTTCCACACTGCTGGACTGCTGGAGATTTAAGTCCAGCAGGGTGTTGAAAAGAGCTAGTGCTAACATTTGCACTAACAATGCTTTCTAATAACCACAAACCAGTCGATAAAGAGCTGCTGAGGCTGGTTGTCTTTTTGCAGAGAGAACTATGCAAAAATACAAAGGAAAGAAAAGCCTTTGCCTCAATCATAATCAATGTGGTTGGTTCAGGCTTTTTTTCCCCCAGTTCCTCAAAATCCACTTCAGTCTCTAGGATGAGTCCTGTAACAATAGCTGTACCATTTAAAGATTAAAACGCTTGAAATCACCTGCCAAGTAAACGGTTGTCTATTTAACTAGCCTTCACTTAGGTGGAATAAGCAAATCTGGTTTGTTGTTTTGTTTTTTTAAATAAATGCTTTGGGCACTTGGCAGGTTGAGAGATCAACTAAATGATAAGCTAATCTAGTTAAGACCAGCAAACCATCTTGAGCTAGTTTTTAAGCAGGGAATAAAAAATTACTCCATATTATTTAATACTAAGAGGGAGAAGTGTTTGCAAAGTAATGAGCTCTTGCACAAACTCTTCTTAGAGCACATCTACCCAAGCCAAAGATTGATCCAAGGGTAAAGACAATCCAAAAAAAAAAAACAATCAGTGTGTGTTTCTGAAGCTGTTGAGATGCCTGGCTGACTATATTTGACAGGAGTAAGGATTTCCTTTTCGTGAATTTGAGTTCAGTGTTAAGACCTAGTGCTGGAAATATTAAGGAGAAAACACCTGTCATTGTTTAAAATCTTCTGCACAAGATCTTGCCGGTTTTAATATCCCGCTTAAGCTTCACATTCACACACAAACTTGTTCTCAGGCAGCTGTTAAAGGTTAAGGGGCATGTTATGGAGAGCCTCATTCCTCCTCCTGTCCTACAGGGGGAGCCAGAGAGCCTGTGCAGCACTTTTCATTCAGTGCAAGAAGGAGACAAATTGGAGTAATAACTGTTACAGGAGAAAAAAAAGGTAATATGGGTAAATTGCGTGTTTTGAAATAAAATAAAACCATTGTTGAACATTTTCACGCTATTGTCTGTTTATTTATTTATCCTGGGTTTCACTGCAGCAATGAAGAGAAGTACTTTCCATTAAATATATTTATTTGTAAAATTTTATACAAAAAATACAAGTATATTTAAAACAAACTAAAAATGGTGGAATTTACCTTTTATACACTATTTGGCCCTATGATGCTCATAATGTAATGACAAATCTGGGAATGCTCCATCTGCCATTAGTGGTTCAACCGTAAAATTATGGGTACGAGAATATTTTTGTACATTCGGCACAATGAACCATTTTGTGGATCATCCGTTGGACGCTATTCGCGTACCCAGTTCTGTATTAGACGCAATGGTAAGATACACTGTTTGCACAAATCAAAGCATAAATACATGTATCTTTCCATTGCATCTAATACAGAACTGCGTACATGAATAGCATCCACCAGATGATGCACAAAATTGCGCTACGTTGACTTTTTGGTGCCTAATCGTAAAATAAACTTGTTATCATTAAAGTATTATAGCATCATATATTACGGTTGAACTACTGATGGAGCATTCCAATTTCGAGGACAAACAAAGCTTTTAGGTTTTGGAATGGCATGGGGGTAAGTGATTATTGGCAAAATTTTTATTTTGGGGTGGAGTACCCCTTTAAATCCTCCCATAACATTTAGAATTTGCAATATGGTCACTATCAATTACATTAGGTGTATTCTGGGCCTCCATTTTGGAATTGCACCAAAAATCCTAGGTTTCTGGACCACATTTTAGCTTTTCATATCACATGTTCAGTGCATGACTAAACACACTGAAGATGCTAGCATGCCACTTCTCCACTATTCATTTCTATACGTGAACCCTGCGGAGATTCTTTCTTCAGATTTTCTGCTTTGACTCTTCTGTCCTGTGGGGGTGCCGTAGAGGGAAGTCCAACTCCTGTGGTGATTAACTTTCCAAAACCTTTCCCTTGGGACACCGCATAGGATGAACGACGCTGAAGGGTACCTCTCTGAAACCACGACTTCAACTCAACGGGCTCATTCGAGCTATGGATCTGCATGTGTAAAAAGGACAATACGGTGAGTAGAACAAAACCACGTGTCTTATATGCTAATTGTGACAAAAGGATTTGTGATTAGAAAGTAGAGATCAACCTTATGTTTGTTGGAGTTTGTTAGTACAACTCCTAAAGTCCGTATGGTTATTGAGGGAAAGACAGCAATACAGGTGGTTACACATATGGTCAGCCAAACCTCAGGGGTACTGTAAGCATTTGGGGATGCTCCTGAAAATTCAAGTTTTAGATAATCAACAGCATATTAACATTAAGAGAATATGCTTGAAATCCCTTATAAAGAGTTTACGCATTGTCATATTTCACAGCTACACTTTTAACACTGCCTCCTGGTGGTGTCTATAAATACATAGTCTTTTAGATTGTGAAAACACATGCTCATGTAAAACATAGGTAGGATTTGAAAATTAGATTACCAGGTGATTATATAAATTATATCTGAACAGAATACATAACATTAATTATAAACATATATATATATATATATATATATACACACAATTGTATCTGCACACATTTTTGCAGATTTATTAAAAAAGAAAAACTGAGATGTGAACTGAACCTTAAGTGCAGCAGAATTTTTTTGTAACCTCGGCCAGATCTGTGCCTTGCCACAATTCTGTCTCTGAGCTCTTCAGTCAGTTCTTTTAACCTCATGATTCTCATTTGCTCTGTCATGCATTGTGAGCTGTAAGGTCTTATATAGACAGGTGTGTGGCTTTCCTAATCAAGTCCAATCAGTATAATCAAACACAGCTGGACTGCAGAACCATCTTAAGGATGATCAGAAGAAATGGACAGCACCTGAGTTAAACATATGAGTGTCACAGTAAAGGGTCTGAATACTTAGGACCATGTGATATTTCAGTTTTTCCTTTTTTTTAAAAATCTGCGAAAATGTCAACAATTCTGTGTTTTTCTGTCAATATGGGGTGCTGTGTGTACATTAATGAGGAAAAATCTACTTAAATGATTTTAGCAAATGACTTCAATATAAAAAAAGAGTGAAAAATTTAAGGGGGTCTGAATACTTTCTGTACCCACAGTATATTTGGAGCAAAAAATAAATATTTAAGTAGTGCCAATACAAATGAATTACATAAACTTCATATTTCATATGCAGCGGACAGGAAGCTTTAAGGATTCTTTTCTGATGTTCACATTAATGTGCCTCTGATGCTCAAAAATGCTGTCTAGATAGACACCTACCCTCAATATGAGTCTATATACCCATCTAAAAAGAGTGTTGATCATGTGTCTGTAATCTGAGAGTTGTGTTCGATGCTGCTTGGTTTTTCAGCCGAGTCAGATCCCGCTGGACGAGAACATTCTGGTGTCACGCTACATCAGCAATCCTCTACTAATTGACAGTAAGTATACAACACTAGCACCAGCCGATTTAACACAATCTGCATAACGCATTTTTTAAAATTGAGTTGTTTTTGCATATCTACAGGTTTTAAGTTTGACGTGCGTCTGTATGTGCTGGTGACCTCATACGACCCTCTTCTGATCTATCTCTACGAGGAAGGACTGGCCAGGTAATTCACTCATCATCCAGAGTATGAAACACCTGCTATCTAACAGTAATCACTGCACATCTAAAACTTAAGAAATGCAGTTGCTTACAGAGAAAGATGCATGCTTGAGCAAACAGAAGAATTGAAGGCCTTCATATGAACCGCTGTCATGTACTGAGAGATTCAAGTTTACTGTGTATTTAAATTCTGTTGTTTAAAACAGCGCCTGGTTAAGACAATTCTCAGAATCAAACTGTAGTTGGCTCTTGCAAGTTACAACACTATTTTTAACCAAAGAGCAGGTTTGAGAGTTCTGAATGTCAGCTTTTGGTCATGTCAAACTCCAAATGAACAGATTTGAACTGCTGAAGCCTTCTGAGCAGACTTCTGTTAAGAGGTGTAAATGAATTTAACTGCATTGTGCGTGCAGATTATTTTTTATGTGTTAAGCAAAATCATGGCGTTTATTAGACTAGTTTATTGTTTTTTTATACTTTAGAAGGGCAGAATGCCGCATGCTAACATTTAATAAACTTGTCCAAGATGTAGACTACTTTTTGTCAGTCGTATGCTGTTTCTACAGAATGAAATTGAAAACAAATGCCATAGATTTGAATTAAAGGTAATAATATGAGCTCCAAATAAGAACCCTTCTTTAAAAATAAATCTACTCTTCCTCAATCTCTCTTCCCATCGTTCAACTACAAAAGGTTGTGATTTGATTAAATAAAACAATGTCTTACTGTGATATGCACATTTAAAGACCCGTTCACACCAAGCTTGATAATGATAAAGAAACATATAAAGATATCAATGGAATCATTTTCAGAAAGATTTTTCCAGCTGATGAATGATATGAATATTCAGAATCCGTCCTGTTCTCACAAGCTTGAGAATTTAAAGCAGCAGATGCTTGTGTGCTGAGAATAAACAGATGACATTGTTTGCCAGGTGTAGACTCTAATATCATTATCTTTATAGGAATCTTGATCGTTATTGTGCTTGGTGTGAACGGGCCTTAAATGAGCCGTATGATTTCATAGTTTAGAGTATTTTTAGCTAGTAAAAGGCCTTGTAGTGTAATTGGTTCAGTGTCTCTTTGCTGTGGGATTTTTTTTAAGTATTCGTAAGAATAACTTTCACATTTTTAAGGAATATTTAAAGATGAACACTTTTTGGAAGCAAACGTACGCTAGTGGTCAGTCGTTTGGAATATAACATTTTTTGTTTGTTTTTGAAAGAAGTTTTTTCTGCTCACCAAGGCTGCATGTGATATACAGTATTATCAGTTTAAAACGTATATATCTATAGATTTCAAATATATAGAGAAAATATAGTAAACTGTAATTTATTCCTGTGATCTAAGCTGAATTTACAGCACTCTTCATTGTCACATGATCTCGTAAGCCACAAAATCATTCTAAGATGTATTCCGGACATCATTTTTTAATTAATAAAATTCAATTTCATATTTATCTGATGTGAGAAACGCTTATTTCTTCATCTCGCAATCATCATTAGATTGCATTGCATTATATGTTACGAAGACATATACTTGGAGATATGAAGTGACAGCTGATATTTATATCATTTTTATGTCGCCATCTTCTGTACTGCTATAAAGCATCAGAATTTCATCATTTAAATGTCAGCAACTGCAGTTTACACATAACCAGAAATATTTCTTTAAGACATTGAAATAGCACGGTCACTAGATGGCGGCAGAAATGTTTCAAGTAAAGTTGGACCGGCTCAACTAGGCCTCAAACAAAGCTTTCCATTGTCTCATTGCTGGAAGGACATTGACAAGAGTTTTTTCTTTTTTTAAATAGCGTGTTTTTTTAAGCATTTAAAGCACCAAGATAATGTGCAAGTTCTCAGGCTCACATAATTATCTTCTACCTGAAGAGGCTCCTTTTTATGATATTTTAACATTAGCCACAAATAGCAGTGGGAAAGATTTCTGACTGCTCAGCAGCTGTGGAAAGTCTCGCAGTCACTCCGACGGCCGTAAGACTCTGTTGAGCGCCTGTGAAACGCATTCAGTCTAGATATACACACAGTGTCCTGCTTTTGGCACAGCGAGGAGAGCGTATTCTCAGACGAGCGAGTGAGAAGCTCAAACAAATCCTCTGACTTTTTGGATGCCGTGCGGAGCGAAGCCGGCTGAAGTGGATGTGCGCTGTATTGTGGGCCGCTGAGGTCTGGTGTGTGTAAAACGCTTGGCCTACCTCTATTAGGTTTGGCGCTGGCGCCGCCTTTACAGAGTGACACTCAGGTTTGTTTTTTGCACACTCTCTTATGAGCTGCTGGCGGTACATCCTGGCGCTTTTCCTGACTCAACTTTTATCTAGTAGTACCCAGAAGCTTTGGAGGCATTCAGGTGCTTTCCTTGTGCCAGGAAATTCTTCCTCCACATGTGGCGCCCACTCCTCTCAAGCCCATGTATTCTGGGAATACCCGTGAGCTTTCGGACAAATCACTCCGATTACGGTTTGAAACTGTGTGATTATGCTTTGTTGTTACTGTGCCATCGTGTGCTGTTGATGAGGAGAATAAACGGATTAGTACGTGGATTTCATGATGGAAAAATATATGCAGCGCCAGTGTAGAGCAGTGATGATGTGTTTTGAAGGCCAACCTGTAAGTTAGCATCATCCTGCTCCTTCAATAAAAACCCTGTATCACCTTTTGGATTTCTGTAGACCAGCAGAAGTATGATCCTTAAACATGTTTTCATTTGTGTGATGACATTTATAATCCTGACAAACCTCTGTACTCCTATTTAGACACTTGTTAGCAATGCTTTCTTCAAGACAAGAAAAAGCTTTACAGTAAGTGTTCACCCAAAAATGAAAGTTAGCTCAAAATCTTCTCACCATTAGGCCATCAAAGATGTAGATGAGTTTGTTTCTTTAACAGGTTTGGAGAAATGTGTATCTGCATCAGTGTCTCAGCAACAGATGCTCTGCAGTGAATGGGTGCCGTCAGAAACCGTCCAAACAGCTGCTAAAAACATCACAATAATACACACCACTTCAGTCCATCAGTTACCATCTGGAGAAGACAAAAGATCAAACTAGTCCAGCATTCATAGATGCAAACCCCTCACCTTTTTGAGATCAAAATAGATCACCAGTTTTGTGTAGATCCAGTGAGAAAGTGTTCAGAGAGAGAGAGAAAACAAGGATACACACATTGTAAATAAGAGATCGATTGTGTAGTTAGTCATTGATTTATTAGGAATGAGTGACAAGAGTGACAGACATGAGTATGTAAATCCACTCAATGATATTTAGCAGCTGCTACAATTAAAGCACGCTTTTTGATGTTTCCTTTTTAAAAAAAGTTGCAAAAGTTTAGTTTCAAGTTTTAGTTATTGAATTAAATTAAAAAAATCTCTGAATTTTTAACTAAAATACGAAGCCGTAATCCTTCCTTATTTTCTTTAGTTATCTGGTCTGAATCAGGAGAGAAATCTACACAGGCCAAGCACTGCTTACAAGCCAAGACAGCTCTTAACAAATATGTGGCTGGATTTTAATGCGAGAGGAATCATTCCTCTCATGAACTTGTGTTTTAGCCTGAAGCAACAGTTTGAAGTTAAACATATCTTAATGATGGATTTGTTTCTTACAAACTTGCAGCTTATGCATTCACAAAACTGTTCCTTAAAAAATATCACTAGGGGGTATAGTGTGTTCTATGTTGTAAAATAACACATAAACATATCTTGAGCTTGTTTTCAGTCTTATTTCAGCCGTCTTGTTTAACTGAAACCCCACTGACCCCACTGGTAAAATGTTTGTTTCCGGGTTTTGGCCTACAAAAATACGTCATCCCGTCACAGCGCTGCTCTTGTAGTTGTGTGATTTGCTAGTTTTAGTTGGATGGCTGTAGCAAAACCTCTTTGTTTATGTGTCTTATGTTAATATTAAAAAGATTTGTGGCTGGAGTTTAAGGTCGTCCATGTTTGCACAAGGCTGCTTGCTTTGGTACTGTAGCTATTTATTCTTTTTTAGCAGGTCAGTTCAGTGTCATGCTCGTTATTAAGCTCATTTATTTATTCTTGCTTGTGTTGTAGGTTTGCCACAGTGAAGTATGACCATGCAACGGCAAACATCAAGAACCAGTTCATGCATCTGACCAACTACAGCGTTAACAAGAAGAGCAGTGACTACGTCAGGTGAGCTCCCTCGGGGTTTGATGTTTCAGCTTCCAGTGTTAAATTGAATCAGAATCGGAAAGAGCTTTATCTGCATTATGTTTCCAGTACACAGAGACAACAAACAACACAAAGATAAAAAAATTAAATTAATAATTGCCAATTTAGGCATGGCAATGCTTTTTAAATTATAGTTCATTTGTTGAATGTGAATTGTGGTAGCGATAAGAATGCTGAATTACAAGAAGAATTAAAAAGAATGAAAGCTCTTTGAACCAGAAAAGCAACGTTTGTCAAGTTTCACAGACAGGGCTTAGACTAAACCAGGGCTAGGCAGTTCAATTAGGATATTAAAGTAAGTTTTATAAATGTACATAGAATTAGAATTTTTACTGTATAAAGACCAAACTTTTTTTATGTGCGGAGTTTACGGATTGGACTGCGTCACTATGATGTTATTGCGTCTAGATTGCAAGTGCCTTCTGAAGCAGTAGAAGAATAGCAGAGGGCTGCAAGATAATCATCGTGAGATATGTAATGCGCATCTTGTCAGTTAAGCCTGTAATCAGCGGAAAATTCCATCAGGTGTGTGATCTTACATTGAACCACATTCACTACGCAGAACCGTTATTCTCTTGACAAGCTGCGCAAAATCATGCTGATGATGAACCTGGCTTTGCCCAGCTCATCAGTGAATAACAGCCATTACAGAACCGCCTTGGAGCAACGTGAGGAAGGAAGAAAAGTGCAGAGGGTGCGTTAGTTACAAGCTGATGTATAAGAGGCAGTTTAACTTTATTTATTTACACAGCTATATTTATATTTATTCAAAACTAAGAAAAACTTTCCATTCTAAACATGTTTGGTTTGTTTGTTTTTCTTTATTTGTGGCTGTAAAGTACACTTGTGAATAAAAGTCCCTTATTAAAGGAACAATCGTCATTATTAATCGTGATTTGAGCAAAATAATTGTGGTGATGATTTTTCTGTTATCCTGCCGCCCTGCATAGAATAAAGCATTACTGGTGTGCATCTTAAAACTGACATGTTTCAAGATCAGTCAGTGCAAGTTTCTTTCAGTTGAAACAGCTCAGATTTACTTTTTAGTCAATGTGACGACAAAGAAGCAGAAGATTCAGTTGCAGATGCAAAACAATTTTGACAAAGTCAATCCAATAAGAAAGTCTCTCAAGCTGGAAAGGCAGCATGGGAACCACAGTGGACAGTCCGGGTCCTCGCCGAATCCAGCCGAAGAGAGCAGATAAGGAACCAGCCAGAGGAGACAGGAAACCAGGAACAGACACACGCCAGCTGAGCCCAGCAATGAATACAGACGAACTGACAAGGACAAGACAAGTTAGCACTCACTAAATAGTGCTGGATAACGAGCCACAGCTGGTACTAATTAGCTCGTATCCACACTCAGACACTCACACAACAAACATGAATGAGATCGTGAACCTATGAAACTTGACAGTCTAGGACTATTCTTAAGCCTTGTCTGAGAAATCTGGAGCGAATGTTAACTTCATGCAGCCTTGTTTAAAAGTTTTAAAAGAAAAAAAAGACCATTTTATAGTTTAAAAGACGGAATATCTCAAATTTACCACAAAAAAGCAGGCGCATTTGACATATTGAAGTATAAATAATCCATTTTAATAACATTTTAGAAAGGACTATCTTCTTCCAAGATTGGGTTGTCAGTAAGAACAGGAAAATGTAAAGTCATCAGATCATCATTGCAATCTCAGACTGCTTTTACCATGTTTAAACATTTAAAAACAATTTCCATCAATACTTACACAGGGAATGTGAGAAAAGTCTTTCCATCTGAATCACACACAAGGTTATGAAGCAATAATCCTTAGTAGCTCTTTCTAAATGCCTGATGATGTTTGAGTAGCTTGTGTTTGTCTTGTGGCAGCTCATGCCATAGAGCATCATGCGTGTTACAGTAACGAGAAGAGACCTAAGCCGTCAGAAATAATAGTTAAATAATCACTTCTCATTGTTCATCACTCCTAAACGGGAATGTGTTTTCAAATACCAGTTAATCCTTGTGTTTGCTAATCATGTCAACATTGTTACGTTGCGCCCATTTCTCGGCATTGTTTTGGCAGTGCTGACAGTCAGGGTTTCTCTTGCTTTCAGCTGCGATGACCCTGAAGTAGAGGATTATGGGAACAAATGGAGCATGAGCGCAATGCTGAGATATTTGAGGCAAGAAGGCAAAGACACCACATGTGAGTAGAGCTAAGATGTGGCTTATGCAATCATACACTTTCATGTTTAACAGTCCGTGACGTTTGACATTCATAACCACTAACCTGCAGATATACTCAAACACAAAGCACTACAGAGTCATTTATAGATTGACACGCTTGTTACTCCTGACGAGCAGCAGCTGCTAGATTGATGTCTCACGTGATGACCCCCTAGGTGGGAATCATTTTGAGGATATTAGAAACATTTTATGTTGTGTTATGTTTGAATGATATATTGTTGTGAAGAGAATTTAGGCCTATTTCGTTTAACTGATTTCCTATGAAATTGTATTGTATATATTTACCGTTGGCGTTTGTCCTTTTCTACAAAGCGCTGAACATGGCATGCAAGAAAAAATACACAATATGTTAATTCTAGGGATGTAACGGTATCAAAACTTCACTGTAATACCTCGGTCGCTTTTATTAAACAACTGTAGGAAGGCATTCGGAAATGTCAAGATATGAGAGCATCAGCACACATTCACGCAGATGTGACAGAGCCCGACTGAACCCGAGCATCCTTTCTAAATATCTGTTCAAACCCGGCCTGTCCCGTCAGGTACTGTCCATCCTCTAGCCTAGATGACGTCATACGTCATTTTGCATATTCATTATATCAGTGCCTCATGTTATCTTGCTTCTCTGGGGTCACATAATGTTATTCAATGCACCCCAATTCTCAATATAACTGTTTTCACTGATATTTTTAATGGTTACTGTTGTCAGAAAAACTGAATGAATATGAAATAGTGACTGAAATGCAGGCCATTATAAGGCATACTGAGCTAGCTCTACCTTACAAGATGGTAATCTGGATTAAAATCCTTATTTATAATCGTTTATAATAATTTAAGTTTATTTATAATTCAAAATAATGAAACCAAGTACACATAAGACATAGACAATGACTATGCTGTGATATTGGCTATATTTGCATGTAAAATAGAGTTAGAAGCAACATTATATCTATTTTAACTGAAAGCCCTGCTTCTCTCAGCCGCGCGCTGAACAGAACAGACTCAGAGAGAGGTGTGTGCGTGCGCTGTGAAACAAAGGACTTGCGGTCACGCCGCGCTACCAGAGACTCGCTGAGGTTTGTCCAAGAAGTCTCTAGATATAGTCGCTAGTTGCTTTTAGGGAAAAATGTGGCAAAGGGGGTCTGAAAAGTCGCTAAATATAGCTACAAAGTCGCTAAGTTGGCAACACTGATCTGTAGCGACAACAGACCACAAAGAATGGTAGCCACGCCTGGGCTGATGGGAATTGTAGTTCCCGCTACCTCCCGTTCGCTCCATTCGCCTGAGCAAACTTTTCTCAGAA
>JAUCNO010001620.1:5125-18175 GCA_032353835.1 Enteromius viviparus | reverse complement strand
CAGGTTTTTTTTTGTTTTTTTTACATATTAGGTTTTTTTTTTTTTTTTTTTTTTTTTTTTAAATGTCAAAATAAAGCAAATTAAAATGGGAATTTTGACTTTTTTAACTTGTACTGTAGTTTTAGTTAACTAAAATAACCCTTATTCAGAAAGTGATTATGTTATACATGACTATAAATAAAATTCAACTGTTAGTGATATGTTTTAATATGTTGTATTACTCCTGCAACATTCCTGATCTGCAGAAATACTTTTCATGACACAAAGGCAGAGAGTACCCTCTATTGTAATATCAGCAATATTATTTTCAAAGATGAATAACTTTGACTTTAACTTTCACTTCTTAACTGTGACTTAGTAACACTTACATGTTATTTAAAGATGCCCTTTGTGTGGTAAAGTCTAATGAATTGGTTGTGTTCAATTAAAACATATTATTTTAAGCTAGTTAAACTTCCTTGTACTATTAGACTGCGGGTCATTTCATATGTTTGTTGGTCTAAAACACTGTAAGTGAGAGTCTTTTTCTTCCTGCAGCGCATGTATGAGGGACTTTTTATTTCTCATTTCATTCAAGATGTTTTTGACAAGAGCTGTTTGTGTTTTGTATCACTGTGTGCTCTCTCTCTCTGGCGCAGTAATACACAGCTGTGTCCTCAGTCTGCATATTCTGTCCTCGCAGAGACACTGTGTTGCTGGAAATGTCTCTTGCAATTTGAAATCTACTTTTCAGTTTATCACTGTAATAAGTGTCTCCATTGCTACCTATCTCTCCAACCCATTCCAGAGCTTTCCCTGCAGGCTGCCGTATACAGTGTGTCCAGTAGCTGCTGTCAGTAACTGAATATCCAGAGATTTTACAGGAGAGTGTCAAAACCTGACCAGGACTTAAGACAAGAGAATCAGTCTGGGTCAGTTCAACACAGTGGACACCTGAGGAGAAAATATAGCCAGACATGTTAGAGATATGGCAGCATTACATATAACCATGTGTGTTTTTATTATGCATCTCAATAGAATTAATATGTGTCTCACGAAAACTTACAAGGAACAGCTGCCAGCAGGAGCAACAACCAGAGAGACGAGGAGTTCATGGTTTGAGATGTGTGAGAACAAACTGTGTCTTTTCATCTTAAATACTCAAATAAAAAGGAGGAGGATGAATATTTAGATACAGGTTTGAATGCAGTATACTGTATCACCCAGTAAGAGAAGATGACAATAGATAGATGTACTAATTCATTGTGTTTCACAACATTGACTACCTGTGTGATGTATGCATATATATATAGTGTCCTCCACTAATATTGGCACCTTTGTTAAATCTGAGCAAAGGTGGCTGTGAAAATAAATCTGCATTGTTTATCCGTTTGATCTTTCATTCAGAAAATTCACAAAATTCTAACCTACCATTGAAGTAAAACAATGGAAAATGGGGAGAAAAACTGACTGTGAAATAACTCTAGTGGTATTAATCCTAGTGAGGGCAGGGTTCGAAGTTGGGCTCGGTCCCGTACTGCCCCCCCGGAGGACGTGAACTGAATAACGGTGGAAAAGGGGAGGTGGTGGGATGCTTGAAGCGAGATTGAGGATGGAATAGAATCTGGGGTTTATATAGTGAAAGGAAAATGAGGTGATTGGAAGTTGGTAAGGGGGACTGATTAGCTGATGAGCCGTTGGCTGTGTGGAATTAACTCGAATCACGTTCCTCTCGAAATGCGTTATTTGCAAAACGTTCACTAAATGTGAATGGCAGGACAACCAACATAATAATAGTTTTATACTGCAAGATGCTGTGATATTGCTACAAAAATGAGCAGGGTTATATTTGTTCTGATTTATTATAAAATTGTTTTTTAAAGTGCATATATATGTATGTGTTAAGTGTTCTTTTCATGAGAACCTTAAAAGAAGATTTGGTTCTAATATCAGCCCTGTTACCATAACAGAACATATCAATTTAATGCTAAAGCCTTCTTGATTAGCTCAAGAAATTAGTTTGAAGGTTTTTTTCTTTCTCTAAGTGTATTACATCCTAAATCTTAAAGATCCCATGATGTCAAATCTGAAGTTTCCTGGCTTTTTTCATGATGAGTGAGGTCTAGGGGCTATGTAACATGACCATTTCGAAACATAGGTTTCAAAATGGTCAATACACCGTAAAATGCACACAGCCTGCATAAAGTAGGTGTGATATTTCAGAGCTGTTGAGACTTCCATAAAAATGTTATGTCAGACTTACTCAGTCACCTCCTTCAGTCAACACCCGAGCACTGCCCACCATCCATGACATTGCTGAGCAACAATACAGAAACATGTTGAAAAGATTAACTTTAACTGCCAAAACCAGATTGCTCAACCTGTATGCTCACTTCAAGGATGGACACTGTGACAGGATTGTTACTATGAGGTGAATCACATCTAACGTGTACAGTGGTTAGATTTAACAAAACTTTAGTCATGCACATTACAACAAAAGACAATACTTTATTGAAGCTTTTCTGATATGCAGTGTGCAAACTTAAAACTTTTTGATAATCGAGTGGCATCAGGTATACGATCATATTTGTAATTTGAGGCTGTGTTACGTCGATTAAATAATCTGCGTTGTTTTGAATGAGCAGCCTCTCTCTTCCCTTTGTTTTGCATCCAGCTAGCGCTGTGACATAATTGTGACATCGTTATATTTGATTTGCCAGTAGTTCGTCACTCAGAAAAACATCAGAAAAGAAGTCCTTGAATAGTAAATAGACAGGCCAAAATCGACTTGTTTTTGACAGAGCTCCTGAGAAAGTAGCTGTAAAAACAAATTGAGATGTTTTATGTTACTTCTACCGCAAATATATATTATTAAGGACATCAACACCAAAGAAAAAACTCAAAAAGGTTTACAATATGGGTAATATTTTAATATTTATCTCAAGCTTCAAATATTTGCAAGAAGAAGAATACATTTTAAATCTGATAGTATGTAGTGTGTAGTGTCAAGACAAAGGACAATTTTAATGAAACTGAATAATGTCAATACCAAAAAAAAAAAAAAAAAAAAAAAAAAAAAAGATTTAATAAAATGTCTTTTGGGATGCTTGAGTACTTCCATCCTTTAAGTATAAAGGATAGAGAATTTTACCATTTCAGAAAATGAGTCCATAGCAAACTGGTTAAAAAAAAGGCGAGGTGTCAAACATTGTGAACACTTTATCATTTGTATAGAACTATTTTACCTAATATAATAATGTCTGAAATCCAGTAAATGAAATTCATAAAACTTTTCTAAATATCATGGCACTTAATTAGAATATGGCAAATACAAATATTCCCAAAGAAAAAGAAAATAAAATATAAACTTTACTAATTCACGGTTTTATCTTAGTAATTTATGTTTAAAGTTACCCTCTAGTGCAGATCGCTTTTCAAGCCAAATACAATTATTATTATTAAGAGTTATTATTAAAGTAAGTTTTAGAAAATTTGTTCTTTTAAACTGATCTAACCCCCAAATAGAAAAAAAAGGAGGAAATCTTTATGTCAGTCCATTAGGAAGGCAGGTCTCTGGTAATCAAACAGGCTGAAGTCTCCCTGGTAGCTAGCATAGAGCCGATGGACATCTCGTTGGCTGATTCCAGTAAAATAGTGCTCCACCTTGGTGCGGTTGTAGTGGGTTATCCCCGGTGGAATATTGGGGTATGACACTAGGTCAGCAATACCAGCAGATTTTAGAATATAGGGAGCATCATGCTCTAGCGTTTCATGGTGACCCACAACATTGTAAGGAATATCACAAGGAGCACAAAGCTCAGCATATGTCAGCCAGTGAATAATGTTGTCACCAAACTGCCTGTCCAAGCGCTTTCTGCCTGATTTATCACCCAAGTACCGTACAAAGTCTTTAAACTGAAGGCCCACACTTTCACTATCATCAAGGTGACTCCTGCGATATTTGCGAATGATGGCTGGGGCAATGTTATGTCTGTACCATGGTTCAAATCTTGGGTTCTTCACAAACTTGTCCTTGAAAGCAGATATTAGACGCTCAAATGGGTCTCTCACAATAAAGAACTTGAAATAGGAATTTAACCTGTAAACCAAACAATAACACAAAGTCAGAATGAGAGTATTATATCAGACATGTAACAAATCAGTCAACCATTTTACATACCATTACTTCTGAAAATCAGAAAGTATGCACTAAGACCATGTCTAAATGCTTGACAAAATTAGTATTAAAATAATGAAAACACGTGAAAAATAAGCATCTTGAAAACAAATATTACAATTATGTTGTAAGAGAGCAAAAAGATTATCTTCATGAATTTACCCAGCCCGTAAACAGTCAAAATATTTATAAACCATTTTTAAAACCCTTGCCTAAAGGTAATCTTTTAATATTTATAGTTCAAAAAGGTTCAACTGAAAACACTTCCCACAACACACAATGTACATGTTACATTGTTAGAAGAATGGCATATACACTAATATTAGTCTGTTTCATTCTTTTTCAAGGTCACCTATCCACTCAGATCCAGACTTTTCCAGATCAGATGGTCACAGCAGTCACCTGGATCACCTCAGCTAGACAGCCAGCTAGACAAGGCCATGGGAACCAAATAAATTCTTCACAATCTGACTTTGTTGCAGCCTGGAATTACCTTGAAAAGCTGCTCAATCACTTTTTTTATTATTATTTTTTATTTATATAGGGCTTTTCATAAACACAGTAATTTCAATCCTGAATTTACCGATGCACATTACATATTCTGCCTAATTATCATGCATCACTATATACAGATGAGGTGAGTTTGGGGCTTAGGAAATAGGGCTGGAATATCAGAAGAAGAATAAAATAAAAACATAAAAATATGTTAGTGTAGCGTTCGAACCAATCAGTCACAAACTATTTGTCACATGTAACAAATAGTCTTTAATACTGCTTTCCAAGCCCAAAGGGGACATCCCCCGACTGACAGTTAAAACCCCAGGAGGGCAAACCAGGCCTTTCATTTCCATTGAAACCAACTGATAAAACTGGTTTATTGCTTGGAGGAATGTGAACAGAGCAACTAGTTTTCTGTTTTGCAAAGACAATGGACCTTTCCCAAAATTAATTCACATGAAAACATCCTTTGAGTGAACATGTATCCTTCAGGTCATAATGTATACTATTATCGTGCTTATATATTACCTTACATATTGTATACTGTACTTATGCAGGTTTTTGATAATGTTACAAACTCACAGATTCAGAGAGTGGTGTAACATTACCAAAAGAGAGGCTGCAAACCAAAATCGAATTTAAATATTTATTTTAAAGTAAATAATACAAAATAGGTTCAATAAAGATAAGAATCAAAAAGATAATTCTGGTGTTGGAGGGATATCCAGGGCTTCACAGGTCTTTCACTCAAGCTCAATCGGAGTCTCTCCTGGTTCTCCAGCCAAAGGATCCTTTTAAACACAATCTACTCATCTCCGATTCAATACAGCTGGCGTTACTCCACCTACACACAGACAAATAACAAAACACAAACAAACCTATACGCCACCTAGTGGCAGCAAATACCACTGAAACAAACAGGTGCTAACCCATATCGTAACACCTCCCCCCTCAAAACAGAGACCCTAGGTCTCTAAACTCAAATTTAAGAATTTCCAAAACAATTCAAATACAAATTTTACTTTAACCAAATTTTAAACCATTTCCAAACCAATATAATTATTCACCACATTGTATAAAACCACCCACTAGAATATTACTTAACCCCCTCACTCAAAATCACACACTCCTCAGCTCAAATTCTCCAGGCGCCTTGGAAAGAATGAACACAAGAATACCTGCTCGAGAGAAAAAGAGAAGAATACTAAATAGGTGACTCAACACAATCTCAAAATGACCGGGATAACGCATCGGCCATCACATTATGAATCCCTCGAATATGTCGGATTTCCAAATTATATGGTTGCAAAAATAGCGCCCAGCGGATAAGACGTTGATTTGGAGAACGCAACGACCGCAAAAAGGTGAGTGGATTATGGTCCGAAAATGCTACAATAGGCCATGACCCACCACCCACATATACATCAAAATGCTGTAATGCCCAAATTAATGAAAGGGCTTCTTTCTCAATCGTCGAATAGTTTACTTGATGACGATTAAATTTCTTCGAGAAGAAACTTACAGGTCGATCCACCCCATTATCATCTTTCTGTAATAGTACAGCCCCAGCCCCTACCTGGCTTGCATCAACCTGTAACTGAAATGGTCGATCCCAGCGAGGTGCTATTAGTACAGGGGATGTATTTAACAACATCTTTGCGTTTTCAAAAGCAGACTGACAATCAGAAGACCATTCAAATTTCTCTTTGGCTTTTAGGAGATTTGTTAAAGGAGCTACTACCGTTGAAAAGTTGGAACAGAAATTACGGTAATATCCTACCATGCCTAAAAAACGCATTAGTTCTTTTTTTGTAGTGGGAGGTGGAAACTTATCAATGGCTTCAACCTTCGCACGCACTGGACGTACTTCACCTTGCCCAATCACTTTCCCCAGATATGTTACAGTGGCTCTGGCAAATTCACATTTAGCCAAATTCACTGTAAGATTAGCCTCCACTAATCGTGACAATAGTGATCGTAAACGGGACAAATGTTCTTTCCATGTTTCACTATAGACAATTACATCATCGAGATACACAGCGCATCCTTTCAAACCTGCTACTACTCGATTCATTAAGCGTTGAAATGTCGCCGGTGCGTTTCGTAATCCGAAACTCATAACTGTATAAGAATATAACCCGGACGATGTAATAAAAGATGAAATCTCTTGTGCACGAGGTGTTAAAGGAACTTGATAGTAACCTTTAAGAAGATCAATCTTAGTGACGAATTTCGCAGAACCAACACTATCTACGCAGTCTTCGATGCGTGGTAAAGGAAAAGAATCAGGTTTAGTGACATCATTAACCTTTCTGTAATCAGTACAAAAACGTAGTGTATTATCAGGTTTCTTTACCACTAAACATGGAGATGACCAACTCGAACAAGATGGTTCAGCCAGACCCATATCCAGTAAAGATTTAACTTCTTGTTCCAAAAGACATTGTTTTTCAGGAGACACTCGATAAAAAGATTGACGAATTGGTGTAGAATCTCCCACATCTATGTCATGTTGAATTAAATGAGTACGTGATGGAACATCAGAAAACAGTGACAAAAATTGGTACAAGAGCATACGTAATTCTTCATTTTGGTCGGATGTCAAATGTCCAAACAACATTTCTAAGTTAGTAAGAACCTCAGAATTACGTAACCTAGGTTGAATTACATGGTTATCATTTTCTTCAACACTGACAGCTTCCACAGGTAAACTTGAAGACAGACTTTCCGTTACAGCAATTACTGCAGGTTTCACTTCAAACTCAGGAACGGTTTCGGCTTTCTGCGCACGAGTGTAATATGGCTTGAGCAAATTTATATGACATAATTGAGTTGCTTTTCTACGATCAGGAGTAGAAATAACATAGTTTAAAGCAGAAACTTTCCGCAAAACTACGTATGGACCATTAAATTTAGCAAGAAATGGCGAAGACGGAATCGAAAGTAAAGCCAAAACTTGATCTCCAGGACTGAATTCTCTACATATAGCTTTACTGTCAAAACGACTTTTCATTTGACTCTGAGCTTTAGATAAATTTTCATGAGCTATTTTACAAGCTAGCAGTAGTCGACGACGAAATCCATTAACATAGTCAGCAAAATTTGTAGGTGACACAGACTTTACGGATTCATCACAAAGTGTTGCTAACGGTCCTCTCACAGTGTGTCCAAAAACTAGGTCATTCGGACTAAAACCTAGACTCTCTTGTGTTACCTCTCTAGCTGCCAACAAAAGCCAGGGAAGACCTTCTTCCCAGTCCTTGTTAAGTTCAACACAGTAAGATCGTAACAACTGTTTTAAAGTTTGGTGAAATCTTTCCAAAACTCCTTGACTTTGAGGATGATATGCACTGCTTGTATGAGGTTTCACTCGCAACTGTTTTAGAATTTCCGCAAACATACGTGATGAAAAATTTGTCCCTCTATCAGTCTGAATTATTTTGGGAATACCAAATATTGAGATAAACTGTGTCAAAGCTTTCACAATAGACTTGGTAGTAATGGACCTTAAGGGATACGCAGCTGGATACCGCGTAGCTTGACACATCACGGTCAGCATATATTTTGAACCGGACTTAGAAGTAGTCAGCGGCCCCACACAATCAATAATGATGTGTTCAAAGGGGTTACTCACAACAGGAATGGGCTGTAGATGTGCAGGCGGAATGCTCTGATTAGGTTTGCCCGTTACCTGACAGATATGACAAGTTTTAAGAGTGTGCGTGCAAGAATGTCTACGTATGGGTTCTGTGCGTGACTGGGTCATGCCACGCACACACATGTGAAGAACAGTTTTTGTCGTTCCCAGTGAATAAATCAGACCATTGTTTGAGCATATTGTCTTTTGTTATAAATTTACATCGTCCAAAGGTCAGAGTTCACACTCGAAGCCAGATGGTCAGGATGCTGTGCCTTTAGCGTGTGTGCGCTAATTGTATTAATGTCCGAGGAGCCATTGATTCATGGGCTGAGTGTGGTCCGACGTGTCAGAAACAACAGGGGATTCTTTTTAGCCATGAAACATACCGGGGGCATTTCCTGCTTCTCGTGAGAGAGGGGTTGCAGACCGACATTGTGGCGCCAGAAAATGTTCTATACGTTGAGCAATGAGGGAATTAATTAATGATGCTGCATATACTAGGTTGGTTCCCTACATCACCCCCTCGCATACGAGCTCTTAGCCTCAAAACATGTCTTTAAAAATTTAAAACACTATATTGTTTTCTCTGAAAAAGTTAGTGGAATGATTTTCACATCATTCTGAAGTAAATATTCTAGTCTAATACACTGGTTACTCTCAGTACTGTGCATTACTATTCTGTCTAAGTTTCATGGCCTTATTTCAGCTACTTTTTTTTTCTCAAAACTTACTAACCACGCATATTTTTTTCCTAAAAAATGCAAACATGTAAATTAATTTTGGTCACATATTATTGTAGAGCAGTTTGTGCTTATTACAAGAAAAATACAGGTTGGTCAATAATATGTTCTAAGTAGCTGAAAAAAGCTCAAATATCAGAGCATGTCCAAACATCTCAAGGGCCCCAAAATCATCTCAGACCTCAGAGGGTTAATATAAATGCTGTTTACATTGCGTGCAATATAATTATTTATATTATAAAACAATAAATAAATCTTTATTTATATAGCGCTTTTAACAAAACATATCAAATAAATTGTGATTTTTTTTTTAGTATAATAATTTCTATAATTTCTTTATTCAAAATAAAATAATAATGAATCCATCTCTGATAATCCCGGCTTGGTATGGTCACACAGGTTTGTTTGCACAATAAATCGTGGCCATGAGAAAAATATGTTGTTCCCTCACCATAGCATCTCATGGCCACGACATGATATCACGTTCCCACAAGTTAAAAAGACATTCTCACTAATAAATATCTCATAGCCACATTATATCATCACGTTCCCACAAGTTAAAAATGCCATGGCCACAATAAAACTAAGTGAACCCAAGACGTCCCCTCCCGGTCTCCATATCCTTGAGTAGTTTCAAAGACTGTAAATAGAAAGGAAGAAAATATCTAGTAAACCTAGTAAAAGTATCTTGATTTAAGAATTTTTGGATTTTGACAAAAATCCTAAGTAAGATAAGCCATTTTTGCAGTGCATTTGAAAGTGCCAAAATGGTTGGGGTAAGGGGTAGAAATGGAATTGTTTCTAAATGTGGGTAATTTTTAGAACTTTTTACTCAAACAAAGTCTCTGAGAACCACGTTTTGAGAGACACATGGCATGAAATTAGATAGGTTGTAGTTTTGGAAAATGGTGGCGCTGCACACTACACACACACACATACAGTATGTCCATTATATATCTTTACATATCTGACATTGCTGCGTTCGAACTTAAACTGAAAATGAAGTGCTGGTTTCATCCAGCCAGAGGAGAAGTGACCCCCACCTGAGCCTGGTTTCTCCCAAATTTTTTTTTTTTCACAGGTGGAGCTTTGGTCCCTTGCCGCTGTTGCCTCTGGCTTGCTTAGTTGGGCACACTTAATTTCTAGCTAATTAATTTCTAGCATTTGTCATTGATTTGATTACATAGATCCGATGCAAAATTAGCTGATCTAGACAACAACGTAGCTCCATTCAAAAATGAAGTGCTGGGCGCTAGAGAGTAGCACATGGAGTAAGAGGTGTTTTCACACAGCTCCGTCAAAATTGGTTTAATCATCTAAAACTTACCTAAATTACCTAAACTGTTCAGCTTGCAAACACAATACATTAATGATGAATAAATCTAAGAAGACTGTTAAAAAGGCTCCCTCCACGATTGTCAATCGAATGGAAGACACTTCAGCTACCCCGGCGCTAACCGATGTTAAAAGTTAACTTTGCTAACGAGCTACCGAGACCGAAGCTTCTTGTCCCCTGGAGGGTGAAGACGAGGCCTCACCCAGGGCTATTCTTTCAGCCATTAGAAAGATGGATTTCTCTATGAATGACCGATTTAACAGTTTGGAAGCTTCCTTGTCTGTAGTGCAGTCTACGTTAACCGCCAATACATCCTGTATTGCTGACTTGGAAAAGGCCAACCACTGATTATGAGGGCCGCATCTGCTATCTGGAGTAACTTTGCTCCGGTCTGTCACAGAAGAACACGTCTCTAAAGGCAAAGGTAACGGATTTGGAGGAAAGATCTTGCAGACAGAATATCAAGATAGCGGGTCTTCCTGAGGACATCGAGAAAGGCAACCCCACAAGATTTGTTTCTGAACTCCCACTCTCGTTGTTAGGAGAATCTAACTTTCCGCGTGGCGTAAAGGTTGACCGAGCTCACCGCATTGGCCCCATCAAAAACAAGCCACGAGTTATGATTGCCAGAATACATCACGATTCTGTGAAGAACGAAATACAGCGTCTTTTTCGTACCAAGAGTGCGCTCTCTTTCGATGGTGGTCGTATCAGTATCTTCCCGGACTTTCCAGTAGAAGTGTCCACTCAAGGGAAGCAGTTTGACAATGTACGGGAGAAATTAAGAGCCAAGCGAATTAAATACAGACTGATTCTCACGCATGAGAAGATGAAGAAAATATTTTCATCGCCACAGGAGGCCGAATCTTAGTCTTTCCCCGTGAATTATATTGGGATCCATTATGGTAAATGAGACATTACTTTTAATGGTTAGTGACCTGTATTTTTTTATTTGTTTGGACTTGCTGGGCATGACTTTTTTTTTTATTATTATTCCTATTTTCTATAGTCCTGACGGATTAGTCGCCCCACCTTCAAATTAAAGGACCTCTCGCGACTTCCGTAGTGCTAGCCCGGTTCAGTTCACCGACGAAGCGGCTGCTCCTCCTTCGGGAGGACCCATGGTTTCGTTCGGCGGGCCTTTAGAGGATCGTATGTCGATCACAGCATCGGGGGACGGGTTTTCATCTGAAGCCTCTGCCGAGCTGCCACCTTTGGGTGTAGCCCGGTTCGAGACGGACTCTGAGATGATAACTATGCTCGCTCGGGCAGCTGAAAGCATCGGGATCGAGGTGTCAAAACCTCGCAGCCTGGAGGCTTCTCAGCTGGACGATTGGTACCTGGGGTCTGGCCATGGTTCACAGTAAAAAGAATAAAACCGAATTTAAGTGACATGCTGGGAGCACACATGGGTGTGATTAAAATGTAATAATGAATAGAAGGTAAAAAAAAACTTTACTTGAGTTTTGGATGAAATGATTTTTGTAAATCATTAATTTAAATAAGATTACATTTTAGACATCACAGTAGCACCAAAGGATATGATGCAGATAAAATGGCGACATCCCGGAAATTCTTTTGCGGCCGATTTTAGTTTCATATTGTGACAAACTTTTGAGAGAAACAGAATACTGAAAAAGAATAATGTTCTGTTAGAGCCACAATCTTAGCATCCTGGGTAATTTACCAGAAGCTAATACTTCAAAATTAGTTGTCAATGAATAATTAACTGTGTTTTAGCCTGTTTGTGGCTGACCAACCACTGAACCATTCAAAAAAAAAAAAAAAAAAAAGATATTCTTACAGTTTTTGAGAGGTTTGTCTGTACGGTCAGGTCACCATGCACAGACTTACTCAAGTGCAGGCAGACAATTATGATGACAATGATGTTCCTCCCCATCCCCCTCCATCAGATGGAGAGTGGCAAGACTGTGCATCACTTGAACAGTAATATTTAACATACTGTAGATAGTGTGGTATCACAGTTGCTGATAAATATGATATTGCTGGCCTTTTGGCCCTCTAAGTCAAGTGCCTCAGGAGAGTCACAGTGTCAGTCTCACATGTGGATTCATCACAACATTACACTAATAAAGCATCCATGTAGTGTAACAAGCCGTTACGTTTTAAAGGGACAAGACTTCTTTGCAGTGCTTCATTATGGGGGATCACGAACACAGAAATGTGTAGCCCTTTCCTTTAAGATTCAAAACCCAAAAACTGATTTTGCTTTTACTGGCATGCTAAAAATGCATTAGCTAGATCCATAATATCTGTTTTCCTCAGATATTTTTTTGCACTTAAAAAATAGAATGTTGAATTCACTTAAAGTTCCATGAAAGTGTTCCAGTAAAATTATTTTATCACTGGGTGCAGGTGATGTAGGGAGTAATTCTGGGGTACATAGATAATAAATACACACCTGCCCTTTTACATTCATTAGGTCCCACTTAGAGCACTGGATGAGCGCCATCTGCTGGCCTCACTAACACCTCCAGAAGCAACCGAATCTTTCCCGTAAGTCAGTAAGCATCCCAGAGCTTCCCAGCAGTAGACAAGCGTCACTGTCTTTGTTGTCCATTAGCATTTAATAGTTTTTTTTTTTTAATTATTATTAGTATAGAGAAGTGCCTGATAACTATTACACTGTAAGAAAATAATAATAATTATCAGTTTTTGT
>JAUCNO010001619.1:26810-38760 GCA_032353835.1 Enteromius viviparus | reverse complement strand
AAGGACTCGAAGGCGATAGGTCTCTCATGCGAGATCCCATATGTAACGTCGAAGTGATTCGACTGAAAGGGTAACCATATTTACTTTATGTATATTATGTATATATGCATGCTTTGGCTAACAGTTTTTGTGTGGTGTGTGAATATGTGTGTGTTTGCAGGGGGAGACAAAGGTGCTGAAACTGAAAAACCTCCGTCCACAGGACTTTGCTAATTACACCTGTCAGGTGTCCGTCAGGAACGTGTGTGATATTGCAGACAGCTCCGTCACCTTTCGCCTTACCAACACCACTAGTGAGTTCCCGTTTTCGCATAAAAGGCTCACATTCCATCTCTTCCCCTCATTATACAGCAGCTGTAGTAAGTTTTGCATATGAATTTTGTGAAAGCCATGCTTTTTTGGTTTTGCCCATTTTATAACAAAAAAACTGAATTGCGTGAGGAATTTTGTTTCTGCCGTTAGCTTTACAGCAACTGTAGGAGTAGCTGTCTTTTCTCCTTAACTTCTTTTTATTATTTTTCTCCTCAAGATTTCCTTTTCCCTTGGGTATGTAATGACCTGTCAGGTTTAATTCACCTTTCTTTGATTACATCTTCAGCTTTCTCTCTTTCTCTTGTATGTTCTCTCATTCGCTGTCTGTCAGCGCTGTGCAGAAAAACACAGGAACAGTCACGTGTGTCTTTGATACTGTGTTTCCTCCAAGAAATCAGCAAACTGACAGGATTTTTCATTGTTAGACTAGATTTGTATTGGATGGCACACTTTGAGCTCTGGTGCACATATGGGGCGATGTGAGTTCACAACCTGTCCAGATAGTTTTCCTGTCTTCTGTAAATTAAAAAAGTGCAATAATGGAATTTTAATTAGACAAGAGACAACGAATATAAAAGGGGCTGATAGAAATAGGGCTATATAAAATAAAGGTCATAAAGGCTAGATCAGGCTCATGCTTTTTTTCCCCAGTGAATATTTGTCAGGTTTGATTTATATGCAAATCAATATATTTAGACAACGGGGCATGTTGTCACACTGCCCTACACTCTCAGAAATAAAGGTACAAAAGCTGTCACTGGGTAACTTTTTAAAACTATATGCTGTTTAACATGCTTTCGAGAAGTTTTAAAGGGGGAGTATCATCAGTAGATCCTTGTTAACTAACATTTTCGTCATCGTCAGAATAAATTGTTTGTGTAATCCATAATGAATCAAATTCACAGGCGAAATACGCCTGTGACTGGCAAATGAAAGAAAAATCTTTGCTAGAACAACAAAAAAATGCGACTACAATACCCAGTGAAAGCCTTTATGAATTAGTCATGTAAAAAACATGTTTGTTCGTGTTCAAATTAGCAGCATTAAGAATTCATGCTCGAGAAACGAGTTCAAAGCTCGTCGAGAAAATCTAAAAGTAGCCCAAAAGTTCCCCCCTCTGTGCGTGTGTCTTTATTTCCCTCGTTTCTCGTTCTCTCTCTTGTGATGAGTTTGAAAGGCTGTTGATTCTCCTCTTTCTGCTCTCTCCACTAGAAAGGCAGCTGTGAAATAGTCAATAGAGATGAGTGAGTCTGGAGTGACAATATCAGAAGTCTGAACCTCTCTCACAAATACACACACACAAACACGATCCACGCCGCCCCATCTGTGTCCTGCCCTGTGGAGAAACAACACACTGCTGCAAATTGGAATTTGTTTTCCGCGTGGCAGGAGCGCGCGGCTCACGAACACGCAGCTCGTCGTCGAAAGAACAAAACACTGATTTGTTTTTCTGTTGATTTTCATTTTCTTTCCTCTGAACTGACGAGCAGGACGGGGGCAACGTGAAATTGGAGAGAGCAGGAGAAACACGCGTCGAACGCTGCACTGAAGTTTGAGAAGTTGGTCTCTTTAAAGGGTCGAGTGAAGGAGACTGCATTTATGCACAGGATTCGATGCGTTGTTTTAAATTACGGGTCGATCGTGACGTGTAACCAAACCTAGCTGGTCAGCGTCCGGATGTGTGAAGGTCAGAGCTCAGATCGGAGAGAAAGACCTGCTGTAACTCTTTGTCCACTGTGGTGTTTAGATCAGAATGCTTTTTCATTTTCGTTCATTTGGTTTTTTATCTGCTTTTCCTCCTATTCAGTACCATTCAAAAGAGTACAAATATAATACTTTTATTCAATAGAGACTCATTAAATTGATCAAAAGTTGGCAGTAAAGACATATATAATGTTACAAAAGATTATATTTCAAATAAAAGCTGTCCTTTTGAAATTTCTCTTCATCAACAAAAAATCTAGATTTATGCAAAAAAAAAAAAAAACAGCACAAATGCATTAAATCAGCAAATTAGAATGATTTCTGAAGGATTGTGTGACTCTGAAGACGGTATGCATCACGGTAATGAATAATATTTTACAATGCATTTCAATAGAAAACATATTCTAAATTGAGACGATATTTACTGTATTTTACTTTCAAATAAATGCAGCTTGAGTTAGCATGGGAAACTTTTACAAAATTTCACTGATTTCAGATCTGGAGTGGTAGTCTGTGTCATTCTGGTATCTGTTCATAACAACATATATTTAACTTGCATATATATTTTATTGTGTTGAAATATTTATTAAGAAATGTTAAGTCAAAAAAGGAATATTTTTGCTGCATTTTTCCTATTACATGTTTCAGATTCAGAATTATTTTATGTAAAAATCTCTCAAGATATATCGCATTAATATTTCATGACATGTTGAAACTCACTGATATTTCGTTTAGTTAATTTGTCAAACTGGAAATTGAAGGTCAAATCTAGCATGGGATACAGAATACCATGCACCTTTCTCTGTTGTGTGCTTCACATTCTAGCAAATGTAGTGTATAAAGAACGTGTGCATACTATATAGTGCAAGAACTAGTTTGTAATTCCGTGTTATGATTAATTAATATTTTGCCTCACCTCAGCTGTGGTAAAATCACTGCAACCCATAGTTTCAGATGGTTTGTTGCTTTAAAAAAAAAATCAGAGGGGACTCCAAATGAGTCTGTTTGCACTTTCAGTTCACTAGTATAAAAATATATATCATATGCCATGTTCATTTGAAACAGATATGTCAGTGTATTGTGTTTAATTATATGTTTATGCACTGCATGGTTCATCTAGATGTGTAGACATATAGACACCATCAGTACAGATCGTTCAAGAAGAAACAACTGATGTAACTCAATCCCATCACATTCACGCTCAAATGAAGCTTTAATTGGATAATTGTATGGCTGGGATTGAAAGAGCTGTAGAAGCTCAGGAAGAGAGAGAATGTCATTATTCAGAGAAAAGAGCTGGTTTTGTCTGGACTGATTGATTTGAATCATTACATCCCAGCGTGTGGGAATAGACAAAAAGAAGAGTGAAAACACTAAAACTAATCTGGTCTTGCTGATATTGACAATAGTGACTATAGACTGTCGATATTGACTATATGACTAGTATCTTATAAGATCATGCAGTTTCCTAATTGATCTCATTGATAGTAAGTGCTATTCACTGTGGCTTGTGTCACCGTGAAAAATGTCAAATGTTGACATTTTCATGATAGCATACTTCCATTCATTCTAAGCCTTAATATTTTAAACAAACCAAAAAACTTTGTTTATATTAATTAGTATACACTTAGCATTATTACACACACACACACACACACACACACACACACACACACACACACACAAGCATCCATCCTAAATACAATCATACTATATTATTCATTCACTAAATTATACCCAAAGAATATGATGTAAAAACATAAACAGTACATCACTAGTGTGTGTGTGTGTAGAGTAGGTACTTCTTAATTTCACACATATTGGACAAATATAGAGTTATGATTTATTTAGCTTCTGCTTTAAAATAGTTAATAATCTGCATTTTGTCAGACAAAGATGTGATTTTTGTCGGTACTTGGTTGAAGGTTAGAGAGATAATTTTTTTCTGCTATGGTTATGCCATGAATGATCAGAATTAGATTTATACACACATACAGAACAGAACAGGTGGTGTCTGGTCATTTTTTATTTTTTTATCATAATCAGTAAATGGTATTCTCTTACGCCAGTCATGCTCTGACTTCAGCCCACGACTGTACTCACACTAGGTGGACTTGAAAAGATATGTGACATGGCTTATGTTTAGGAATATGTTTATTCATTCTCTTAACATCAGCCATAAATCTCAGCTTCATATCATATAAATAAAGATAAAATATAATTGTATGTACTTAAAAAAACATGCAGTGATGTTTTTTATACCATTTCTGGGGGTATAATCCAGTGAATTAAATACTTTATGAGTGGGATGAGATGCACTTTATCTCATTTGATTATTTTTTTTCATTTTTTATTGGGAGTGTGTGGATGGCTTTATAAGCAAATGATCAGATTATCCAAATGAATGAAAAATCTGACTTCATATTATATAACACTATTATTACATACAGCTATTATTAATGCATTTTGCACTGGCTATCTGTCTATCTATGCATCGATCCATCTCACATCCTTCCATTACTGCCTAATGTTTTGATGTGATGTACATAAATTCTGTCATATTTCATTTTATTGGTAAGACTGCTCTAAACAAGCCTATTTTAATGAATCCTCATTATCTGTTGACAGCTTTTGTCCATTAATTCCAACTGCCTCGTCTGAGTTAATTATAGTTTCCCTGACTGCCACAATTGTAAGTTTATTTTACAGTGTGTTTTCTCTGATGTGCTTTTGTAATCTCCGAAGGCTCTCTTTGTATATATCTAGAGGGTTTGAACGCAAATGGTTTGTTTGTAGCTCAGATTACGGGGGTGAGGATCTGGCATTGGATATATGTTAATTAATGCAGTGCGGGTTAATGTGCTAGTGCTTTAGGGGTCATTGTCTCCCTGTTAGGATGAGTTTAATAAAGGGTTGGTTAAGCGTTGGTTAGCTGTGTTAATGTATCTCTGTCTCAGCCTCTTTGAGCCATTAGCTGGCTGTAATTGGCTAGGCTTAATTGAACAAGCCTGGTCCCCACGGCAATAGAGACGGCGGATGTCCGATCTCTATATACTTGTTGCTCTGGTGATTCTGGTGACACACACATGCGCGCGCACACACACACAATGCTTCACTGATCACTCATCCTTCCTTCAGTGCATTTGTGTGTGAGGGAGAAAGAGAGAGGGTGTTGAAAATAACACACTGCTCTTACTACCTGTGCAGTATGTGTTATGTAGGCTGTGTACAGTATGTGCATTAATGTACGCATGTACATTACCTCCTGTATATGACAGGATGAGCATTAAAAAACTATACAGCATGCTGCATCCCTTAATGCAATGCACTCGAGATGCATCAAGATGAATGAACCTGAAGAAATATGGAGATTGTTACACTGCAAAAAAACTGTTCTTGACAAGTATTTTGTCTAGTTAGAATTTGGAAACAGGGTTTAAACAAGATGAATTTACTTGAGAAGCAACGCTGCGTTGGATATTAAGGCTTGTTTGTAGACAATATATCTTTATCAGAGTAATGCTTGTGTTGTCTTAATGAACTGGAAGATTTCTTCTCATTATTTAATTATAAATATGTTAAAGCAAGTAACAAAAGAGAGACAAAATACAATATTTTTTTTTACTATACAGTGTTGGAAAGAAGAATGAATCTTTTATGCAGTGTTGCATCTGATATAAATGAAGTGAAGTGAGGTATGGTGACCTATACTTTGTGCTCTGCATTTAACCCATCCAAAGTGCACACACAAGGCAGTCAACACACTCACCCGGAGCAGTGGGTAGCCAATGCTGTGGCTCAGTGCCTAGCTCAAGGGTCTCACCTCAGTCATGGTATTCAAGGTGGAGAGAGAGAGCGCTGGTTATACACTCCCCCTCCTACAATCCCTGCCGGACCTGGGACTCAAACCTGTGACCGCCTGGTTACAGGTACCACTCTCTATATTTGTTTGTATCATCGAGTAAAAAAAAAAAAAGAATTGTGAGATAAAAAGTCGCAATAACCTTTTTTTTCTTTTACTCAGTGATGGAAACAAGCTTTTTCCTCCAAAATAATGTTTTTTTTTTTCCTAGGTATAACCAGTGGCTCTGTCTGATCCGGTGAGAAACAATGCAACCTGCCCTTTATACAAAATGAATCTCCTCCATATGCATATGCAAGAGCACAACTGTGACTTTTCTATAGCAAAGCAGATTTGTGCCGTATGCATAGCAGCGGCTGAGGGGAAATGTGTCTGATATTGATCAGTCTGTGTCTCGCTACACACACCTGCCATCCCTTACCATCAATACACGGCGGTAATACACCATCAGGTGTAATGAGGATAAATGGGCTGCATGTGTGTGATGTACGCTCTCATTTCCCCTTGGGAGAGGACATTTACCTGTTAAAGGGACAGCTCACCCAAAGTTACATTTCTGTCATCATTTTTTTTACCCTGGTGCCATTCCATGATTTTCATGAATGAATCTTTGCATGATTTTTTTTCTCCTATGTTTTTATACAGTTACCATGGCTCCAATGCTCTGTAAAACACAAAAAAAAAAACATAACTTAAATAAACAGCTGTACATATTACATATTTGTTGTTTTATTTCGTTTCGTTTCATTGTTGGCTTGACAGTTTTAGTTAATATATTTAGTTTAATATTTTTAGACAATTTTAGTTAAATAAACAGCTGTACATATTACATATTTGTTGTTTTGTTTTTTGTTTTGTTTCGTTGTTGCCTTGACAGTTTTAGTTATTTTAAACGCTCCGCTAATTAAAAACAGTAAAAACATAATTGAAAACAAAAGCAACATTTGTGACATTTTTTGTGACTGTGTTTATTTTATTTAACAGTTGACTTGAAAGCTGTAATTATTTAAAACTGCCCTTTAATTAAAAACAGTAAAAACATAATTGGAGGGAAAAAAACAAAATCAAAACACACACACACACACACACACATATATATATAGTAAATAATAGGGATGTAACGGTATTGTAAATACCGCAATATTAAATGTTTTCGATAATACCGTGGTCGCATGACTCGATAAAACTAAAGGTATTCTGAGAAAGGTTTGCTCAGGCGAATGGAGCGAACGGGAGGTAGCGGGAACTACAATTCCCATCAGCCCAAGCGTGCCCATTATTCTTTGCGGTCTGTTGTGGATATAGATCAGTGTTGCCAACTTAGCGACTTTGTCTCTATATTTAGCGACGATTCAGACCCCCTTGGCGACATTTTGCCCTAAAAGTGACTTGTGGCAAACCTAGAGACTTCTTGGACAAACCTCAGCGAGTCTCTGGTACTGCGGCGTGAGCTCTTGTTTTCTCGGCGTGCACTCCTCTCTGCCTCTGTACTGTTCAGCGAGAGGCTGAGAGGAGCAGTTCAGTTAAAATAGATATTATGTTGCTTCTAACTCTACTTTACATGCAAATAGAGCCAAAATCACAGCATAGCCATTGTCTATATGTTATGTGTCCTTGGTTTCATTATTATGAATTATAAAATTTAATTATATAATTTTAAATGAATATACATAAGGTTTTTAATCTAGATTTACATCTTGTAAGGTAGAGCTAGTTCAGTCGGCCTTATAATGGCGTGCATTTCAGTCACTATTTCATATTCATTCAGTTTTTCTAAGAAAAGAAACCATTAAAATATTAGTGAAAACAGTTATATTGAGAATTAGGGTGCATTGAATATCGTTATGTGACCACAGAGAAGCAAGATAATATGACACACTGACGTAATGAATATGCAAATTGATATTGAAGTTACTGTTTCAAAGTTTACAGATAGATGGCTAATGTGTGTGCCATTGATATGTTCAGTGTTCATGCAAATTGTTTAATAAACACTTTTGGAGCCTCTTAACTAGTTTTATTTTTTATGTAAATGATTCAATAAACACCGTACCGTGCCACTCATACTGAGATATTACCGTATCGTGAAATTTTGATACCGTTACATCCCTAGTAAATAAATACAATGCAAAGGAAGAACCTAACAATACATGCACTCATGGACTGATGCATGTTTACACAGACAAAATCACAACATTTTCTGACTTTGATAAAAGGGCAAACAAAACAAACACACACACAAATCTATCAGACAAAAAAATGATATCAGTAGGCTTATTGCCATGCAGTTACGATTTATTTAACAGCACTAATTGAGACAGGCATCATTAATTCAGACAGGATAAATGGCTTTAATTATGTTATTGTCGTGTCTAACATTGCTGAGTACTAATTACTTTTCATCTGTTGTCACGGCAGCACAGCACCGATAGACTCGTTAATCTGTCTCACTTTTGCATTATTCCTTTTTTTTTCTGTGCTGAAGCCATCAGTGATTGATGCATGTGATTGGCGCATGTGACACTGAAGTGAATGAACAGTCCTAAAGGTGACATCCTTCACAAGAGACAGAGAATGCTTACAGAGAAGAGAAGGATCTGCCATGTTTGTTTAGCCTAAATCCTGTAATAGAATCTTTCTAGGATAAACTCAGTGACTGATATACAAAAAGCACGGGTGCTGAAAGGTTCATGCTGCCTTCTTTGTTTTCTGAGTTATGTCTTTAAAATAATCCCTACTTAATACTTTTGGATGGAGAATCCAATAAAGAGCACATCATTATTTTATCATTCTGTCTGGATGAAAGATGTGTTTACTGAATAGATACAGTAACTTGAAGTTTGACAGGTCAGCAGCATCAAAGCAAACGATGCTCTGAGTTTGTATTGAAGCACTTAGTAGGAGGTAACTAGATATTCCTGAGTACAGCAATATATTCTGTTTTGTTCTATCAGTGAAATAATCTGTACTTGTTTGTTATGGACAGATATAGATTTGAATCAAAACATTTTGCACAATTTCGACTTGCTTTCTGTGCTTTCAACCATTCACTGAGACCGCTGTGCCATTATTTCGATTAATTTTTACATGCCGCTGTATTATTGTAGTTTAGGGCTGGAAAGCCACTGCTTCTTTTTTGAAAGCAATAATCAAAAGCAGCTGGAGGGTGATGTGTGAAATTTTGTTATTTATCTGATTCCAGTATAATTAATGAGACTCAATTAAATTGTTAAGAAGGAGAATTGTGTTCTTTGAAGGGAAGCTTTCTCAAAAGCTAACAGGAAAACATAATTTAATATGAAAGTTCACATAGCACTGTGACTTAACAGACATGTTTTTACTATTTTTATTCAGTTTTTAGAAGCAATTCTATTGAATGAAGAATTCCGAGCACTGGGGTCAAAAGGTCATGGTCGATTCAGACGTAAGATTGGACTTAAAAACAAAGTGCTTGTAGCAAATCACTAGTAAGGGGTGTGTCTACTAATAATGTGAAGGAGAGTGCATTCAGTGAACAGCCGGGCGACAAAAATGAGTAAAATGTCTGCGGAACGATGAGGCAAGAAGCATGACTCACGCTGCTCACGTCCGGTGTAGACAGAATCACTGATTATAATGACTTCTATAGTATGTTGTTGTGCTGCTTGAGTCCCATGAAGACACGGTATAAACATTGGTTCTGCTTTGTTTCACAGAAAATTGTTTGAAAAAGTTGATTTGTCTGACCAGGGCAGGTGTTGAAGTTGATCGTGGTGCTCCAGCTGGCCAAGTTTTATTATCCTGACTTTTTCTTTTTTCACATTTTAGCATTGTCATCTGTGATGAAAGTTTTAGCAGTCGAGGCTCTTTCATGGATGTTGGCTTTGTGAAGCTCTCGGTGGTCATTTTTTTGTCAAAGCCAGCACTTCAAGGTGAATTTTGAAGTTTGCAGTCAATTTGCAGCCGCAGTTCTGTGTTGTTTTAACACAATCCCTCTTATGCCGAGTTCAGACTGCATGATTTTAGCCCCGATTTTGACTTGCTTACAGGTTTCAAGAAATCGATGACAAAGCCCAAAATCACAGGCAAATCGGTGCACGTTTACGTGAGTGACAATCACGCAGTATGAACTATCAAAGAGGTGATCTGAGAGAATCGCTGACGTGTCGCCAACACCTGTGAGATATTTGGCATGCTTGTCTGCGATGTAAAATCATGCCGTCTGAAATGTGTTATGACTGAAAATAGCATCATCGATTACCTACACAGCCAATGAGAGAGCGACATCCAGGGCAGCGGGATGTTAGGGGAGGAGTTACGAAGGTTTAGAAGGTATATCATCCTCCATAATCTTCTTTTTTTTATTTATTTTTTTTGCGGCAAATGCATGCAATTTGTATGGCAAGATTCTTGCGCGCCACTATTTTTAATAGTAACCCAATCTCAAGTGAGAACTTGAGAACTCGCATTGTTTTCATGTCACTTCTTGCGTGTGTTTGGCAGTGAGACAAAGTTGTCAGCGATTCTTCCTGTTGTAAAGGCATGCAGTGTGAAACCCCCTACCACCGATCTATCATGCAGTGGGAACACAGCAGCGACTGAATGATATCCCAGATAGTCATGCAGTGTGAAAAGATCTGTGATGCGACTACTTTATAAATCGTGCAGCCTGAACTCGAACAATCCCGATCCTTCACTTTTAGTTTTCACCAACTATTCGACTTCGCTGATGAACTCTTCCCATGCTTTATATACCCTGACATAAGGCCCTAAACAGTCAAAATTCAGAGTTGATTAAGAAACTAAACGGAACACAGCTCTGTGGTCACCAACATTCTTCTAAATATCTTTTCTGTATTCCGCAGTACAAAGAAACTCATACAGATGTGAAATGACTTGAACATGAGTAAATCAAGGCAGAATTACAATTTATGGGTGAACTTGTCTCTTTAAGTTTTCATATAAAGTACAAATACAGTTTGTCCATATTTTACAGTTGTATTTAACCCAGCATTTTTTGTGTACACTGAAAGACAAACTGGAGAATATAGACAAAGGAGATATCACAGCGTTTCTTTTGCGCTAAACTCTAACATTGGGTGTCCACTCCTATATGTTAATTATGTTTTTCAGAACTGAAGCAATTAAGTATATGTTTATAATTAACGCATCAGCTCTGTCTGCCATCTTGGTTGTCGACTGCTATTTTGCATTCACCACAAAACCTTCATGCGATGCTATTTGGAAACAAAACAAGATCTCAGAAGACAACATATTTCGCTTTCTATCTTAACCTAAGTTAATGTCTGGCCCTTCATTTCTTTTAACTGATATTTCCTCTATCCATTTCTCTCTCTCTGATGTGTTTGTGGAGCACAGAAGTGCAACGGTTTGTAAAAGCGGTGTAAACTCCGTAAACCACATCAGTCCCATTATCAAGAGACAACAGTGGACTGATGCTGCGCCGTCCCCCTCGTACCGTTCCAGGAAATTGAAGCGATAAATTCTTTCCTCCTCAGACTCTCTCTTTCTTCATCTCTGTTTCAGTCCCTGTGATCTCTCTGTTATTTGTAGAACAAATACTATTGTTGTATGTGGCTGAGAGCTTGTAGATCTGTTGGCAGTACAGAAGCCCAGATCCTCTCCAGTCTGGTGCTCTAGTCCATGAGGATCAACTGAGATTTCAGCATGTAAGTCACAAGAGCTTAGGGAAGAGATCAGACCAGTTTGGGGTTGTGTTGTTCTTTCTATCTATTTTGTTATTTATTTAAACTCTAATACCAATCTTTTTTTTTCTCCCCCAACATTCTTTTATGCTTATGCTTTTTAATATAATTTAGATTTTGCAGTGAAATATGACTTGACAGGTTACGTGAGATTCACACTGTGAGAACTATCTCCTATTTTTGGGATTATCCTGGATTGTAGTGCTTGTGGGACATAAAATTTAAACCTCTCTTGGATGATTGAATGTAGGTCTAAGTCATATTATATTAGCATCTCTTCCTCTCTAAAGCATAGGCGTAATCTTATGGGGGGACAGGGGGACACGTCCCCCCCAATATTCAAAGAAGGACAATTTGTCCCCCCCAA
>JAUCNO010001619.1:14359-26710 GCA_032353835.1 Enteromius viviparus | reverse complement strand
CGGGACGGAAAGAGCAGCACCAAACAGGAAGGGGGCGGCTTCAGTGAAGGATGCACGAGCGGTCCTAGTGCACAAAACACACCCCCTTTATACTCACACCAGTGATTAAGCGGCTCTTACCTCGCTCATTTAAAGGGACCATGCACCCTCTGTTCATACCACTACACAAACATGCATGATCTCATTTTTTCTTTGGAACACAAGGTAAAAAGATACAATACCTTCCTGTTAAATGTGGTGTCATTGCAGTGCTGAGGCCTGTATGAATCCGTGCTGTTTGGTTCTGGGCTCACACAGCAGTATATGGCTGTATTTGTGTCCAAAAATATGGTTAAATTCACACATTTTAAGGGAGTGATGACCGCATTTTATAATCAAGTTCAAGTTCAGTAGCCAAATTTTAAGGGAAGGTTGGCTGTGTGAACTCAACTATACATTATACAGAATAGGAGAATCTGCGCAAATCTAAATTTGAAATATAAAACTTGGAATTCTTAGCAAAAAATATACAGAATTGTGAGATATACATTTGCAATTGCAGGGAAATCACTAGTAAATACTTAAACTGTGAAATATAAACTTGCAATTCTGAGAAAAAAAGAAAAAGTTTTAGTGTAAGATTAAAAAACATGCAATTTTGGATAAAAGCAGAGATATGAACTCAAAATTTTAAGAAAAACAAAGCTGTGTTGTCTTGTAAACTGTCAGTCAATCCCAAACACTGACAGTCTGAATGTAGATTTTAGGATCTCCCCTTCAGTCGAGTCACTCCGACGTTACATATGGGAACTCGCATGAGAGACCAATTGCCTTCGTGTATTAAGAAAAGGCCAATGAATATTGGCGTGCATTTAATTACAGCCAGGTGCACCTCATCACTATGAGTATAAGAGGATATACACGGATATAATGCACTTGCAGCTTTTCGCTTTGGAGCCTCGCTAGTATAAGCTGCTGAAAGACTGAAAATGGACAGAGAAATGCCTGCGAGTTCAGCGAGATTGGGTAGCTGATCGGTGAACCCCGCAGGCTGGTAGCCTTTTCAAAGGCTTAGAGACAAGCCAGCCTTTGCTTTCCAGCGAGCGACCTCTACATTGAGTACATGGCGTGCCGCGAGAGGTCCTCCCTGGGCAAAACTGGGTGCTAAAAGAGCATTTTTCTCATAGTTGGAGATACCACAATATTTAATTTATGCCACAATACCACACAAACTTATACAAAAACAAACAGTACTTACTCATGAGAGTGATCGCTCAGTGGCTGGACCAGCTCACATGCCGCATCTTGAGGTAAATCTATCTGTTATCTTCTTAGCTGAAGTCAGCTCTGTTGTTTTCTCTGTTGTTTAGCACTGAGCACGCGAGCTGTTGAGGGCGTGTCACGCGCATCTCACGTGGAGATTGTAATGACAAAGTGAAAGTAGCTCGTAGGCGTTGTGGGGAACCAACCACATAAAATATGCAGAATCATTATTTTATTTTTTTCACTGCCCAACGTAGAGACCCGACAAAATGCTTGCACCTGCGCCACAATGTCTCAACTAACACCCTCCCTTGGAAAAGGGGAAAAATACCCCCTGGCAGGTTTACGGCTTTTCAACGAGTTCTGTTGTTCTCAGACACTGACCAAGCATCGAACTCAGGAATGATGGACTCTTCGTTACACTAACGCAATTAACCCACAAGCGCTAGAGTCACGAGGATCAGACAATCTGGTTTTCGAGTGTGAACTTTGACATTGGGCAATGTAAATTTCTGACAAAGGACAATTTACATACACGTGGCTTTTATTCATGGACTGGGAAACTCACCCGAAAGTCTGTACGTGCATGACCTAGGTCACCGCAGTTTCAGACGCACACATTTTGGCGCACACTCGGAAGGAAAGCGCACGCTTTTCCAGTCTTACGAACAAAGGGATAGAGATAAAGTGTGCAACATTTGGAAAGGAATGTGTGTCACGTATTTTATTCATATATTCGGATCTTATAGTTCAACGTGTATCTGTGTATTCGTATGATGAATGAATGGAGAAATGAATGAATGAAATGCAGATAGGACGCTATACAAGTGTGTTTGATATGCTAGGATAGCTGTTGAGGTGTTGAATAGTTTTCTAAGGAGTAGAGGTCGATACCCGGCACCAGGGTCTTTGCAATATGTTCACAGCGTTGTGGCTTTCCCCACAGGTCTGTTCCCATATGTAACATCCGAGTGACTCGACTGAAGGTGAACATCTAAGGTTACGAAGGTAACCCACGTTCCCTGAAGGAAGGAACGGAGACGTTACATCCCCTTGCCACGATCCTGGCTCACACTGACTCGGCTCGGCTCCTCGACGAAAACCTGCAAGTGCATTACATCCGTGCCCTCTTATACTCACGAAGTGATGAGGTGCACCTGCCTGTAATTAAATGCACACCTACTGTATATTCATTGGCCTTTTCTTAATACACGAAGGCTATTGGTCTCTCATACGAGTTCCTATATGTAACGTTCCTATATACGTTACTTTCGTAACCTTAGACGATATATGGTTTCCGATATATGGCTTTATTTTACTTACCTAATAGAGCTCTTGTTTTATTAATAAAAATGTAATGGCTTTGAAACAGTGAGTTTAAATGTTCTTTTTGTGCTGAACTACTACTTTAAACTGAATGTCAAATGTAAACGTGCATAATCACTTATTGCAGCCTACAAAAAAGACATGAAGAAAAAAGTACTGTGGGCCATTTATATAAATTACTGCAGCGTGGTTTTATGGTTTATGGATGTTTTGCAGAAACACAGGAGGTTTTAATTAAATGTTTTGAATGCCATGATCTGTAATCTTCCTCAACCTCATCTTCCAGTGTTAGCTCACAGTCAAAGGAAAATCTTATCAAGAGACTTTATAGTCATAAGGCTGGCTTATTATACATTAGTGCCTCTGAACTGCTGGGTCATGACCCAAAATTGGGTGATAGATCAGTTTTTTTTTTCAAAACACTCATGAAAGTATGTTAATATTTCCAATTTTGGCAAATTGGTTGGCAAATTTTGCTTGCATTCTCATTCGATCAATCAGCCCAGTCTTTTACGAGGTGGCAAATTTGTTTAAATTGGACCTCACTTGATTTTTGCTAAATCGTACGCATTTTACAGGTTGCCAATTCGTATGAATTTGTACGAATGACCTACACCTAACCCCGCCCCTAAACCTACTGAGGTTTAGACAAATCGTAAGAAATCATATGAGTGAGGTTGCACAAATTTGTACAAATTAGCATGAATTTGCCATCTCGTATGAATTGGTCATGCAACTGTATTGGATAAATTGGTTCTGGTAGGGTTGCAGTAGTGAAAAACGCTAAATGTTACTCTATTTTACAAAATAATTATTTGTCACTTAAAATAATGTTTCTCAACATCAAAAAGTAAAATAAAAACAACTAAAGGTCTGTTCACACCAAGCATGGAAACAATAAAGATATTAATTTTTCAGCTGATGAACGATACAAACATTGACAACCAATCAGAATCCATCCTGCTATCACAAGCTCAAGAATTTAAAGCAGCAGACACGGTTGCGCTTCGAATAATCAGACGATATCGTTTATCGTTTAGTCATCTTTATCGTTATTGCCCTTAGTGTGAACGGGCCTTAAGACTATGTTAAATACAGGTTTTATTTTTTAAATCATTTTGATAGTGTTTTAGAGATTGCTAATATGAAACCAGTAAACAGAAAGACTGACAGGTTCTACTCATTGTGAAATGGTCACATTTAATGAACAACTTCTCATTTTATATACATCTATAAAAAGAACCCAGATACAGGTTACAAGAATCTAAAGCTAATACATACATTATTAAATAATAAACTTTTCTCATGTTAAAGATACATATCATAGTTTACAAAATATGATCAAGGAGAATTAAGCAATTATGAAGGTTTGAAAAGAAAGAGGAAGAAAAAAAAGCAGACTACAAACAAATAAACAAAAAGTTTCTAAGGTTCTAAAATTATATTTTATTTAATGATATCCAAAAACAAAGCAAAACAATATTTCTTGAAGAAGGTAGTATTAAACTGTGATATTGACTAGAAAAGTCTGCAAAAACAGATGGTGAAAGGCAAATAGGCAAAGAATGAAAAGATGTTTCGGAACGGTGCTTAATCTTCAGATGGTCTGACACCACACGTTGTTCTTTCCTGTTACAAAAGGCGGTCCAGAACAGTCCAAACCAATTTGTTATTTACAGTTTCAACTTCTCTGTGTTCAGGGGCCAAAACAAAACGATAAAAGAAAAAGCGGTAAACAAAAAGAATACAACAGATATCAAATCATGGCCTTCAAAATAAATGTGTTACTCCTCAGTCTTTGAAGCTTGTGAAGATTTCATACTGCCAGTTTCAATCCCTTACAGACACAGGCTTGGGAAAGCTAGGGATCATGGGAAAAAAAAAATAAAAGAAAGAAATACAGTCCAGGTCTTTGGCATGATGAGTTAGCTGTATGTCGTGGAAATCGATGCCACACAGAATGAGTTTTTTCTGTCCTTGGAACAGTTTGAAGGATTGAAATGGGCTGGAAAAATCTTGTGACGAACGGAAATGAGGTGGATGCATTTTGTTTAGTTTTGTTTGTTTTCGTCTTGTGCTGCCAGGCAGGTGAGTCTCGTGTCCCCAAATCTTTTGCTTCCCTGGGGTTCGCTTCCTGTGTCTGTCATCGTCAGAGATGTTGAAATGTTTTATTGTTTCTTTGTCTTCCTTTTGTAAATGTCAGCGTTTATTAATCTTTCTAGGTCATTTTTCTTTCGTGAGAAAAAGAACTTGAATTAAATTATCAATGCACGATATCTATTAACATGTGCAAAATAGAAATAGAAGACTCCTCTTTTTTTCCACAGGAATGAAGCTTACACATCTGGAGGAAAAAAAGAAGAAAAGAAAATATGTGTTAGCTTTTTGCTCTCATTCATATCTTTATCTAAAGGACATCCTCCAAAATTGTATTTCTTCATTTACATTTAAGCATCATTTAAATAAACAACATTATAGAAAGTTTCCATAAAAAAGTCTCATGTGCAGCACAGTCTCACAACAATTCGCACATATTTCACGAGGTGGCTAATTCGTACAAATTCGTACCACCTCGCTCTTTTGCTAAATCGTACGTATTTTTGTTACAAATTCGTATAAATTTGTATGAATGACCTACAACTAACCTTGCCCCTTAAACCTACTCTGGGGTTTAGACAAGTTGTATGGGTGATGTCGTACGACTTCGCATGAACTTGCCACCTCGTACGAATACGCACAAATTGGTGATTAATCATTTGGCAGCACTACATTTTACATAACGTGCGAACCTGTTGAGTAGAGTCACCATGTTTGTGTAACTTCAAATGAATGACATAGTCGACTCTTTAAACGAATCTGAAAACATTCCCCAACTGAGCACTTTTATACAGCGGTCAGCCTACTACAGCTTAAATTACCAACACAGTACTGCAAATGAGAACAAACAGGGGCCAATGAGAGCAATATCCAAATGGCTCCCACTTCATGTCAGTGGGAAGATGTAATTGGTGAGCAGCCACCCGTGATTTTGCCTTTAATTTTGTCTTGGCCTGTTACGGACTGACCAATTAATTCTCTCTCAGAGCGGCTGGGTGCGGAGGTATAAGGCGAAGGTATTTCTGTGTGTACGTAGCCGTCTCAGGAGGGTGAACACATCCTACCCCTGAGGCGCTATCATACACTTCCCTCCTGCCTTCCAGCTCCATGCATGAGCTTACTTTAATTAGAGATAGGCTCGTTATGCTGTGTTGCTGAGTTGGAGATAACAGGCGTGCTGTAAACATATGGCCAGAGCGCTAATGAATCTCAGGCTTGTTACTCGTCTATATCTTCCTGCTTTCTGACTCGTGCAGGGGATCGATGAGGTTTATGTGGCTGTAAGCACCAGTAACCGGGTCCGTCCCTCAGCTTCTCAGGGGTTCTGGGTGGATTGCGCTGGTCTAATGAGCCGATGGTCTCTGGATGGGTGTTCTGTATTTTAACCCGCTGTCATCTCTACAGTTCTTTAGAATGGAAGCCACACTGTCTAAGAGTGTCCATTTCACATAATTACCAGAAAGCCCAATAGTCTTTGTTTAGAGAAGGGAAACTCCAGTAGTCTGCCGATATCTAGTCCATTAGGTGTAGTACTTATGACTGTCAAGAGCGATACAAAATCATGTTCTGTGAGCACTTGGAAGACACATAAGTCTGAGTGGAGTTAAGACCACTACCTTCAAGACTCAAAGCCAGATCCACTAAGACCTAAATCAAAACCAGACCCCCTGAGACCAAGATCGATACCAGACCCGTGAGACTACGATCAATACCAGACTCCTTAAGACGCAGAACAATACCAGACCACTTTAATATCTACATCACTAGCACACCCCCCAATTACCCAGACCAGACCTCCTAAGATCTAGATCAATAACAGAACCACTAAAGCCGAAAATAAACTTCCCTTGTTCACGTTATGCTCGGGCTCACGGACTGTTTGCGTGACATAATTTTTGTCATCTGATTTGTCTGTTGATGTCTGCGCACAAGTCTTTGTTTTTGTGTCCTTGTGGACTTGTGCAGAGACAACAGAGCATGTGGGAGTAATTTGAGCCCTTGAAAAGAGTTGAGCTTTAAGATCCAGACCATACCCCCTAAACCAGTACCAGCCCACTGTGATACAGACGAAAAACCAGAACGCCAAGATCTAACCTAGACAAATACCAGACCCAAGATCCAGATCTACATTATGACTAAATCTCTCAAGGGGCATTTACATGACATGCATTCCGAAAACTTTTATTTTTCAATGTAAATGTTAATTTACATAATCACAGCATTTTGGAAATTTAAAATGTAAAGTTTTTTTAAAGGGGGTTTCTTTACATCTCCTGTATGAGGAACTTTTCAGAAATGCAAAGGTTTTTAGTACATTATTGTTGTTTAAACAAACTTTAAAGGGATGAAATTTTAATTGCATTGCTGTCTATGGAGAGCTAGAAAGCTCTTGGATTTCATAAAAAAATATATTAATATGTGTTCTGAAGTTGAACAAAGGTCTTGGAACAACATTAGAGTCATTAATGGAGTAATTAATGAAATTTTTTTTTATTAGAACTTTTTGTGGTGAAATACTGAAATGAGGATTGTATTATTTGTATTATTGCAGAACTTATTTACTAATGTAAAGGCATCTTTTAAACAGGTTGCTTAGCCATTCTTCGGAATTAAATAATTGTGTCTTCTCTGAGACCCAGTCCCCGACTAGACATGTGCTCACAATTTTCCTTTAGAAATTGCAGTCATTTCAATTAGAATCCAAAAGATTGGAAAAGATTGGACCAAGTCATATTTTATGTGGTCTATAGGTCTGAAAACCAAAACCACCAAATCAAGACTCCGACTCTGATAATGAGGGGAACAAACAAGCTTTGGTTACTGACTGTGTTACAGTATCTCTTTAATAAAGTGTATGTGCATAAGTTCTGACTATTAGTTAGTTATCGGTGTCTCAAGTGTATCGTGAGCTTGTATTGTACATGATTACGAAAAATGTAGTCCAGCTGCATTAATATTTTGGTAAGCCTCCTATGATTTATAAATGCTGTTTCAGAGTTTATGCTCATAGTTCATACCTGCAATGTTTGCATTGTTTCAGTAAAAGCTCATGATCTTTTCTCACATAAGAATATTGAATGAAATGCATGGAAATAGCATTGCAGTGAGGTCACATACCACATGATGGACAGCAGGACGCAGGCCAGGAGCAGGTGGGTTGACCAGAGAAGGGTGGAGCAGGCCGCTGTGGGTTCACCCACTCGTGGTGCGGCTGAGGGCGGTCCAGGGGTGGTTTCTGCCAGGGGAGAAGAAAGTGGTCATTGTTTCTAAGTATTTTACCAGCAATGGGTTTGTAAGTTTTTAACTTGAAGTAAAAAAAAATGTATCTATGCCACAAAATGACATTGTATGAACCTGTTTATTTCTATAAAAAACATATTAAAAAGCATTAAATTCAATGACTTGAATACAATAAACATGCTTTTATATAGTTTTAATCTTTTTTTTTTGTCAAGTGGTGCGACCAACACCAATATCTCCCAAGATGTCGTCACTTGAAATATTGACTACTCTGACCTTTTTATGACTAGGGAAGGTAATTTGAGCTTATTAAATGTCATGTGGTGCAACCGAATCGGTGCATCCACAAAAACAAAAAAGAATAAATTCAATTACTTTCATAGTGTAAGAAAAATATAAAATTGTTTATGTACTTTGATTATACTACTTTTATTTGAAAGTAAAATGAATAGATGTTGAAAAACGTTAATAAAATATACAAGTGCTGGTCATATAATTAGAATATCTTCAAAAAGTTGATTTATTTCACTAATTCCATTTAAGAAGTGAAACTTGATGTATACTGTAAAATGTATACACTAATTCCACACAGACTGATATATTTAAAGTCTTTTACTTTTGATGATTATAACTGACAACTAATGAAAACCCCAAATATCTCAGAAAATTAGAATATTATTTAAGACCAATACAAAGAAAGAATTTTTAGAAATCTTGGCCAACTGAAAAGTATGAACATGAAAAGTATGAGCATGTACAGCACTCAATACTTAGTTGGGGCTCCTTTTATTGCAGCAATGCGGTGTGGCATGGAGTCGATCAGTCTGTGGCACTGCTCAGGTTTTAATAAGAGCCCAGGTTGCTCTGATAGTGGCCTTCAGTTCTTCTGCATTGTTGGGTCTGGCATATCACATCTTACTCTTCACAACACCCCATAGATTTTCTGTGGGGTTAAGGTCAGGCGAGTTTGCCAGCCAATTAAGAACAGGGATACCATGGTCCTTAAACCTGCACTGTGTGCAGATGCCAAGTTCTGTTGGAAAATTAAATAAAGTCCAACTCCATAAAGTTGGTCAGCAGCAGGAAGCATGAAGTGCTCTAAAACGTCCTGGTATAGAGCTGTGTTGACCTTGGACCTCAGAAAACACAGTGGACCAACACCAGCAGATGACATGGCACCCCAAACCATCAGTGACTGGGAAAACTTTACACGGGACCTTACACTGGTAAGGTGGATTATGTGCCTCTCCTCTCTTCAATACTCTGGGACCCTGATTTCCAAAGAAAAAGCAAACTTTACTATTATCAGAGAAGATAACTTTGGACCACTCTGCAGCAGTTCATTCCTTTATGTCTTTAGCCCTGGTGAGACACTTCTGATGCTGTCTGTTGTTCAAGAGGTGCTTGACACAAGGAATGTGACCGCTGAAATCTATGTCTTGCATTGCACAGAATCCAGCTGCAGCCCACTCTTTGAATCTCCCCCACATTTTTTAATGTTTTGTTTCACAATTTTCTCCAAGGTGCGGTTATCCTTATTGTACACTTTTTTTTACTGCATCTTTTCCTTCCCTTCGCCTCTCTATTAATGTGCTTGGACACAGAGCTCTGTGAACAGCCAACCTCTTTTGCAATGACCTTTTGTGTCTTGACCTCCTTGTGCAAAGCGTCAATGGTTGTCTTTTGGACAACTGTCAAATCAGCAGTCTTCCCCATGATTGTGTAGCTTACAGAACTAGACTGATGCTACGTCCGAAATCGCTTACTTACTATTATGTATTTTACAGTTTGGAACTATAAAACTGCATTATGCAGCAGTAAATGCTCTCTTTTACAAGTAAAGAGAAGGTAAGATCACAAAGCTCAAGCAAAAGAAATAAAATAAACACACACCAAAACGCTAAGGTTTCACTAAAGTATCTTCAGAAACATCTCAAAGCCAGCAGCATTCAGAAGCGTTGTGAGATGTCCCATGGGAAAGCAAAGTACCTCAAAGTAGAGAATGACAAGTTGATCTGTTTCACCAAGTGTTCTTAGTCAGCACACTGCTGTTGTGCCTGAGGAAAGACTTCTGAACCTTCTTACAGCAGGCGGCTGGATAGCAGCTGACCTTGCACTCAGCAAATCACTGCACTGAGGGCTTTCTGGGGTTTTTTGGACGTTAGAGATGTATGATGCAACCAGTTTCCAGCGTTAAATGTTCTGTTCTTTCTGAAAGTGAAAATGCTCAAGAGCGCGTTTCTGATAAAAGCCAGCTGAGGAATAATAGTAGGCCTAAATTTGGCAATGTTGTATTATTACTGTTCCATAAATAATAGAGCTAAATGATTTATTTAAGTGACTATAATTGCAACTTTTTTTAACTAAATTATTCACATGTTGTACACAGATGGAAACACAGGAGACATACAGATAGAAAACAATATATTTAAGAAAAAAAAGGTGGAAGTATAAAATGTGTTAAATAATATAGATATTTAATGTATATGTTACCCTGCACCACAAAAAGTAGCATGGGTATATTTTGTAGCAATTTTATGCCAAAAATCATTAGGATATGAATTTAATTTAATGTTCTATGAAGATATTTTGTTAATTTTCCACCCTAAATATATCAAAACTTATTTTTCATTAATATTCATTGCCAAGAGCTTTGTTTGGCCAACTTTTTTTGCACCCTCAGATTCCAGATTTTCAAATAGTTGTATCTCTGCCAAATATTGCCCTGTCCTAACAAACCATTCATTGATGGAATGCTTTTTACCCTTATGAAGGGTTTTGTTGTCCAGGGTCTTATATACAGTAGTATTCATAACTTTGGTTTGCTAAGATCTTTTTAAAAACAATTAATACTTTTGTTTGTCATTAAATTCCAATGTGGTAATAAAACACATTCATAAATTGTTTGGTTAAAAGCAGATTATTGAACTTTCATTGAATTGCTTAAATCACGCACAAGTATAATAGCAAAGATAGTATATTTAAATTGATGTAATATGAGGACATGCATTTATACTTTTACAAATAAATGCTGATCATTGAACTGTCACAGAAGTCATTAAATATATTTAAAATTTCAGTTGCAATGATTATAATTATATAAAATATATATCTATTATATTTAAAGTCTTGGTGAGCTTAACAGACTTTCAGAAATGTAAAAACCTTGAACGGTAGTGTATATGATTTCATAAGATAAATAAATGCATTGAATGGTAATCTATTCAGACCTTATGTAACTCTGATCATAGCATGATTAAGCCATTCAACCCTTTCCTCTCTTGTGTGTTTGCAGAGCCGGCAGACAATTTTGTCCAAACAGATCACCACTAAAGAGCCGGTGAAAGGTGTGCTGATGTCCTACACGCTGACAGACCTGCGGATTCCTCTCTCGTATGAGGTCAGCCTCACTCCCATAACCAGCTTTGGCACTGGAAACACAGTCACGCGCACCATCCAGTACTCTGAGCGTAAGTCACCTTTCAGTTACACACCATCAGTGTTGAGCATACTTTAAAAAAGTAGTTAGTCCAAGTTTCTAGTTACTTATCACAAATAGTAACTTACATCATTACAACAGTAACTCATCACATTACATCACTTTTTTACTAATAGTATTATTAGCATAAAACATTGTAAACTAATCTAAACTATTTATTGTTTCTGTTGGAAAATAATGCTATTAGTAATGCCACCATCACTACACAACACACAGTATGCAAGATCTCTGTTGTCAACTGGCTACTCTCATCCATTTATTTTTCAAGTTATTCTTTCAAGTAGGTAGTATAACTTTTTTTGATGAATTTAGCTTTTTTTTATTCTATATGGGCAAGCGTAGGTGGGCTAGTTGTGGAATGGGAATCAGAGTCAGAATTGTTAAAATCCTCATGAATCCCATCAACAGAGGTCATGCATTTCAAATGTGAGGTTTCACTTTTGGGATTATGGTAAATTGAGATGTCAAATGTCTGGCAGTCATCGTGTGGAGCATTTGCTGATGGCTACAGAACAGGCCAGCGGTTTCAGCACCAGAGCTGAGTCTGGACCTCAGAAAGCGCTGATAGAATCTAATCCCATTGGATAGTCTTTCAATCTTCAACTTGCAATCTCAGTATTACTCTAACCAGACCAAACTCTAAAAAATGGCCAACCTCTAGAATAAATGGACTGCTGGAAGACAATGAAACCCTTCTCTGATATAGACAAAAGTTTGTTCCTATCTTCTAATCTTATTTTTTATTTATCAATTATATATATTTTTTAAATTTATGTATATGTATGAATAGTTTATTTTAATTTAGGTATTTGTTACAATATATGTGGAAAAAAATGTATTTACTTCTATTAATAATAACAATAATAATAATAATAATAATAATAATAATAATAATTAATGCATTCATAAAAATTAATAATTTTTTATTGTTCATTAAATATTTGGTA
>JAUCNO010001619.1:0-12989 GCA_032353835.1 Enteromius viviparus | reverse complement strand
AGGTGTAAGCACTGAAAAATGTAGGGATTTGTGTGTAGAGTTTTGCACTAATAGTTCACCAAATTTGACTCATGTGTTAAAGCAAGGATTTTTTATATAGTGTTTTAGCAATTTAATAGATTAATAGATTTGAGAAAATAAAGCGGTATGGTTTTAAAACAGTTTCTTCTCTAGAAACATGTTATGTCATTTTCTTTATTTATATGCTGAAAATCTGTTTACCTTTGCAGAAGCTTTGCAGTTACAGAGCTAATAAAATATTTCAGCTTAATTATTTACTCATTTGACAAATAGCTGTGCCAAACGGGGGTCCTGATCGCTCTGTCAGGGTTTATTCCATTTAGAAATACATAATCATTAATGCAACGCATTCTTGCAATCATGAAAGTTTTTGTTTTTGTGTGTAGATCATGTGTGTGGTTTTGAGGACATTAGGATATGTGGGTTCACTCAAGACCGCGGCGATGTGTTTGACTGGACCAGACAGAATCATCTCACACAGAACCCCAAACGATCAGTTAACACAGGGCCGGATACAGACAGGAGTGGGACGAAAGAAGGTAAAAAATACACACCAAAATCCTTTTTCACAATTTTCTTTATAGAGAATTTTGCCAAGAAAACTTATTATTGTATTATAGAAGTTGTATTATAATTTTTTTTGTTGGTGTCATTTTGTCTGTACAGTATGTGTTATTACTATTCATTTTGTGTAATCTTCTGCCCTTTGAAAAACCTGGTGATAACGGATTTTATACTTTTCATCTATAATAAAGGTTACTACATGTACATTGAGACATCGAGGCCACGTCAAGCTGGAGATCGAGCTCGTCTTCTCTCTCCGTTGTACAACGTTACAGCGGCCCGAGGACCAACAGGGACCACCAGAACCCCCTACTGTGTCTCCTTCTACTACCACATGAGCGGAAAACATATTGGTGAGCCTGGTTTGAAACCTGTTTTACTTTGGTTAGCTGATGTTTTACTGCTGTGCTCGTGGAGAACTGATTGAATAGCGGAAAGCAGTCTCTTTATGACAGGTTGGAGGCTTGTTGAAATTCTTTCCTTGAAAAATCTGTGTGTGTACATGCTTCTATCTGTAGTTTGCTTTGTCTGGAAGTGTCCTCTACTGCAGCATTGGGCTGAATCTGTCAGGGAAAGTACGGTGCTTTATGAGTAGCGTTTGCTAGAAGGTCAAAGACAATGAAGGACACAGACAGTCAGAGAGAGAGAAAAGTGATGTCATCCACACATCCATTACTTATTTATCGCGACTGTTAAAACATTAAGGTTTGTTTCAAAGTGACATCTGTCTATTCTCTCAGCTCCAAGCAGTCTTGTGTGTGTGTTTCTTCCTGCCACATTTAAGCTGATAAAGCACATCATTCAGTGCCACACTGTAGTAATTATGAGAGAAAATACATAGCACAACAATATTGAATACAACCAGTCAATTTGTAGTTACAATTTTATGTACACTACCATTCAAAGGTTTGAGGTCAGTAAGATTTGTTTTAAAGCAATTAATACTTTTATTTATTTGGAATGCATTAAATTGTCAAAAATGTAACAAAAGATTAAATTTTTTAATTAATTCTGTTCAAACTTTCTATTAAATAACCCTTGGCATGGTTTGCTGCTTTTTTCTTGTCAAGAAAATGTCATGGTTTTCACAAATTATAATTAGTACTTTAGTATTGTCAATATGAAGAAATATTTCTGAGCGCTAGGTCAGTATATTTTTTGATAATGTTGTTTTAAATTGAAATAATAGTTCACAACATTGCAATTTTTGACTGCATTTCTGATTGAAAAGATAATATCATAAAATTGCAGTGTTGAGAGATTTTTTTATCTTAACAACTCTAAACTTTGGATCGATAATGTACAGTATACACTTGAAATGCAGTATATTATATATTATTTATTAGCATATACGCAAAGTCAAAAGGATTCCACTCACCTTATCTTCCATCTTGGGTGTATTTTTTTTTTTTTTTACTCGTCACAATGAATTATGGTATCGTCTTCTATGTTAAGATGCATGCGATGCTGCCTTAGGGGCCTTTCACACAGAACATGCTCTAGCATCAGTCTGCACCACATTTTCATTGTTGTTTAATGGCAAAATGCGCTAAGTGAGCATCGGTGACTGTTGCCACTTCATGTCAGGTTAAATCAAGTTCATCTTTTAAAAATGTGCTTTGAGACCTTGTGGTCCATTCCTCTGCACTGTGTTTAGCTGCAAGAACACATCCTAAGTGAACGGCCACTCAGGATTTGACCAAAAGGAGTTATCTCAAAGTCTGCCCAAAAAATTAACATTCCAAACACGTATGGTTTTCTTTTTTCTGCTGCATTTATCACAAAATAAGATACTTTTGTGCCATTGTGTTTTCCATCCATACATTTAAAGTAAATGCGAACCAAAACTGTTTAGTTACCAACATTCTTACAATACCTCATTTCGTGTCCCACAGAAAAAAGAAAGCCATATTAGTTGTGAATAAACAATGTTTTTATTTTTGGCTGAGCTGTGTCTTTAAGATACCGTATCATCTTTTTTTTTTGGGTGGGCTATTCCTTTAAAAAGCAAATCCATGTAAGTCTTACAGTTTCACTTAAAATGTGTTCTAATTAGGCAGCAGGCTATGTTAGGGAGCAGATCCCATGTGTGAAATGTGTTTGTTTATGCAGGGTGCCATATATGTGTGGGTGGCAGGGATTTACTATAGTTTGAGGACAAAAATGTCCCTGGAAATGAGCTAAATCTGACAAAAGCTCTCTTTTGGGACCTCAAAGGCATAAATGACTCATAAACGCAGTTAATAATGTTCTAAAAATGCAGCGTGCGCAGTGATTTATGGTTGTTTCTGATAGGGTTCAAAGATCTGTGACTATCTGGCAACCACCTGTTATAGCACACACTCACACACGCAGACTTTAATTGCTCATTAATGTAAGGACTTTATCACACAACATTCCTCCAACCAAAAACTTTCGACAGCAGACCAAAAGTTTTTTTTTTTTTTTTTTTCCTGCTGTTGTTGTTTTCTCATTTTTCAGCTTGACAAATAAAGTAACCGAACTTCCTGTTTCCCCTCGCTTTTTATCTGCACTCTCTCTTCAAACTTTATCAGCCCATTAATGCCTCATAAATTGTGCTTCTTTCTCTCTGCCTGTCTGTCTGCTTTGCTTTCCCTCCACCTCGTTCTCTTTACCTGTGCGCTGTCTCCTGTTCTAATGAGACGAGGCCGTCTAATTATTTGCCAGTTGCCACTCATGACATGGGCTGGGCTCGCGGTGGGGGGGCGGCTGGTGAACACACAACGCGCTTCAATCTGTTCGGCTTTCTGAAGGCATTTTGGATTCCCTGCTGCGGGCATGCACTGTATATTTCAAAGGACATGTTTTATTAATTCCATTGCTATTTAGGAGTCGGAGAGGACAGCAGGTCCTTAATGAAAATTAAAATTGAAAGGCGAACCACATTAATCATGATCAAACTTACCCTAGGGTGCACATGCACATAACCTCATACTCAAGCTGTCTGCTAAAGCTCTCTAACCCATCATATCTGTCTCTGTCTGCTTTAAAACGAGAGTAGGCGGTTTAGCTGTGTTTCTATTTGCTATTAGTGTGTACTCACACTAGGCAGTTTGAACCCGAGTGCCCGAGTGCGTTTGACCACCAAAGCACGGTTAGTTTGACTAGTGCGAGCCGTGCCCAGGCGCTGTTCGTTTAGCCGTCTCCGGCCCGCTTGCAAGAGGTGTGCCAGAGCACAGTTCAGTTGGACTCGGGGTGCGGTTTACATTTAGTGTGGGCACTAACTGTGCTGTAGGACAGAACAGGACCCGCGACGTCACATTTTTGCGACACTCCAAAACCAACATAGCGGGAAAGGGTGGCTTCGGTCTACTGCAGAGGTGCAATGTCTGTTTAACAATAGGCTGTAAGGGGGCTGTGGACCACTATCCATAATGTAAACAGAGCGATGGTACTACGACCCGGTTCACGGCAAGCATGCCTAGTGTGAGTACACCCTTAGAGTATTGTGGTGCTAGTATAAACTACTTCTTGTGACCTTTCCTTTACATCTGTGTGCTAAATCAAGTTGGATCCCGTCACGGTAATCAGATGAGATGTACTGTTTTTCAAAATGTAGTGGACACTACACACTTTAGGCTATGTTCATACTTGGCGTCACATTGGCGTGAACTGACCCTTCCAGTTAACTTCAAAATCGAAAGCAAGAACCAAATTTGTACTTTTCTTAAATTCTTTTTTACTCTCATTCGTTGTTTCTGCAGCACACAGCGCAAGGCTACTGTTGCAGCTGTTGTTACAACAAAAGACGCCCTTGGCTGCTATTTGAGACCAAAATGATGGCAGCTTTTATTTGACAAAAAAAGCTCTCTTTTCAACCTTTTTTTGTCAAAAAAGACTCTCGCCCTTTCAAGTAGCTTTGAAATCTTTATAGAGCATTGCATGTTAACTGTAGGCCCATAATGCACCGTTAAGGGCTCATTTGAACAATATCAATCTGAAATTCTGGGTGAGATGAGACAAATGCTCATCAAAGCCAAGTCAGGTTTATTTTATAGACAGATCGCTTTAAAGCAGCTTTGTAACTGTCATAAAACATTTTTTCTTGACATTTTAATGTAACTTTTTTTTTATATTTATTCAATTATATTTTCAATAAGCTTTCATTGTTTGTATTTTCAGTTTTAATGTTATTTTTTTTTTCTTTCTTTCTAATCAGTTTAATTTTTATATTTCAGCCTTTTTTTTTATTAACAAAAAATCATTTCAATTCCTCGTATTTCTGTTTTGTGTATGTTTGTGTCAAATATTTAATTCACAACTTCATCCGATTTCATCCAGAGAGCAGCTGTTACTGAATAAATAATACAGATCAATTAAATTCAAATATTTTTACTAAATAATACATAAAAATAATAATTCACAAGCAAAAATGTAGCAGTTATGTAGTTAATATTTTATCCAGTGTTTATGTGTACAGTATTCCAGTCTTTCAGTAGCTTAGCAACATGCTACGTCAAATAATGCGTGATGTGTGTTATTTTTGAATCTGCTTTTATTTCTATCAGGACTATGGTTTGCCGGTCTGGTATCACCAAAGCCCCCTAAAACCATCAGAAAAGACTAGCCTGAACAGCTCGACCAGACTGGATGAGCTGGTTTAAAGAGTTGTGGCTGGTGGCAGTGATCTGCTATAGGCTGAATGTTGGCGTGATTTCTGCTGATTACGGCCTGTGTACACTAATCTGCTAATCATTAGTCTGTGCATTGGCATGTGGGCGGCACTGTGGGCACAGATGCTAAACTGAGAGGGAGGCACAGCTGGCTCGACTCTCATTACACGAGACGCCCTACTGAGAGACAGACGTCCCTGTTAGCAGTCTTAATGTGTAGGACTGTGTTAGCCGCTCTATGCTGGCCGTAAATTACAACCTCATTAGCAGAATGAGAGTTTAGACTTTTATTTGCGCCACTGTGCTTGCATTAGATTTGATTACATACCAATTAGCAATTGAAGAGATTAGCTCTGCGTTGGTTATGCCACAGTAGCTTTGTGTTCAACAGAGCTGCATCAGCACTTTGACACTTTAGCCTTGTGTTATTTACAGACTTTCCACTTTTCCTTAGAAAGCGGAATATGGGTATAAATGCAGACATCACTACAGATTTTTATCACAGCATGTCTAGTGTTTAACATCTCGCTGTGTGTTTGGAGTATATTCGGTTATCTGGAGGCTTGTCTCTGTTTGATGGTCCTACAGAAAGAGCTTTGCATTACTAAACTGGATCAATAAATCTTTACTAGTAGAGAGACAGAGACATTCACTCTCTATTTTTCTGGATGGGTTTATCTGATTAGAGGCAGGAGGCATGTACCTGTATTCATGTTTATGATGGCTTGGTTTATGTGTGCTGTTTTTATTTAATATTATTTAGCATCAGAATTTCTGTCATGCAATGTGTTTCTCTTTTAAATGAAAGGCTTCATGCATCTTACAAATGTTCACTTTTAACTTTGAGTTTCTCAAATGCAATTTGTAATTGTAATTTACATTTTTTTTTAAAGCAGATGAGGTGTTTATAGTTATTGTTTTTTATAAGCTGTTTATTTATTTATTTCCACTGTGTAACCTTGGTTTTTTTGCTGTAGTTTTGCTTTAATATATTTTAGTAATTGAATAATAATAATAATAATAATATTAATAAAATTCCTTTTATTTTTATTTGTGTTATATCTGTTATTTTTGTATTTAAATTAAGTGATTCTAACTATTATATTTTTAATAATAATAATAATAATAATAATAATAATAAATTATAATTTTTTAGCTGTTTTTATTTTTGTTATATCTATTGTATTTTAATTTTAATATATTTTAGTCACTGTATAATAATAATAATAAAAATAATAATAATACTTATTTGTATTTTAATTTAAATATATTTTAGTCACTGTATAATAATAATAATAATACTAGTATAATAGTACTTATAATAGTACTTATTTTTATTTGGTATCTAATTGTTATATTTATTGTATTTTTGTGTTTAAAAATTAACTGTCAGTTAATTAACTTTAGTTCATATATTTTATATATAAAACGAAAACATATATATATATATATATATATATATTCTTTTTTTGCTATTTTATTTGCTATTTTTATTTTGTTATATCTATAGTATTTTTATTTAAAAATATTTTTGTCATTGTATAATAATAATAATACAAATAATAATAATGTCCTCTTATTTTGTATTTATATATATATATATATATATATATATATTACATTTTTGTATTTAAATTTTATTACAACAACAACATTTATTTTGTTGTTTTTATGTTCATTTATTTTACTTTAAATCAGGTCAAGGATTAGGATAAACAAAGTTCTATTAAACTAATGAACAATACATTGGATTAACATGCACTCCTGATAATGTGACAGTTTCGATTTGATGGTGTCTTTTTCGTGTCATTCTTGGCGATCACCCTCTACAATCGCAGTAGTCTGTTCGATTTTTCATCAAGAGCAACACAATAGCATGTTCTATTAGACCGCAGGTTTATTAGGCTTGAAGTTCATTACAAAGGAGTTCAGCAGCCAGTGGATCCATTAGAGCAGAAGTCAATCACAGCAGCAGTCAGTCCATTAGATCCTTCAGTCATTACAGCTTCAGAGTGTGACCTGCTGCTGTTAGCGGAGGACAGGTGCTTTCACGAGGTGTTTCGGCAGTCCTTGCCCTTCTTTAGTGATGCATGCACTTTATATGGCACAAGATGAATGACTTATAAGGTGTCATTTTTTAAAGAACAATAAGCACTACATGTATTGCACTCTTTATTAATCTTTGTTAATGAAAATACAATCATTCATTATTTGTTCATGTAGGTGAATTAACTAATGTTAACTTGTGATTTTAATAATGCATTAGTAAATGCTGAAATGAACATTAACTGAAATTAGTAAATGATAGAAGTATTGCTCAAAGTTAAATAACGAATGCTAGTGTTACCAGAAAACTATTGGCAACTAGCTGCAGTATTTAGGGAAAGTGTAACTTAAAGATAAATTTAGAAAAATAATAATAATATAAATATATTTATATAATTTTAATTATGCCAATATTTCATAAAAAAGTATATATACAAATAAGATGTTTTTTAAAATCATAATCACTTTAAGTTATTAATATATAAATATATGATACATTTTAAATATATTCATATTTTAATATTTTAAAATATATATTGAAATATTTTTTTAAAAAGTTATTAACTTAACTTAGTTTGCCTAGGCAGGTAATTGTAGCTTAAACTGAAATGAAACTAAAATGAGAAATGTTACCCTGAAATCATTATTTCATTTGGGGTCGTGAAGGTAGATTTGAGTAAAGATGTCTTTGTTAGACAAAGGTTAATTATTTATTTTTTTATTTTCATTATCCAGGTTTTAAATCTACATCGTGTTGACATCACAATTTGTGACATGGCAGAGGACTACAGTACATAGATAATATGTAGGTGTCTTAAATTATTTATCACTGCGTTATCCTATGAGGAGAAACTAAATTATTCACAACAGCATGTGTTGATTTGCTACGATAGATGCTTCAGACTGTGAGATTGCACACATTAACTGAGAAAAAAGTTCAAGGATCGAAGGAGAATGTTTGTTTCTGGTTTGTAAGACGAGTTCGGCACACAGTGATTTATTCACTTAGTCAGCGTAACCGATTTTTACCGTTCCGTAACACCACATGTCAAAAGGCTTATATGAACCAACGCTACACTAAGCCTTAAAAGTTATTAGAGGTGCAACAGTGCCTTCATATCTATGTTTCTGATGGAGATTGCACATGGCTGTACATTTATTCGTGTTTTACTCAATGGGAGCAAAATTAAACCATCTGAAACTGAAGTTATGTTGTCTGTCTCCTCTTTTCCACAAACCACGCTCAATTTTTTAGTGTTTTTTAAAGCTAACCAGTGCTGAAACGGGGTTTCATGACCTTTTATTGGAAATTACTGTAAACACTTTAAAAAAAGCAAACTCTGGACCACACATGCTTTGAATGTGCTTTAAAAACGCCCAGCTTTCCCGCTCCCCTGCTCATTACAGAGATGAATGAGTGTTTGGATGTTTTTGACCTGTGATCCGTTTGAAGCCTTGGACCTTTACTACAGCCTGTCCGTACACACAGATACCATTGTGTCTCTGGTTAGCTGTTTTTTTTCTAAGGTCTTCTCATAAGGCTGATTTTTAAGTGCTTGGCTCATTGTTCACAACGGTTTACGAGTCGAGTGCGTGTAATCACCTTAAAGATGCACCAACACACAATCTGTGTTTGTTTATCAGGCGGCGAGCAGCTCTTCAGTGTGATTGGGGTCATTGAAACGTGGCTGACTCTTTTAGTCTGGGCAGCGAGCTAATAGCGAGGTTCGGATACAACACGCCGTTCCTGTTAAAGGCTCCTGATTTTCTTCAAATCGCTTTGATTGCTGTAAAATCTGTACAGTAATGATACATGCTGACTTTATTAAAGTGACTTTGCCTTTTAAAAAACAGCAGCAAAAATTGTTGTGGTACAGCATGCAGCGGTGTGTGTGTGTGTGTGTGTTAATTCAGCATACTTCAGTGTCAAAATCACATTTTTATAACATGTTGCTTTTTAGAAGTTAAAAGTTATATTATACATTCATTTGTAGTGGTATAATGACAATATTCAGATATATGAACTTTGACCTTGTACAATACACGTGGCATTTTTTAGCTCAAAATTTGTATTGCTACAAAAAACAAGTTTGAGTTAAAAGTCAAAAGGTAATGATGAAACTTCTTATACGAGACATTGTTAACAGATGTTTCTAAAACGGTCTCTTCCAGAAAAAGAAAGTAGGATGTGCAGTATTTGTACAGTAAGTTGCTTTGCTAAATTAATCACTGTAAATGTAAGAACGAGCATTAATGATATTAATGCATTAATTTCTGTAAAATTACTTTAAACTACATGGATTGTGAAAAGTCATATACCAATAAATAACCAATTCTAATTCTGTTTAAAAGTTAGCTGAACATCTATTGTAAGTGACCGAAGACTATAGCAATGAGTGCAAAAAATTAACTTTTATACATTTTGCATTTTTTGTGCAGTAAATTCAAATAAATGCAGTCGTGGTAAGCAAAAGAGACTTCTTGCAATGGTGATGCCTATAATTGTATTTTTTGGTCATCATTATTTGGTCAAACGTGATCTCATAAAAAAAAATTGCACCATTGATCAATGACAGATCAAGACAATCAATTATAGAAAGCCCCAGTGTTGACATACAATACTACAAATGTATGCGATAGGAGAAAGCTCATACTGAAAGCAACATCAGCTTTAAATAAGAATTAGCTGTGTAAGGCTTTATACTAGAGTTGTGTGTGGATTGATGTATTGGTGGTCAGTTTCTGCTGATATTGTTCAGACAGCTTCAGACGAGTTTATTAGGATGTGTTTTGTACTTCGAGCGAGCCACTTTGTCACAGTACCATCTGTTTGCTTTGTTAATGTTGCTGTGTGCTGCTGTGTTATTCATTTATATCTGCTGGTCCTGAATAATTAAAGTTGTGAAGCCTGGTTAGTTGGCTGGACTAATCTGCTTTTATCTTCTGTGTGTGCATGTGATGAGCAGCGTGGAAACTCTGTGGGAGAAAGTTTTGAAACATTAGTGAATAAATATATATGTGTGTTATTGTTCAGAGCCAATTGTTCATTTGAGGCACTACAAAAGCTCTCTCTCTCTCTCTCTCTCTCTCTCTCTCTCTCTGTTCCAAAGTGCAACTGAATTATATATTGGTTTCCCTTAAGCACAAAGTCAGAGTAATAATTTAATGCATGAGTCATAAAGGTGCCACTTGGCTTCCCTGCCTTCCATCATCTGAGTGTGTGTGTGTGTAGTGTCCGTGACAGATTTCAATGCTGACGTTCAGAAATAAGCGCTCTTAACCTCCCATAATCACAGTGTTTGTTTGGAAGATCCCTCTGCTTTGTTGTCTGTAGAGAGCTGTGTTTCTAGAGCCGATCTATCACATGACAGTCCCACAGACCGCCTGACAATTATACTGTAGATCAATTTATCATGATGTCACATCTTGATTTTCCAGGCGAGCAGTTTTAGCCGAGCTGCACTTTTAATGATCTGATGAAGATTTTTTAATTGTCTGAATGTTATTATAAAGTTATTGCTGTGTTGTGTAGTGTGCAGGTTAAACAATAGTCAAAGAAGCAAATGAGTGTTTAGCATTATTCAGAGTTTTAACGTTTCAAACATGCAACAGGTCTCAGAAATCTCACGCAACAGGTCTTCTTATATATTCTCAAATGTATAATGCAAAAAATTCCAAATCCTGAAAATAAAATAAAAAGTAGTGTTTTTAGATTTGTTCGTAAAGTTTATAGAGTGTGCTTTGTTTGATTTTATTTCAGATTTCAGATTATGGCAGTGCATTCTGCAGAAAAATTCCTTTTTAACTTTTTACTTTCACTTTTCTCAATTTACCAGTGTTCTGAGGTGGTGATGGTTAGTTGCGTTACAACAGTTATGTATTTGACCTTATTTGTGACGGTAGTAAAGTCAGGCTTTGTGCAATCCCTCAGAGAAATGCTAATCTACTCACACCAGCAGCAGGTCAAAGGGGTCTTATTACAGAAGAAGCAATGATGTGTCATAGTTTGTCATGTCCTGAGTTTGCCCTAATTCCCTGATGGACTTTCAGTAATTGTCTCATTTCCACACACCTATCTACAGTATTTCTTTTTCTGAGGTGGTAAAAGAACATGCGATTGAAATAATTTGTATGTTTTGCATATTAAAAAATTGCATATCGAAAGTCCAGTTTGATTGATTGGGGTTTGTGAAAATTCTCAAATAACTGATCTACTGTTTTCTGTGCTGTTTCGATTTTTAAGTACATGTGTAGATTGAGGTTTGTTCGGTTCAAATCTCTCATTTGTCATCATAAAGTTCTATTATGCTTTCATTTGCATTGTTATGGCCAGACTGGACTGTGATAGTCAATAATCTGCAGCCCAGGTGAAAGTGTCACTGTTTTCTGTGTGTCTGCAGGTACTCTCAATGTTCTGATGAGGGTGAAGAGCATCGCCACTGTCGATTCAGCTGTCTGGACTCTTTCTGGTCACCAGGGGCCCGAATGGAGGAAGGCAGATGCTGAGATCTATCCGAGCGGACCCTTCCAGGTGCGTGCATGAGAGCTTGTATGCAAACACATTGTATGATGTGTGTGTGTGTGTTGTGCATGTAAATGCATTTTCTATGGCACACGTGTGGACAGGCTGCAGGGCTGGGGGATATATCAAATATTTCTGACGTGCATGATGCTTTTATTAGCAAGATATAAAAATAAGCATTGTTATTTGGATATCAGGGTTCCTTTCATTGTGACATTAGACTAGTTTTATAATGTTTCCTGACTCGTGATTGAAAAGTATGAAAGCATTAATGAGCTGAGCTGGGAAAGAGTTTTTAAGTTGGATTCAGTTCATTGAATCACACCAAACTGTCCATTTCAGTTAATTGATTAAACAATGATTCAGTGATCATATTTAGAGCTGATTCATTTGATTCAGTTCTGTAAATCAATTAAACCTTCAATCCCCAGATTCATTGATAATTTACTTTTTTAATTTAATAATTTAATTTATCTTATTAACTGCTTTACTAATGTTTCATGCCAAACTGCTACATTTCCTTGTTTAAAATGTACATCAAGATGTATTTTTTTTCCAAACACTGTAAGTGCTGAACCTGTTTTTAGCCTAAATGCGATATGTCCTCTTGAACATTTAGAATTTGTTACTATGCAATCCAAGATAGCATCGCTTTGAAGCGTTTGTGTGGGCTCAATCTTCAAAATGAGTGCTTTAAACTCTATTATTCTTACCTTTATCAGAGAAAATGACAGCCAAGTTTGTGTGTTTTTTCACTGAAAAAATACAAGTGCTAGCGCTTGTGCCTCCGTGTCCTGCAGAGCGCACTTTATGTTCTCAAACTTGGATTTACCATTGCACGTTTATTAATAACGCAAGTTTAACGGTAAAACATTATTTTAATGCTAGTGCAAAGGCAGCGCCTGAAAGTCCTGGATGTAAACAAACGAATAGACCAGAACATGTCAGTTTTGAACAGTAGTCAGTATTTTATTTTACTGTTATTTATTTAATTCATTTGCATTTATATGATTTATTATAATTTTTTAGTATGTGTCCCTGATGTCATATGTTGCATGTTCTATTGTGTTGTTTTGTTTTTTTGTAAGGACATAAACCAACATAAAAAAAAAAGGATGGATTTTGTAGTGTTTGAAAAAAAAAAAAAGAAATTGTTGTTTCATTTAACAATCATTGTTTAACACGTTCAGACTGAACCAACA
>JAUCNO010001618.1:49603-77034 GCA_032353835.1 Enteromius viviparus | reverse complement strand
GATAGATAGATAGATAGATAGATAGATAGATAGATAGATAGATAGATAGATAGATAGATAGACAGTCAACATGAGTGACTGGCCTTTTTTAATTAAAAAGGAGGAATGAAAAACATGGTGTCATGATCCCATTAGAAAGAAAAATAAAGAGGAGGAGGACGAGAGGCTGTGTGCAGTTTTTACACGTAAAAGTTTGAACTCTCCTGTCTGCACAAGCCATTCATTATGACTCTCATTACAGTAAACACACAGTTTATTATAAAATAACACGCTCAAGCTCAGCACACCATGTCTATGCATACATACAACAACATACTGCAGTTTATTGCTTACCTTAGTGAAGTCAACAAGTCCCAACAGCAATTTTCTTTTCAATCTAACTTAATGTCCTTAAATGGTCATTCCCTACCATCTGTAGTTTGTTTTAAATATATTTGCGCCTGCTTGTGTCTACGCGTTGTGACATGATGACAACAAATCTTCATCCAGACATACAAAAACAACCCTTATATGTGTTTGCAATCATCCTTATTTTTTACCACAGACTGAACTGAAGAATGAATGTGAATTTGAATTGCTCCCACTTCACAGTAAGTTGAACTGGAATCTGAAAGAAATACAACAAAGGTAATACATTATGGAAAATGATTGAATGAATCATTTCATCTTGCTTCACAGACCGCTGAAGGAGTAATTCTATCATTATATACTGTATTCACTCCCATGTACCTTTTCTCTTCATAATTGTGTAACACAAGTCAAAAGTCTCCAAAACGTTTATAAACATTTTTTTTTAAATATATTCTGTTATGTTCTGCAGAAGGAAATATGTAATGTACAGTATGTTTGGAGCAGTATATGATATAAATAGTAATTAATTTTTTTGATTGAACTTTTAATTAAATTTATTCAATATTGTAAAATTTCTCTGCTACAGACTATAATACCAGCATTTATAATATATACTAAATTTTAAAATTGCTATGTAGTTGCCAGGTTTTCTAGTGGTTATGCATTGGCTCTGTGTGATATTATGGTCTGTACTTATGGCTCAGGTCCATCCTTCAAATCAAGACAATGAGATTTTGTCCCATTTATTGCTCACAGGCAAAATTGTACATCAAATCACTTAAAAAAAACATCAATAACTTTCATGGTTTGAGGTATTATTTCAATAGAACAAACAATGCAAATATGAACAATAATAATAGTGGCACTTGCTTTAACCCCATAACTTAAAGGGACAGTTCACACAAAAAAAAATCAGTCGATCACTCTATCTTCCAAACCTGTATGTCTTCTTTTCCTATATGGACCACGAAAGACAACTTTGGGATTTAAATTAGAACTAATGTAATTAACTAAATAAAGTAGAATAGGTAAATGATGATGAGTGGGCTTTCTCTTTAAGGTTTAATTATTCTCTAAGAATTCTCTGTATGCTGATAAACCTTTCAAAAGGATATTCAGTCAGCTTTTGCTGTTCCCCAAGGGACACTTTAAGGAATTTTGTTCCCACAAGAATTGCAAAACCTGCCCACATAAGCACATATGTACTTAGCACTGCTAAGACACAAACCACAAACCTCATGTAATGATTTCTGGATAGCTGTCTCTTTTTTCCCTCCCGTTTTCTGAATGCATTCTCAGCAAAGCTCTACCTGCTTCCATATGCTCTCATTTATATGCCCTTGATTGCTTTATTTCCATTCGTAATAGTTAAGTCTGATAAGCCTCTGTCTGTCTGTGTGTGTGTGCGAGTGCGCCTGTGTGAGATAGATGGAATGCTGTGAGCTCAGAGTTGCCTGGTCGACATTCCTCCACAACCCTAAGACTAATTGATTGGGGTGTCAGAGTGTGTGTGTGTGTGTGTGTGTGTGTGTGTGAGCGGGAGTTCATGTGTGTGAGGGTGAATGTCTGCCAGATGGCTGAGGGATTGCAGTTCGATTAGTGTGAATGGGCATGAGCCTAGCGATTTTTTGCTTGAGAGTGTGTGCACGAACCGCAGTGATTTTAAGACCTTAACCTTGCACTAAAAGACAGTACTTTGCACTATTATTGGCTATCGCACAACTAAATCGTAAAAAGAACAACAATGTAATCTTTACCTACATTGGCTACTCAAACCATTCCTCCTCTCTCATCTCACCACAACAAAAACAACTGCACTTGCAACGGTTGCTTGTTGCGATGGTGTCATAACCAAGGATTTCATTAAGAAAGCAGCTCGCAGATACGCTGGATGTATCCTTAAAAAATCGTGAGGCAATGACGCACGTTTTGTTCCCACCTCTGACTAACAAAAGAAGTTAACTACACCATATGTGCAGCTCCAAGTCTCAAGGGTTAAATTGGGAAGTCATTTAAAACCACTCTCTAGCCATAGATGAATAGAAGATACGGATGCTTCATGTAATTATTTTAATTGTCCACAATTAGCCTTAACAATGCTCCTCAGATGTTACCTCTCCCTACAGGCTTGTTTTAATTGTTTCAGGAAAAAATCTCACCTGGATTGACGTCTGCTAGTTCTTAAAAAAGCAGTCACTTTTTGGGGTTTCTATTGCATATCAGAGATTATTTTATGAGCTTTAGTGAATTCAGACATGTCATGTTGGTCATGATTAGCAATGTCCCCATTGCACTTTGACCTCATGTAAATATCATTCCTTGCAGTGTGATGTGCATGGTGTAATCCAGCCATACCTTTCAGCATAGATCTGTGTTAAAGTGCATTCTACCTTTCTCTCTCTCCCTGTCGGTGTCATTAGAGGTTAGCCATCTGTGGTGCTACCATGAGCCTTGAACACCTGCAGGACTCTGTGTGTAGGTTTGGGGTGGGCACACGCTCCATTGTTTCCGAGCGCTAAAAAGCACGAGCCTTCCCCTCAGCCTTAATGGAACAGACCGGATAATATTTAACTAATGATTCTCCTGCCTTTTCTCCCAGTTCCTTTCACCCTCCCCTCCTTTTCTGCTCTGTTCCCACTAACCATAGCCATTTCCAAAGTTAATGACACAAAAATGGAGACAGAAAGAGCAGCTGAAAGGGAGGAGAGAAGCTGAATGGGAAAAGAATGATTGAGGTAGTAGGACAAGAAAAAAATATGAGAATGGAGGACCAGGGATATTAGGAGAAACTCAATAACTCGAATTTCAACATTGTAATTACCCTGTCTTTTACACATAACATGCATTCATTTTTCGATTTTATATATTATAAATGCATTACATATGTTACTTAAATATATACGTTTATATATTTACAGCAATTGACACAAATATGTGAACACAAACTGTTACATTGAATGCGATTATTCGCAATTAATCGATTTGACATAACTAAAGTTTCTGATTTTGATGCTGTTTTTGATTAAGAATAAATGATATTGCCTGAATATCTTCCGATATCTGGCAATTTTGAGCTTATTGTCCTCTTGTGTAATTTCCTAAATGGATAAAAAAAAATTAAGATTTTCCAATTTTTGGTGAGTATTAGAAAAATTACATTGAATAATTCTGTAAAGTAAGTGCAATTTTGTTTAACTCTCATTGGTTTGAGAACTGCTCCTTGAGGAGCTGGACACAATGAAGAACAAAAAAACAACTGCTAAAACTTTACCAGACAAAATAACATTATCACTTAAACAGTAATTAATTAAGACAATGTATTTGTACACATGTATATTTTTACATTTTACATTAAGGTATGTTTCTTTTTAATCTTTTTTTTTTACCTATTACCACACTATTACTTTATCTTTAATTATTTATTCATCTTTAATTAGACAATAACACTTAAGCTACAATGTGATGCTTTCCAGATCATGTGCTCTTTCACAGATTCCTCCACGTTAGCAGTATTGTCAAAATGGCCATGGTAATATTGTAAAAATATCCGCATTAATGCTAACATAGCAGTAGATGCAGCCTCCTCTCTTACACAGCACTCTACAGAAGCGAGGGGTGAAGGAGGGGTGGGAGGATAGAGACGAGAGCGAGAAGGGACTGACACAGCAGAGTGATAAAACTTTGGCAGTTCAAATATGTATCTTGGTCATGCCAATAAAGCTAATTGAATCTGAAATTGAATTTAGCTAGAGGGACAGACGAAGAAAAAGGGGGAGAGACTGGCAAAGGAGGAGGGATTCACAAATGGGGAGTCGAGTAGTGGTAGTTGTGCCCCTGCCATGGATTAAAGTCACAAGCGCTCTGAGGCAAATGTAGTATTAGTCACTTTAATAATTAATCATCCTCAGAGCATGTTTTTTTTTTTTGGAGCCACGCAGTGACCCATTTTTAATTTCCCTCCACTAACAAAAAATAAAGCAAAGAACATGGTTCCTAGTTTAAAAAAAATGCCTAAAATTAGCCAGAGAGGAGTGTTTGCCGTTCGGGGTCTGCTGGGTCAAACAAACTCATCTATTATCTAAATTCCCAGGGTAAAGAATGGGGAATTCCTGTCTTTCCACACCTATTTGGCTTTCAGAGTTGCCAAACAGCAAATAAAAAGGAATAAAAGGGTCTACTGTGGGCTCCAAAAGGTCTGCAGGATGCCGTCCTGGAGAAATATGAGGCCCATATGCAATGTGTCCCCGGTGAAAGGAGATCTCCCGCCGTGCTCCTCCTGGCTTTGATGCTCACCACCACAAAAGCAGATGGTTTTGGCCCTCAACTCTCTCTGCTCCCATCCCCCCACCTGCACCGTGAAGACAATCCCATCCACCGCTATTAGCCCCCTGCCTGGTCTGGCTCTCTATTCCGCTGCAGCTTCGGGCTCCTTTCAGGCCACTGCCCAGAACCCAGGGGGCTGCTGGGGCAAAGCAAGCTAGTCAAGCATTCACCATCGCTGGCTGGCTTTGAATGGAAGTCAACTGAGTGAAAAAGACATGTTTTTAGAGGACAGAGCGGAAAAGCGAGGAAAAAAGCAGGTGAAGAGAGATCGATGAAGGCTTTTTCCCCTCCAATACCTCATTCACCGCTTACAGGTTACAAAGCAGTCATGACCGCAGGCGGTGTGGAATTTTCCGGATGCTTGTCTGGATTGTCAAAGGCCGGCAGTCGGAAACCATCATGCAAAACCAGATCAACCCCCGGTGAAGCTCTTTGCACTCTGTTTTTCTATTTTCGACATGTCCCAGTCGCTCTTGAGCAGTTCTGCAATCAACGCAATAAAGAAAACCTGCAAATGACCTCCGAAACCTCATCTTTGTTAATACCCCAGCTTGATCTCTCGGGCTCTCATTGGCACAAGCCAATTAACTGCTGCTCTCGGAGGTCGGGATCAAGTTCTTAATTGATTACATGGAGATAGCTTATTCAATTATCAATTAAGAAAGAAGAGCTGAAATGAGGGTAAAGGAAGCTTCCCAAATGAGACCCTTTGAGGGTTTATCTGAGATATGTTCAAATGTTTGTTTGGAAAGAGTATAACAACAAATTCAAAGAATGCAGCTGAAAGGGCTGACAGGTCTGCTTAGCTGCACTGCTCCAGACTTCACCCCTCGAGTTCAAAACCTGCATTACGGGCAGAGCGAATTTAGAAAGTCCGGTGAATAACCATCAACAGGAGACTTTCCTGCACAGCCAAGTCAGATCTTTACATCCTCCACATAGAAGTGTGCTTTCAGATCACGAGGGGATTTGTTGGGTTTGCTTCTTCTGCTATCTGCCTCTGGCATGGAGGTGAATGGCTACACTTGGCTCTATCCTCCAACTATCTCTTCCCTCGTCCGGTTTGTTTACAGAGCCACCGAGGGATACCCTTCTCCAACTTTAGCAGTCAGCTTAAAAATAAATAAACCATTGTGTCTGGTATGCTACCAGGCTAATTTCCCTGGATGGCATGCTAGTTTAGCCTCATCCTGTTTTTGCAGCTTGCACAAACTAATGAGAACATATTTTGGGGACAAACCAATTTTACAAATGCCTGTGACAAGTTGTCAGCTCCATGACGAGGTATTCCACAGATTATCTGCAGATTAATAGGAATAATAGTAACTAATACTCCGCAGTTAGCCTGACTGAGATAGCCAAACAAAAGCAACACACAGATCATTAGCCTGACAGTCTTCTTGGCAGCATCATGTATTTTAGAGGGCAGCATCGCCTGGAGACAATCAAAACAGATGTCACTCCATACGTCTGACATCTGGAGGCTACTGTCCAGTGTATAGCTAATATTGTCAACCTATCAAAAAACACAAATGTCCTAATTATTCTTAATTTGGTCATCGACTTCACTGGCACTGAAACATTGATGAAACATCAAAATTGAGATTATAACCAGTGTAAGATGGTTTGTTGGTTTAATACAGTCTCCAAGCCTGGCCAAGCTATTGTTTAGCTGGTTTAAGACATTTATTAGACTAGAATGTTAAAGTGTTTAAAGCAAAAACAAAAATTACTCATTTGGTTTTTTGTAATTAAAAAAAATGGGAGTTTTAAACCAATGTAAGGTGGATTGTTGTCTTCCAATCTGGTTTAACCAACCACTTAACCAGCCTAAGTTGCTAAATAAGTTTTTTTCGGTTTGGTTTTTTACACTAGCAATTAGAAGTGAGTTTTAAACCAGTTTAAGAGGTTTTGCTGGATGGTTAAACCTGGTCTCCCAATCTGCAGGTTTGCTAAAGACATTTTTCAGCAAAGAAAACAAATTATTCTTTGTTTGAGATGATGGATAGTTGGTTTAAAATGGACTCCTATGCTGGTCAAGCTGGTTTTTTACTTGTTTAGCTAAGCCCGACCAGCTGAAAATAATCCAAAACTCTCTAAAACCAAACCAGACTGGGAGGCTAGCTTAGACCATAAATGCAGCTTAAGATGGTTTGATGAAATCATTGAAGAAATTTTTTAAACGGTTTTGGAAAAAGTCAAAGACATTTAGTTTTCAACCACACTCTTCAACACTCAACCTGGATTTAACACCCAAAGGATGCTGATAACCATCAAGGGATTAGTGTAAATTTAACCATTGTACTTGTTAACTGTTTTGTACAATCCGGGATGAGTGATGTCCATCCGGTTCCTCCCTCCTGCCGATGAATGGAACAATCCGTGCAGTGGGAGGGCTTTTGTGGGGAAGACGACTGTGAATGCTCGGCTGGATAGTGAGAGCTTCACTGGAGGAGAGAGAGGATGGACAAAAGTGTGTTGTGAAAAGAGCTCCGTCTTTCTGACAGGCCCAGCATGCCGTATAGGCCTAGCTCCAGATGGTGATGTCCCGTCTGCCGGCTGGGGGGCTCTGGACTCGTTCTATATGGCTGTCAGCTGGGCTTTTCCTCCCCCTGCCTGGGCCCAGTGATTTCATCCTACAGCGTTTCAGTAATAAGATAATTCACAGAGTACTCCACATGCTGCTCTCACATCAGCATCACCATCCAACACAGACATGAAACCAAACGGTCTTCCCATTGGAAGCATGGGAGACTCTCACAACAAAGTCTAATCTGGTCAGGGTGATGTCTGGACCTCTTTGGTCTGTCAAAACATGCCACCACTGAAGAGGTGAAGTAGGATCCAAAATCTACTTGTTTTCCATGTAGCTGTTTCTGGTGGTAAATCCAAAGAGACCTCCCAAAAACAGCGCATGGGAACCGGGACTAATTCAACTAGTGATTTAGTTCAGCAACAAAATCTTCAAATATTTTAAATGTGCTACCCATAAAGAATATAAATCTTTTTGATGGAAGGATAGCAACAAACCAATAATGATTCAATACAAATTATGATCTTTTGGCCTTTTATATAATGTCTGTACACTGACCCTGCTCACACCTGGTATTTTTTTCTCTCCTGGTTCAAAGTTATAGTGGTGCGTGGGTGTTTTTTTCATGTCCTGACCTACTTTACTAGGACATTGGTGGAAGGGCACATCAAAGACAAGGATCTCCCCAAAGACCTAAGGTTACGTGGAAGCTGAACTGGCACAGGCCGCTACAGCCTGGTCAAGTCACTGAAGCAGAAAGACACACACACGCCATTAAAGGAACAGGTCAAACAAAAAATGAAAATTCTTTCATCATTTACTCACCATCATTTCATTCCAAACCCAAACGTCTGTGGAAGACAGAAAGAGAACATTTGAATATGTTTTGTTTGTTTTTACCAATGCAATTAAGTATCCAAAGTACATGTCACAATATTCAAAATCTACTGAAGAAACACATTTGAGCTTTGTTTGAAATAATGATCATAACTGAAGAAATTCTGACATCTGCTATAGTGGTTAATCCAGTGTACAAAACCATTCGTGTTAAGGATCTCTTGATCTGGAAAGCATCTGCTGTTTATTAACCTCTTTTTCATCTTAAAGATATCTTGTAGATGTCTATTTGACACCTAAAATAAAATCCTAGAATCCTAGATGTTTGTGTGCTATCAGAGTATGGCTTTGCAGCAACTTTAGGGCGAGTAAAATCTATTTTGGCATGAGCTATCATTATAAAAACACAAATGTGCACAATGACTCCCCTCACACACACTAATAAAAAAACAAGATGACATAAAATATAAAACTCAGGTTTGAGCCATATGCCTGATAACACACACATACACACATGCACAAATATGTACAAATGAAGTGAAACTGAAGCTTTAGTGATTTCAAGTGTGGCCAAACACGCACAGAATGGACAGCTCAGAAATCCTCAGGATATGAAAGATATTGTTTTTGTGACCTCTGGGTTGTGTCGTTGAAGAGACACCAAATAAAAAACCATACAAGTCTTACAGAGACAGAGCGGGGGAAAAATATAATAAACTCTCATATCCTGTGTAACATGCCTGTAAAACACTGTACAACATCAGAGCAGTTAATACAGAGAGAGGTTTTAATATATAGAGTGAAAGAGACATGTGGCGGGCAGGCTGTATATCATACTGAAAGGGAGAGAGAGGGGAACTATTGTTAAGAGTGACTTAAAGGAAATTACAATGTTGAGGACTGAGAGAAAGAGAGATTGAGAGAGGAAAGTTGAAACTGAGGAATAAAGAGCAGAGGCAGCTGGAATGAATGACACAGATAAGGCGAATGAAATAAGATATACTGTCGAGTTGTCAGAGGAAACATTAAATGTATGTGCGAGAAGACCAAACACACCACAAGGAAAGAAAGAAAGAGACTAGAATATTGCAATTGAAGGAAAATTACACTAGTGGCGTGAAAAGAATAAAGACAGAGAGAGGTAAAGAGAGTGCAGAGCCCTTGACAGTGTTAACTATAGACTTTCACTTACAACCACGTTTCTCCGAGGCCCGAGCCGATTCTGTACTGAGTAAAGCGCTTCATATCTCACTGTCACTCTTCGGTCTGATATACAGTGAAAACCGGGGCAACTTTAACACACTAAATTTCTTCAATCATAAAATTTCTAAAAGTCAGTGTGATGACACTCACTCGGCACATGATCAGTAGTTATCTCTTTGCCTGAGGAAAAAGTGTAAACGTTTGACTTTGTGAAGTGAAATCTTTAATAAAAAAAACTGTTTTTGAGGCATAAAAGTGATTTTTTTTGGACATTGAATATCTATTTTAGCTCCAGGTTCCTGGTTAAAAATAAACATAATTGACAGATGCTAGCACAGTCAGCTAGCGTGCAAAATATTTGTCTTGGTTTTAATGCTTAAAATAATTAAAGCACTAGTCATGAAATACTAATTGTTAGAACTGTGGAAACTTATAAAAAGTAGCCTAATCAGTTTCTTGATCAGATGCTATAATGGCATCGGCTCAAACTGTCCTCTACAGGTCAAATTACAATTGCAGAGTACCATTCTGAAGAGAAACAGAGTATGCTAATTTAATTTGATTTAATTTAAGTTGTTATTCAAATAGATAACTATAAAGATCTAATTAAAAAGCACAGGCGTTTTTAAGACAGACATGGCAATCATCAAATAAGCTGCTTAGATTTGTTACATCGTTAGCATTAGCAGTTAGCACTTATAGCAGATTAATGCACTTTTGTAGGCAACTTTCAAAAGTAAAAGTTAATCAATTATGCCACAAATTATAGCCTAAAAATAAAATCAATGAACGGTTTGTGTTATTTCCAATCACTGTAAAATAAAATAAATACAATTCGGTATATGATGTAGTGGTGCCAATGGCTAACTACTGTAAAATAAAATAATTTAATAATACAACAACTGTACTGTGCGTGTTGTTGTGGTGCTATCAGTGATTTAGTGTTATAAAGTAAATTAATAAAAATAGAAAATAATTAATTAAAAATAACTGTGTTCTGGTACCATCAGCCAATGTAGTGCTCAAAACAGAATTAGAAAAACAATTAAAAATAGATAAATCTATTTTTTTTTAAATGTAATGCATCGTTATTATGGTGCCTTTGGACAACTACTGTTGTAAAAATGTAAACAAAAAAAACATAATAATAATAATACTTTATGTAAAAATACAATTACTGTACTATGCATTTTAAGGTGGTTCTAACAGTGAATTAGTAATATAAATAAATTAAAAAAGCTAATAACATTAGATAAGATAAGGAATGCACTAGAAGCAAACAATCCTAGTTGATAGTCCCTTCCGGGGTTGATTACCCCAACAAGCAACTGCCATTGTGATGAATGGGAATGCTAACAGACAGCTCTCTCCAGGTACAACTTCTTGGTTACCAACACAACAAAAGCAAGATGGCATGTTAAGTATTTTCAGAGGGATTGCTAACTGTACAATTAACTATATTTCTGGCCTTATTAACTCACTCATTTATTTATTTATACCATCTCCCCTCGTTCTGTCTCGCTTTTGCAGTTGTTTCTTCTCTCCCTGAGGAGCTTTGCTAAACGCTGTCACCACAGCGACCTGATGGAACATCGCCATAAAGCCAAACTACACTCCCACCCTCTTCTCACACTCTCACTCCCTCTCTCTCATAAAAAATACCGCACAAACAACAGTTTTCAAGAGGTAGGAGCTCAGCTGCAGGGACGCAGTAAGAGGTGGCACACAGGGAGAGAAAGACTGCGAGAAAGGGAAAGACAGGGCACTTTTGAGGAAGAAATGCAGTCCCAGCAGCCATTATAGAGAGAGCACCTGCAGTCTCAAAGTACCATCCAATAAAATGGCCCCATGTGGTCTGATGACACATAAGGCTTGCTCTGCTCAGAGAATATGGAGCTCACACAGTAGGGAGACATCACTCATTTCCATAGTGCATCACAGGAACTAAATCTAACAGCAGACTGCATTCAAAGTTTGGTTTATAAGTAATTTTAGTCTTAAGTGTCCTATATGTACTTTATACATATAAAATGAGCACTGAAGAAGAAATGTGCTAAAATACTTTTACAATTTAATGTGCAGAGGACTTTTGGTCTGTTTTTGAGCGAGGCCTGGCATAGCAACAGATGCTCAACCAATCGTGTTGGGCCAGCCAGTGATTAATGGACATGTCATATTTTAAATGATCATTATAGTCAATATATAATTAATATATAAGTATTTTTAATTTAAAAAAAAATCATTTCACAATTCATTTTGGTGCAACTACAGAATCAGAAACTAACATTTAAAGGACACTTTCAGCCATAAGTGTTCCAAATGTACTTTTTACTTTCATAGGAATTCAGCACTGAACTAGAAATATGGTAAAATACCTTCTTCTTTTCCAGTTTACAGTGCAGATACCTTGAAAAAGTAAGAGGTTTGTTTGCGGCCTGACATAGCAACAGTAGTTTAACCAATGGCATGAGTTTAAGGTGGGACTATCTGTTTAACCAGCCAATGGCAGATGGTTTTAATTATAATTTTTTAAAATTATTTTTGGTGCCAATAGGGGCTTAGAAACTAGATGCCTCATTTTAAAAGAGTGATTGTTTATTGTGTAGAGAGCTTGAAAAGTAAGCATGATCTGTTTGTAGGTGTGGCCAATCAAATTAGCTCAGGGTGGGACTATCTTTTTTTAGCCAGCCAATGGTAGACTGGTGGAATTCTTATTATTATAATTAATCTTTTTGGTGCCATAATAACCCACAGAAACTACACACATCAACAATTTACACATGCACGATGTTTACAAATCAAAATCCAATTTATTAAGAAATGTTACTGCCTATTTTCATTCTAAATCTTTCGTTTTTTTTCAATAAGTAAATTTCTTTTTTTTTTAACATTTCTACCTTTCTACATGTTACATTTCAGATATATCATAATGTTTTTACACTCCATTACCATGTGTCCTTGCTAACTTGATACACCGGTAATTTTACTGACAAGGAAAATGCACCGCTGTAGCATTTTAACCAACCTGGTTTAGCAATTATTCTTGCAATTATGGTTTATAGTCTAAAGTTTTGCATTGAACTCACAGTTCTTCTTAACAAACAAAGTCAAACATGCACAGACATGAAAAACCAGCCCCATTGGCTACCAAATTGGTTAAAGTCTATACAAGTCTTTCTTATAATATCATTCTCCCTGGCAAAGTTTCTCCTTTTTTTAGCCACTCTCCTTTCTATCCAGCCCTTTCAGAAAGCCTGGGAGCTCACCCACATGTTTCAGGTCTCAGAAGGGTCTCTCGGGGAGGGTTGATGGGCATGTCTGAGTGTGTGCGCACACGGAAGGGAGGGGGGTCAGCGGCATAAAAGCCCTTTTCTTCTCCTCCTCCTCGCCTTTTTCTTTCGGATGAGAGACAAGGGGTTGCCAAGGCGATGAGGTTGGTGGTTCTCCCACTGCGTGGTCTGGGAAGAGCAGCAGCTTGTTCTGACATTTACTGAGGGCGTTCACGCCAGACAACCTTCAGAAAGAGAGAAAAAGAGAGCGAGAAGAAAAGGAGGGGGTCTGCACCTGTAACATCAGGAGAGCGCTGCTTCCTTCTGTTGGGAGACAGCTGTGAGCTTTCCCTTCATCTGGCTCTTTTTCGACGTCTGCGCGATCCTCTTCCCTGTCCTCGGTTTGTCTGCGAAGCGCTTTCATTCACTCATTCTGTCGGTTAGCAGAAAGTCAGCCAAGTCAAAACACTGCCTTGTTCTCGCTTTAGCTCTTTCGCGGTTTCTCATCTTCGCTCTCTTTCAGGCCCCCTCACGTTCTGTCAGTCTCACATCCGTCTGTAGATCTTCACGTTATCTAAACCCCGGGGAGCCGATCCGGTGCGGTGTCAACAGCTCACTGGCCGTCATTCAGACAATTCACTATAAAGGCGTTCGCTCAACTCGCACTACATGAATAGCGCCGTTTTATAGACTGCTACAAGTGTGTTTGAAGGAACCCGGTAAGGGAGGTCATATCATGATTGAGAATAACAGGCTACTTTTATCTCTCTCGTGCTGGAAGTGGAAAAAAGGTCTTTTTATTCAGTTTTTTTTTACACAGTCGAACAAGAGGGCTGTGAGTGTCATAAAAACACTTCATATTTCCCCTAAAAATCTAAATTTTATTTTGTCCCTATTTTGAGTTTTCCGATAATGCAACTGACACATTCAAGGCCCAAAACGGTAGTAAGGATACTGTTAAAATAATCTGTGTGGCATCAGTGGTTAACCTTAATTTTATGAAGCTACGAGAACACTTTTTGAACACAACAAACGTGAACAATTCCTTTAATCTTTGCATACATGTTTATGTGTGCGCATGTATGTGTGTGTTTGTGAACCAGGTGAGTTTTTGATTTTGAAGGCGCATACTTTTACAATAAAAATCAAATAAACAGTTAAATGCTGTTTCCGTTCATCAAGAAATCCTGAAAAAAAACTATCAGCCATGGTTATTATTGTTAACTCAAACTACATAAAACATTTTTGTTAACTGAAATGCATTTCAGAAAAATACACATTTAATGAAAATGAGAAATATTGCCTAAGCAACTAATTAACAATCAAATAACAACATTTCTACAAACTGAGCTAACATTTAAATGAAAACAAAAAATATAAAAGCAGCACAAATGTATTCAACTTTAATTAGAAATAATGTTTTTTGAGAACCATATCAGCATTCATCAAATTCATCAAAATCATACAATCTAGATGTGTTCTTGACAGGAAAAACGGGGAAAATCTGATTTTGTTAGACATGAAAGATTCAGATTGCCATGTATAAAACATGAACATTTTTTATGGAAACCCTGCAGTACATGATGAATAGCAATCATTCTTGTGAAGCATACATGTTAAATGTACTCGACAGGTTGAAGGTTGTTCCAAATTCATTTAAAATACAGTAACTTTTCTTTACTGTAATGGGTTGCAATAAGTGAGATCAAGTTCATTATATCATCAAGCAGCAAAAGCCTATAAGCAGAATCTTGTACAGTTCGACTAAGAGACCTTTTCCAGTGCTGAATGCCAAAAAAAGAAATACGTGTGGAATAGAAATGCATTATTCTATGGTATGTTTCTCTTTTTTTCACAAGTTTTCAAGCATTGAGACAGAAAGAGGCTACACCAGCCTCCCCTAAGCAGCATCACAAAAGTGCCATCAAAAAGAGGCCTGTGACGAGGGAAGTCGAAGGAAATCACAACGCGACACAACGGCGCTATCACACTGTATTCAAAAGAAATCTGTGTTTGCAGTTGAAAGGAGCCAGACGCATCTCTCAGGCCCTCATATCAGCCAGTGCAAACCGCAGAGGAAGTGCAGCAAGAAAATGCATTGCAATGCTGCCGCACAGTCCATTCTGCACAATCGATTCAGTAGCACCAAAAACATCTTTATTCTTCTTTTCATATGTCTTCTGAAATAATAAAATGCTTTGTGTGTGTGAGGATGTGATGTCTGGGGAGCACTCGACACAAAGTGACACACACATTCTTTTGGGCTGATATCAGAGATATGGAGCACCGCTCATTAAATGGGCAGCATTCTGCACGCTAAGTCCATATGTGGTTCTTTATGAACTTGAGAGGAAGGATATGCTAATAGGGGGATTTTATGAGGAGAGAGTGAGAGAGAAAGCGATTGAGAGAGTGATTAAGAGAGAGGATGAGGGGAGAGTTTTAAGTACACAACTTCACCAGCATTTGCAAATGAGCCTTGTGTTTTTTTCCCCCCTTCACTCTCTCACCACAGCCATCAACAGTGCTCCGATCTCCGTTAGCAGTCTGTGATTACTAAGGGAGCGGAATGAAGATGAGGATGTTTAAAGGAATGCAAATGCTCTCTGTGACGGCCTCCTACCATTTCAGCCATTCTGCAAAATTCAACTGTACAACCACATCCATATTCCTGCAAAAACTCCAAGCTGAAAACAAACACAGCTTCAAACCAGGGTTTAAGGAGGCCTCCTGACCTTGTTAAACTTGTATTCATGCTGGAGAACCAGCCAACAGACCAGACTGACTAGAGCTTTTCTTAAAAGCATTGTAAGCCTAAGTGGATTGTAGCTCCATTGGTAGCAATGTATCTATGTTGGGGTCTATGTTCTTAGGCTTGCAATGCTTTTAGAGAAATACAGCCATGGGAGCAATTATAAGGTAGAGTACAACCAAAAATGAAAGTTTACTCACCCTTATGCTTATCCAACACTGAGAGAAATTTGCTGTAGAAAACATTTTCACTCATAAGTCACTAGTAATTAAAAAAAAAGTATAACAATAATGAATTGGCTAATACACCGGATTAAATGTAGAATTTTAAAGTAGAAATCCAATATGAAAAATCTATATTAGTTTTATTAGTCTTCTGCAAAACATTAAAGAACATATCTGAATGAGAAATGTTGGTAACCAAACAGGTATCATTTCTGTTGACTTTTATTGTATGTAAAAACAACAGAAGTCAACAGGAAGTGCTGCCGGACCTTTCATATTTGGATGGTTTAAGATCTTTTTTGTTTAGCATGGCTTTAAAAGCTTATACCTTTTCAAAAAAACAAAAAAACAAAAGTGTAATATTTGTATCATAAGACAACCTGCTATCCTTTTGGGTCAGTCATAGCTGCTTTAAATTGGTCTAGATGTTCAGATGTTCAGCCATTTAGGCTCCCAGCATGTAAGACTAGCAAAACCAAAACCAGCAGACTAGACCAGAGTGATACTAACCTTTGTCTTCCCATTTAAACATTAAACCAAATCCATATTCATATAGAAACTCTATACTGGAAGAATCTGCTTTTCCCAGAATAAAAGTCTCCCAGAATAGTTAAGCTTTTCTTCAAGTTGGGGAAGTGCCCAAAACCCACTAAAACTAACCCATAGTCTAGACTAGGGTTTCTCAAATCTTATCCTGAAGGTTCAATGCACTGCAGAGTTTAGCTCCAACCCTGATAAAACTCACCTTCCTGTGATTTTCGAATGACTCTTAAGACACGGATTAGCATGCTCAGGTGTGTTTGATTAGGGTTAGAGCTAAACCTTGCAGTGCATTGGACCTCCAGGGTAAGATTTGAGAAACCCTGGTCTAGACCGACAAAGCAGGGACAACAGGAGAGAAAAAAAAATCAGCTTTCTCAACTGATCTAGATGATCAGACGGTCAAATTGCTTTAGGCTGCTGTGATCCCCACCTGACAATTGCTCTAAACCAACAAATTAAGCCAGACGTGAAGAACAGTTAAGACCAACAAACCAGTTTAGGCTGGTTCAGGCAATTTTTTTTTCCAGCAGTGTACAATCACTGGCTAGATGAAAAATGATGTGAAAGTGAAACGTAACATCATGAAAAAATCAAGCAATATAGAAATGTTTTTGCAGCTTAATTTTGTCGCCCTGTCAAGTTTTGTTTGCTTCTCTAACGCAGTTACATCTTGCCCTTGAGGGCCACCGTAGAAGCAGCCACTATGACACATTTGCCAACTCAATGACAGCATGTCTGAAAAGTAGTTAGCAAAATATTTCGCCGCAAACTTTTTCTTGCTTCTTACAAAGAGTAGACAAAGGAATAAACTAATCCCTACCTTGCAAGTCATTGGTAAGGCACCTTAGAGGGAACCACATGGCTTAGGTTCTGCAATCCTTCTCTTTCTAGGAGGGTCAGGGTTTAAACTGAGTGACAGACCAAAAAGAAACAAGCCCTAGGGGAGACCTCAGTCTCTTACACTGGTGATTACTTCCAGAGCTGTAAGTTATGTTAATGTATTCATTTCCAAAAGCATAGTGATTATTTAGAGTTCCTCAGCAACTGCTTTAGATTTCTTTAACTTGCCATTTTATGCAAAATGCCTTTCTCTTTCCACTTTTTTCTTTCTTTTTTTAAACTCTATTCCCCCTTTTCTGAAGCGAGCAAAGTGCAGTGGTTGTAGATAAGGGGTTCAGAAGGAAAGCCATAAAGGGAGTAAGAAGTTTCAAATCTTTTAATATTTGGCCAGTTATGTTAATGTGGTCTTGATGCAAATGGAAATGTATAGAAGTAAAGGGAAAATCTGATGTTGCAATTTCACCAAATTACAGGAGAACCAAAATCACATGAAGCATGCATAAAATCCCTCTTACTTTCTTTCCCTCTTTCTCTATTTCTATTTAAATTACCATGGTATCATCAAGATGAGATATTCATTCTGAGAAGACTCTTTCTTCCCCTCACCTAGAGCATCAAATTAGAATGGGCTCACATTTGTCTTTCCTAGTAGAACAATGACTGAATAAATCCTCTTTCTTAAAACTTCTTTCTTTAGGTGGACTCCTGAAGCATGTGAATTGATTCGAAATGATCACACTGAACATCTAAGGTGTGTATTATTGGACACCAGTGACCTAGTTGTCTGCAAAGTTACATTTAAAAGTAATGCATTACAATATTGCATTACTGCCCCAAAAAAGTAACAAATTACGTTACTTAAGTTATTTTTTATGGAAACTAATGCGCTATGGTAATTTTGCATTTTTTAATCATTAGATGCACACTAATGCACATTCACATTTAGTCTAGAACTACACTGTATTCACACAGCGTGCACTAGAGCTAGGCGATATATATTGTACGATATATTATGCGCATCTCATCAGTAAAGCCGGTTCTCTGATTAGCGCTAAATCTCCGTCACCTGTATTTGGAAGGAACGCCAGCTTATAAACAGAGCCATAGATCGCTGAGAAGCTGCGCGTTGAATCACCCGCGAAACTCAACGTGCAGCTTGTCACTGATCTACGGCTATGTGTATACAGCTGATGAGATGCGCATAATATATGATATATATATATACGATAAATATTGCCCAGCCCCGTGCACAATGCTTTGGATTTCTCCCAGCATGTCAGGAGTCAGAAGATTTGTCAGTCAATAAAAATGAAAAAGTAATGCGTTACTTTACTAGTTACTTGGAAAAAGTAATATTTTTACGTAACTCACGTTATGCGTAATGCGTTACCCCAACACTGGTTGTCTGGTTATAATAAGCCAAGTAAAACTTGAATGTGTAGAGATAAATTCTGTGAAAAGTGCTGAACTTTGATGCAGGTCTAGACCGATAGCTTAGAAAATCTCAATCAAACTCTGTGTAAAGTCAGGCTTTACACTAGTGTCCATTATAACCCTGAGCTGGCCTTGGCTACTGTTGCTAGAGCTGACAAGCTTTAGAGAAAATCTCACTGGACTAAACTGGATATGTTAAACAAATGAATAGATATTGCTCTTGTGTGGGCTGTAATGAAGTCCAAGCATTCTGCCTGCCATTTCTTTAAATAAATAATAAAACTGCAAATCACAACCGATGAAAAACAGCCAAAGTGGACAAAATATTGGTCTGGTCGACTAGTTGTTCATTTGACGCATTAGTTGACTAATCACACGTTTATTCATAAAACATTTTAATTATAATAATGTGCCTTTAATTGCCTACACTGAAATAAGCTGACGGATAGTTAAACCTTGCCAAAGCCTACGTCACAACGGCAGAAGCAATGCTTGTGAATGTAGCAGGGAAAACAGTATAGAGGCCTATGTCCCTGGGAGAACGGTCCCACATATGGCGTTTAGAACATTCAATGACGGTTCAGCACTGCACACAACTAGACAAAAGTTTGATTGTTTAATGTATATTTTCTCTAAACTAACTTATGCTGACTAAGGCTGATAAATATGAACATTTGAAATCTAAAAATGTAACCATTTGAAATAAAAAGTATAAAAATATTGACTTTATTTTTGTGGGGACACCAAATGTACCTGCAATTATAGAATTATATATATATACATATATACAAAAACCAGTAAAAACAGTGATGTTACGAAATATTGTTACAATATTCGTCATATTAAATACATTTTAAAATATAATTTATTCTTGTGATGCAAAGCTGAATTTTCAGCATCATTACTCAAGTGACGCAATCTCTCAGAAATAATTCTATTATGCTGAGTTGCTGCTCAAGAAACATATATTACTATATAAATGTTGAAGACAAACGGGCTGCTTAATTTTTGGGGTCAGTAAGCAAAGAAAAACAAACAAAAAAACGTACAGCCTGGCAACTATGAGAGGCTGAGCACATGTGGCCGGAAAACATGGGTACACGAGTTCCAGCACACACACGACGCACTGCTAGTTTAGCTTGGCTGCAACAGCAGCGACTTTTACAAGAAACGGCAAAGAAAATCAGCCCGGGAGCAGACGGAATGGGCTGGAGCGCGCATACAGTAATCCCAAACACGGTGTAATCGGAGGAGACTGCTGCTGCTCTTAACGGCTTTGACAGCCCGGCGCCCAGAGACGTTCACCGGGGGGAAGAGAAAGGAGGGGGCGAGAGTCACGGACGGAAACACAGACAGCCAGAGAGATGAATGGAGTGAAGTCGAGGAGATGAGGATGGAGAGAAAAGAAAAGTGGACTAGGAGGAGAGAAAACAGATTGATTGAGCAAACGATTAAATTGGAAGAGGACTCGGCACAAAGACAAACGGCCATCAAAGACAAACAGAGACAATGGACAGGCAGAACAGAAGGAAATTAAATAAGAAAAATGAAAAGGGGAAAGAAAGGAGAAGAGGAAAATGTGGAGGGAGATTTAGAAGGATTTACAGGGCTGCGGGGATTTGCCGAGAATTTGGCGAACGATTACGGGAACTTCTCATGCATGGTTATGACAGCGAGCTGTAATATTAATTACAGTAAAAAACATGTGAAGGCACACTGACTTCTTATTCCCCTTTATACAAATAGAACCAATCCGTCCATTCCATTTATTACCACCTCCATCTTTTTAGTGGTCGGGAGCACATAGGAAGGTTCCGGGAACCAGTTTCCATGTAATTGAACAGGAAGGAAGATAATGAAAGCAAACACGTCCTCACGCACAGTCATTATTATCATGTGTCCGGCTAAATAAATGATACTGGATAGAGAGAGAGAGAGAGAGAGATAGGGAGAGAGAGGCTGAGTGCAGCACACTAGAACTGTGAAGCTAGTCATGTGTTCATGATCAAATCAACTTGCTCTTTGTCACTTATGAAGTCGCTCATCTCATACCGCTGAAACTGATTTTTTTCAAAACAGCTTGTATGGTTTCCTCTGATATCATTCTGATGATGCAACTCGACCCTCTATTGGCCGACTTCAAAGGACTGATTCAAGACCCATTGAAGCTAATTTAGAGTTGAGGATTGGCTTGCTATGTTGAAATGGTTCTGGACAAAAATGTAACCTAATGCAAAATTATTAAATAATAATGTCCATCTGACCGCACAGTTATGTGCAGTTAGACTATCAAAGCAAACTGAAGGTAAAACGCTTCCATCTTGCCAAATCAAACTATTTTAATGCAAAAACAACTATTCAAGATCATAAAAATACAGCTTGTTCAACATTATAAAAAATCCATTGTGATAAATATAGTTTATGTTGTCCACAATGTGTAAGTATTGGCTGCGGAGCACATGAAAACATCAACAATCAAAAGACAGTTATAACCTTAAGTTGCCAGTTTTCCCATTCAACCTGTCATGCTAATAATTCAGTATTTATTTGTGTAGTGCTTTTAACAATACACGTTGTTCCAAAGTAGCTTCACAAAGAACAGTGCTTTACAAAACCCTCAGGGAGCTAGCCAGCAGTGATATTGGCACAGAAAAAGAAAACTCTCTGCTGTTAAAGAAACCTTTGGAAGAACTGAGATTCAGCTGGGAAGGTATCCTCCCCTGTATTTAATTAAATGAATAAAGCACAAAAGTGTAGGTACAGTAAGATTTTAAAGAAATTATTGTTTTTATTCAGCAAAGATAGATTAAATGGATCAAAAGTGACAGCACAGACATTTAAAACATGGTACAAAATATTTCTATTACCAATACATTCGGTTGCACTTCTTTTGAAAAAGGCATAAATATTAAGCAGCACAACTATTTTTAGCGTTAATAATAACAGGAGCGTTGGCATATTAGAATGATTTCTGAAAGCTGACACTGAAGCCTGGAGTAATGCCGTCACAGGAATACATTAACATTTTAAAATATATTAAAACAGGAAAGAACATTTAAAATGATAATATCTGTAATGTAAACGTTGGCAGTTCTAAGCCAGAATAAGCTTTAAAGTAGACCAGAACATTTAAGTTTATTAGGAAGTCTGTCCAAAATAGACTTTTCACAGAAATATGTACACAAAGGCCAAATCTAATAGTAATTTATCAAATATCTGAACTCAGAACGCTGAGATGGACCGATCAGAATTAAGTATTCCAAAGAGCAAACTAATAAAGGCTAATATTTGCATTATGTTCATACTACTGTACATGTTCAGTATACCACTGAAACCCATGACAACAAAGCAACATACGAACTAAGCCATTGTGGCCGAGAGAAATTGTATTTTTTCCGTTCTTACAATGTTTCTCCATCACCAAACTCCTGACTTCCCGGTGGGAGCCCCTGCATTAATTCTCTCACTGATGTTGGAGCTTTAGTGAATAAATAAGATTAGGCTCATGGACATGCCACCAAATCTTATCGTTTTGGAGCAGAAAGGCAGAGAACGAGGGAGCAAGAGTGAGAAGAAAAGGGTCAGTGTGGGCCGAAGCACCATCCACTCTTTTCTTCATCTGAAACAATCCCGTTGCCCTCCCCAACTGGAAACTCTACCAAAAAGAAAGAAAATCATCTCCTTCTGTCCTCCCTCTCGCCGGTTCTTTCTCCGGCGCTGGGGAGATAGCAGAGACAGCTTGTCCTCCTCGCCACCCAGTGAGACTGAGGGATAAGCACTTCTTGGAGCTTGGCAACAAAATCGTCAACTTTGCTGTTTTAAATATGCTTGTCCTCCGAGTGAAGTGGATTTGGAGGACTGAGGAGGAAGAGGGTGGGCTCTTTTTGTCTGCAGTGTGGGGTAGCGTGGCACACTACACTGGGTTACCGAGCTATAATGGGTGTTCACTGCAGGGCAGATGATTATGGTGCATTACAATATATCATGGAAATGTAATGACACTTTGCTGGCCAGACCTTGACAGTTTATTTCAGGTGATGCCGTTTAGCAAGCGAGAGCGTAAAAATGATGTTAGCCGAACAGCTAAACAAGATTTGGAATAGATGAATAAACCGGTGAGGCAGAATAATCAGACAAGGTTATTAACTATGAATATTGCTATGGTTTCATGTTGGGGAATCATTGACAGGGTGACATAGTTGAAAACAACAGTATTGTACTTCTGAAAGCATGTCACTTTACTCAGCAGCCATACTGGTAATGGTCAGGTAAGGCAATGTATGGGTAATGTAAGGAATAGGTATCAGTTGGTAACTTTGTTTTTGCAGAACTACAGTAAATAATTTATTTTAAATGACAAATTTTAAATGATGCATTTTGATGAGTTAAAGTAATTTAAAAACTTAAGTAGACATCACTTGTAGAATTTTTTTTGACAGTGTTGGAAAAATTCATGTGAATTAACTTCGCCTTTTTAGTAGCAAAAATTTTAGCTATTGCATCTATTTACCATTTTCGTTTTTGACTTCCTCATCTACACTGTAAAAAAATACCGTGTTTATTACAGTAAAAATCTGTGAAAATGCTACGGTAAAAACCTGTTAAATGGTTAAAAAAAACTGTAAATCGACATTCCCAGAATTCCCTGCATTGCATTTAATTTTTCTTTTTAATTCGATGGTTTTCCTTTAAAATAACCATGTTTCCTCTTAGTTTTTTCTTATCAGTTATGTTTATTAGGGTTGTATGTTACATATAATGTTGTTAAATTAATGTTTACTACATATTTCAGTCTCACCATGGTATTTAGTGCTTTTGTGACTGACACTTACCACCTACTAGAATATTAGCCATGTATTAGTGCTAATTAAGCACATATTAATACCTTATTCTACTGTACATGACATTATTCTACAACCCTAATATTACCCAATACCTAAACTTTACAACTACCTTACTAACTATTAACCAGAGTTAAGCAGGATATTAAGAATTGATTGAAGGAAACCCATAGTTAATAGTTAACAAGGGTTACCTATTCTAAAGTGTTACCAAAAATGTATATTTAAATATAGATAATAAGTAAATAGTATATAAAAATGCTCATTTTAAATGATTACATTTTATCTGATGTGTGCAATTTAATAATGTACACACTACACTAAAGCAAGTAATTAACTACACTACAAGCTAATAGTAATATATATAATAATATAATACTTTTTAATAGAATTCACACTATGTACACATTTACAAAAAAATAAAAAATAAAATAAAAATATGCTAACCAGGTTGACATGCATTGTTGGGATAACAGCCACTACTGTTTGGTACAAGCTGAGTACTTCAGGGTGACAATTACTCTACGCATTTGTCATTGTAAATACACATTTAATGAGCAAAGCTCGGTTGAGGGTAAAAATGTTGCTGAGCATTGTGCTTATAAGAGCGAAATCCACACTAATTGCACTCTGGAGTGTAAAAGGATATGAGCATTTGTGTGTGTGTGTGCGCGCATGTTGAAAGCCAATAACCAGATTTTAGGGTTCACATATGGGATGGATGTGACGATGATGGGTGGGGAAGTCACCTAGTATTAGGAACATACTTGAGACTGGTGGATTCCCTGCAAGTACAATTAGTGGAAAATGCACAATCAAGCTTAGGTTTAAAGGAAACGAGATCTAAAGAAAATAAACAAAAAATTAGTCCATTAAATTGGCCAAAGAAAGAGGAAGTCCAATTACTTCAAAGAATTTGTGATGAGTGCCAGACACACAGGAATGAGTTAAACCTCAGTATCAGCCAGCAGTTATGGGGTCAATCCCGGATTGTGGGACCAAGCAATTAAAGACCACCACAATTCAGAGGTTTGAGATTTATTATCGTATTACCAGATGATATTATAAAACCATTATTGTTTAAATGGTTTTAATTAGGAGGGGAAGATAGATTTATATGTTTTGGCAACCAACAATATGATGGCCATCACTAAAACATCTAAAACATCTGAAATCTGCAACATCTGCAACCTATATGAAGAATCTCGCCTAGTGACTGGGAAACTTGCAGCATTATGTAAAGATGACATCAAAACAAGGATAGACGGATGATGAAAAGAACAAGAATAACAATCGGGATCTCTCCTATGATATAAACAGCCCAAACAAACAAAAAAAAAAGCCACGGAAATTCTGAGCTATTTTTTCCTGTTTCTCTCTGTGTGACAGACGCTGATCTTCACAAATCCCAGTGTATCTCACGATAAATCCGCGTAATGTGGATTAAAAGCTGTTGAGATATATATAGTTATATCAGAGGAACAGATTGGACCAGGCCTTGCCACCAAACAAATCCCCTGCATCATGCCCAGAAAGACGGGGAAATTACTCCAAATTAAGGTCGAGACTAACTGCCACCCACCTACCATCCATACTCTCTCTTTCTCTCTGTTTTTCTATTTGTCTCTCTCACACAAACACGTACATATATACTCTAGCTTGTAATCCAGGCTTGCTCTGGCCTCCATCAGCTCCTGTCCATTAGGATGTTTTTTCTTTTTTTTCCGCCAGCATGCCCAAATCCCCTCCACTTTTCCTTCATCAGTGCATAAAGAGCCACAGCTGCTTGTCTCTGTACAACAGTAACACACATTTGGACTCACAGAGCAACAAAGTCACAAGTCTGATGCAGCAAAACATCAAATTGAAGTGCTCTTTTTGGTTTCTTTAGTAGAGCTCTGCAATTGTTGAGCAAAAGTGGCTCTACAAATGAAGAGTTAATTTGCAAAAGCAGATAACAATTTTTTAAAACTGTGCATTCCAATTAATCTAGGTAAAAAAAAAAACAATACATTAAAACTTTAAGAAAACATGATAACAGAACAAAAACAATGTAAATTTTTTTTTTCTGCAAATAAACTGCACAAATAGTAATGTTAATAGTTCATTTTTAATTAATTAAATACATAAATATTTATGCTAATTAAAAATAAATGAATACATTAACAAATTAAAATTACATTAAGTAATATAAAATTTGAATAAACTATAGATAATTAATAAAAACTTGAATTTCTGAAAATGGTAACAGTATATATGCATGCATTAGTACTTGTTAACCATAATAATTTATTGTTTTGGTCATTTTTCCAGATCCTTGTGAACAGGGATCGTTTTTGACAACGTTGTTATGTACGTTTACCTTGTACTCATACCTTCATTCAGCAAGTGGCTCCTCACTTAATAAAACAGTAAGAAAATACTTTAAAAACAGCTGAATGAAGTGGATATTTAGTTATAATCATTGAAACCAAATCTGCAAATTATATCTTGTTTGCTTGTGATGATATCTAAACTCTCCTAAGGTCTAAGCAAACAGCAATATAATTTCTGTTGTACTTAATCATCAGATACTTTTTGTTTTCATGTAGAAGAACAAATTACCAGTGACTGTTTGTGATACTATTTCATGTAATTCAAATAAAATGCATAAAAAGATTGTGTACAGTGTGTATGCGTACAAGTTATTCAGTGTTTGCTCAGCACTGAATAAATACATGTTATAGAAATGTCAAGGGAAGTTGGCAGCAAATACAAGGAAAGAACTTCAGCGGTCTTGGTTTAACTAGACACCAGGTGCACCACAGCTGAACAACATAAAACGGAGAACACAGAAATGAGAAAAATATGTTGCATTACACCACATGATATACCAGAAATTTGTAACATTATACTACATAAAAGGCAATCAATGTCAGTCTGTGAAGAGTTGGTGATATATAGTCATGCTGTAACCCCCAGCATCTACTTTCACAGGGGCAGGTGAAATGACGGCACGTCAGCTCATTCAGAAAGATAGATGACTGCAGATCAGCTCAGCGATTGTCATTTATCTTAGATTGAATGTGAAATATATATTAGAAACCGACTTCACTGATTTATCTTACACTTATTGAGTGGACCGGCCCCTGAAGCATAGGTTATTAAATGCTGCTATCTAAGACTATTACAATAGAGCAAACTAGGTTTTTGCACCTCAGAACGTCTAGTCCAAATCCCACTTCACAGCTACAATTGGTCAATATGCAAAACATTCAATGTGTCTCAATCAGCTTTTAGTACAGTAGTAGTTTTATCAATGTCATACAATGCACTAAAAGAATTCAGCATTGGAGCTTTCTATATTTGCTTAATGTACTGTGAATGAATTATGAATTTATCCAAGAATGATGCAAATGTAATTTTCTATAGCCTCAACAAAATGGAAGAGGAATGAATGTTAAAAAACGAAAATTCTGTCATTAATTACTCACCCTCTAGATCTTCGTTCACCTTCGGGACACAAATTAAGATATTGTTTGATGAGATCAGAGATCCATCTGACCCTCCACAGATAGCAATACAACTGAAACGATCTAGAACCAGAACTGTGGTAAAAACATCGGTAAAATAGTCCATGTGACATCAGTAGCTCCCTTCAGTTTTGCGACGTTAGGTGAGTACTTTTTTTTTCTGCAAAGGAAACAAAATTAACAGAAAATAACAGAAAATAAATAATTTACTTACTCCCCCGACTTTCGTCTTCCACTATTTTATAAAGTATCACAACGCATGTGTACATGTGCTGCTTTCCTCAGATGCAAGCAAGGCTGATTATGTCAAATACGTTAAAGCATGTGCATGTGTTGCGTTACTCTCTAAAACAGCAGAAGTTGTAACTCAGGGGAGAAGAATGGTTGAATAAATTATGTTTTTATTGTTTTCTTTACACAAAAAAAAATTCTCCTAGGGTCGCAAATCTGACACTGAGCCACTGATGTCATTTGGACTGTTTTACCGTTGTTTTTACCATGTTTCTGGATCTGTGATCATTTCAGTTGTATTGCTGTGTATGGAGGGACAGTTATCTCTCTAATATTATCAAAATATCTTTATTTCTGTTCTGAAGATGAACAAAGGTCTTCTAGGTTTGGAACTAGGGTGAGTAATTAATGATAAAATGTACATTTTTGGGTGAACTAAGATATTATTATTATGCAAGATATTAAGTCAAGTCACTTTTATTTATATAGCGCTTTTAACAATACAGATTGTAGCAAAGCACTGAACATTATCAAGTAG
>JAUCNO010001618.1:26065-49503 GCA_032353835.1 Enteromius viviparus | reverse complement strand
TGTTGTGACCCTTTAAGTTCCCTAAGATGAGCCAACCTTCAATTTTGAAAATTCCCAGTTTATTCCCATAAATTCCCATTAATTCCTGTTTTTTCCCATTAATACCCATGGAAAGTTTCCATCTTTGAAAATTCCGGGAATTTTGCAACCCTAAGTGAAATGCATGATATTCACAATAATAGGTGGAATGCATGAGATGTCTGGCATAGGTAAAGGCACAGAGAGTTATTGCTGCGTAGCAGTACTTAGAGTTATGGTTGACACAGATCAAGGCTGTACTCAATAACACAATTATAGTAAGAGCTGCTGTAATGTCCCCATATGGTTGATGTAAAGAGAGGGGAACTTTGACCGTAGCAGACTGCGCACCGCTCAGAACTAAACTCTGAACTGATGCATGTTTTTAATGATGGAAATATGCTGGCCGTGCAAAGTGGAGAAACCGAACGAAGTGTTTTAAGTCAACATGAAATGAAATTTGCTTCTCGAATGTGACCTTTCTAAATAAAACATGGCATCCGGTGACCACTGGAAAACTTCAGTCTATGAAAAAAGATAAGAAAATAAACTAGTTGCCAAGGCAACGTTTAGCATTATCATTGAGTTAAATGAAGTACTAAATAACTAAAACTAAATCAAACAAAAATAATACAAACTTTTTTTAGTTTTATTAATAAAATGAATCTTATAAAAGTGACACATCTAAACAAATTACTTTTTAAATCTTAAGTAAAACAATATTTTTTAAACACTATAACAGTGCATCAATGATACTAAAGTAACACTAATATATTATATAACAGATGGAAGTGGTGAAGTAAAAAAGAATGGTTATGTCACAAAATAATAAAAAGTTATTTCAGAGATGGAGGAAATTAATTACATTTTGATGAAAGAAAGAGTCAATTTTCACTTCATGCTGACAACAGAATTCTACACATCTTCAGTTAATTTACACTTCAGAGTCATACTGGTTGATAAACCGAGACATTTGAAACTCAAGACTGACATTATTATAGGTCCAAGACTAATAATAGCATATATCCTGTGACATCAGGATGAAACAGACATAAAGCAGCTCTGATTTATACATTTAGAAGGAATGCTGACCTTTAAGTGATACAATATTTACTTAAGGGATGTAGAGGAGACCATTTTAAGAGTGACGGAAAGACATTTTAACCTTTGCGCGACAGCACAATAACAGTCTGTCCACATCAGCAAGGAAAGGTTCTCCATGGTGGGAATGCCATTTTAGTTTGTCTTCAAGACAAACGCCCAGGAAGCTGCGTTTGTTGTCTTCTGCCAGAGCAAGATCAGAATCGACTTTTTAGCGCCTTGTCAAATTAAACCGTAATCTCACTACAATATACTTGTTTCAGCTCGACTTTGCATCAGCCTTGCAAATTAGGCAGGAGGGGAAAAGCTTTGATGTTAATTCCAGCCTCGCGTCCTCGTCGACGCTGACGTTTCTTTTCTAATTGACCCCGGGTCAAATGGGCCTGAGATAATATTTTGTTAAAATATTCTCATTTCCTGGGGAGACGCATTACCATATAACTTCACCTCATGCTTAATTTATGACTTTTGTTGTGGTCCAACACCAATGATGATTTTCTTCAATGAAGCTCGGAAAGCGGAGTTCCAGATGTCAAAAAAAGACTTTATTAGACAAAGAAACAAAGCCGAGATGACAGCCGCTGATTCTGAAAACTCTGGAAGTCATAGGGTCATCTAAGTTCTCTGGAAACCACCAGCACTGCCCATTCGCTAAGCCTTCAAACTTTTAATGTATATTAGGACATCCAGTATTGGAATAACTCAACATATTAATTAGTATATTGATTACCATACATCCTATTTTAAATAAATAGAGTAAATAACATAGCATAAAGTAAAAGAACACAACATATTCTTTACAATTACCATGCAAACCACATCTTAACGGTCTCCTCTCCCCCAACACAAAACAGTTTAGTAAATATCAAACTGTATTCATTATTAATACATCTAGTCTAAAAACCCCTCTTATATGTGCATGAATTATTTAAGTATTCACGGGCTTAGGGTGGGTTATTGCACCCTCAGTGTGCGGTTACAACATAAATGACTGTATATTCTTAGTGGCTACTAAGGAGATATATCAACATGGACTGCTTTCAAACAATGAAAGTAGCTGTTAATTTACACGTCTGGCTCACACCCTGTCAAGACTTGGTAAACTTCACGCAGTAGTTGTTGGTGTTTACTTTGCTCTCTCAGCAGGTGTGAGCCCCTGTTGTTTAAAGATCATCTATTGCCCCTTTTCTCAACCTCGTTTCTTTCAACTCCCAGGAATCCCATCATCTGCGCCTCCAGCAAGCTGTTTCTCTCATCAGCATGTGTTTGTGAGCGGCAGTCTCGCATTTGATCCCCTCACCGATAATAAATCTTAACGGGGTGGAGACCAAAACCATCCGCATGGCTTTACAGCTCTCCTCTCTTTGACTCGATTTCTAAAAGGTGCGTGTTTTTCGTTAGAAATTACAAGGTGGGATTTTAAGAGACACTGTGAATCAACAAGTTGGCCTGCAATCGGTGCGCATGTAATCATTTCCAAAGCAGCGTGAAAGTAAATAAAACATTAGGCCTCGTACCTTTTAACCAGTAGTTGGTTTCACTGCTATCCCAATCAACTTACCGGATGCATTGAAAGCGGAAATTTATGGCAACAAATGAAACACCGCCTCAAACCTCCGATGCAGGAATGATTCTTTGAGTGTTGAGAATGAATCTGTTCACACAAGAGATCCGAACGATTCGCTGTGTCCGAATCACACATTCACTACTCATCAGCCAACAACATTTCAAAAGCATTTACATGTAATAACATGAACTTAGAGTATTAAAAATAAACAGTTTTTATGGTAAACGCATTAAATAATTGTGTGTTTATTCATGATATTCACTATCGGTTGAAAACACCACGCGCTCGTCGTGTCGTCCTTATTACGTACTTTATCTACGTTATATAAAGAGGTATTTATTACTCTAAAACTACTCTTGTAAGTAACATGTTATTTTTAATGGCGTTTATTTTTGCATTTATTTATTTAGCATCTATCTATCTATCTATCTATCTATCTATCTATCTATCTATCTATCTATCTATCTAGATATATAGATATTGCAATACCAAGTCAAGTGGGGATTAAATGATACAAAATCGAAGTGACCATTTTTTGTATTATTCATATAGCTAAGACGATAATAAAGTTATGTCATACTGTATTTCAGTGGAATTTTTTGTTTGCTTGCTAGACAAAGAAAAACAAAGGCGTGATCGACACGTCAATAAAAAGCCCCCTTGGGTTCTTTCTCCTGCAGTTTATTTGGCTATTTGCAGCTGACTCGTGTGTTTAACCAACCACTGTAACCAAAAAGCACGTAAGTATTTTCGTTTTGAGACCATTCAACCAGCACTTGAATTAAGACATGGTTACATCTATTTTACCTTGGAAAATAAAACTATTTTAATATATTTGCTTATAATTAACAATTACGTTTATCTTTAATTAATCTTGAAAACCTTCCATGATGTGCGTGTCGATTTATAAGTGGCAAGTAAACTGTATCCAACAATACACTGATAAATAACATTTATTGGTATCAATGCAATCACGAGTCAAAGAAACTCCATTAAGACCATCTTGTCCGCAGATTCTATTTGCTGCGGGACACACCTGTTTACTTTCCCCAGCAGTTTATTCATTCAACGGCGCGCATAACCAAGCACCCCCTGTTGTTTAAGGACCAAACACTCCAACTGCTATCTCCCCCCTATAGTTTAAACCCTTAACCAATCGCAGGACCCGGGGGGCGTATGCCATCGGCAGTCCCTATGGACTGAGAATTACTTCATTCTCAAACTCGATGTTCCCCAGTGGGAAAAAAGCGCCTGTTTTATTCATCGAGCCAACATCCAGTCAGTAGTACGACAGTCAACGTAGTTCGTATCCTCGTCTTGCCGCTGCATTACAAGAGAGCGAGGAACGAGCAGAGCAGCACGGAGGGAACTGTGCGCAAGAGGAGGCGTTTACGTGCGCTATAGAGCTTGTGGTGCTGAAACGCGCTCAGTTGCACCGGCGAGCGGAGCCCCGCTGATCAGGAGATTTTTCTATCACCCCTATACGGAGGATTTACTCCACATACTCGGATTGATTCAAGACCTGCGCACTGAAGCAACTACATTTGAACTAAATTTTGTTGGGAAATATCAATTGAACACGGGAACGATCGAGAGAAAGTTCTAAACTTTAAAGAGACAACCCGCGTTGATGCTTAGACTGTGTTCAGATGGCAGTAAAGACATCCAGCTCTCAGAGCTGAGGTTAACATAATCTGCTGTGTTTTACCTTTTTTTACTCAATTCAAGAGGTGGGCGAGGACCAGCTTCGACATTCAGTACAGCCGGAGCTTCCGAGCGCACACTTTCAGTCAGACAAGTGTTGAAGACTCCGGAAAGATGTTGACGTTTTACATCGCATTGTGCCTTTTAGGAACAGGTAAGACGTTTTGTTTTAGTTCAGTAACTATTCGGAAGCTAGAATCGGATGTTTGTGCGCTACTTAACGCTGCGTCAACCTAACCATAATGCGATTACCGATCGTTCAGCGCGCTCCGTTATGAAGTTAACGCAGTGGCTTTTAGGTGTGTCATAATTGCATTTTGTGACATATGAGGTCCTAGTGAGATCCTGTCGATATATTGGGCGAGTGGGATTGCGCCAAATGCAAACAAGGCTTATTTGGAAATTAAACTTGTCCAATACAGGCGTGTACTCCAGCATAATGCAGCTGCTGCTGATGTAGCCTACTGCTCACCGTACCCCTACAGAAAAGTACTGTGGCAGTGCCGACCGAGGTACAGTCAGTCATGGTATCAATTTATGTATTTGCATACTTTTGCAAGCCAATTAATGATGGTACATGTCCGATACACAAGTGCCATAGTTTTTAATTTTATTTTGGCATTTAATTAATTTATGTTGGTAAACTGTAGTTATAATCATTTGTGTGGGTTTTAAGAAATAGCCCCGAAGAAAGAAAACCTGACCGCTATGTGGTGTGTGTAAGTTTGTTGTTGTTGTTGTTTGATGCAATCGCGAGAGCATCAGTGCATGGAACAAGTGGCTGCGTTTCTCATGCATTATATCCTTACTGGTCTGGAGTCTATAGCCTAGTGTACTTCAGGATGTTGTCCAGTGCCCCATTTAATGATTTCATTCAAACAGTAGACTTAGTAAGAGGAAAAGTTGATGAAAGAATGAACCAGGCGTGACTGTGATAATGGCTATCAGCTAACACACTTCTGAGGGTTTGGAAAAGTGTGTTAAAAGCCCCAGAGGTCTAATGCATAGATGTCACGATCACAGTCTCCAAAACAGAAGAAACACCTCTTAATAATTTCACAGCCAATGCCATCAGGAAGGCACAATCTCCTCTCTCAAACGGAATAATTTAACAGCATTAAATAAATATAAATGGTGCCGGGCAGAGGTGCGACATTTCTCTTTGGGAGTCGGGAATGCGCGCGATCTGAAAGATTATGCTCGTCGCAGTGTTGATTTATTCATTATTTTGTACTTTATGTAGTAGTGGCCGCGGGCATCTCTCGCTATCCTGATGTGTTGCGAGTATGAATGAGCTGGCTATCGCTTGCTGCACTCAGTGCGCTGCCTCTTTGTTTCTGACAGAGACTGCGGAGAAGGGTTGGGAGCGGGAAACTGTTTCCACATCGCAATCGAATGATATTTATGTATTTAGAGGATTCCATTAAAGATTCTCGAACGTGCGTTTTCACGCCGACGTGGACGGAACAGCGTACTATAGCCTACTCGGACAGTGTGCAGTCCGAACAAATGACTCTCATAGGTTCTTTTTAGCGACTCTTAAACATAAATCGAGAGCAATGTAGTCCGGTTCCTTACAGAACGAGTCTTACATGTCTGTTTTAGTGGCATTCACCGCCAAAGCACAGCATGATTCCCGAACGAACGACTCGTATGAGTCGACTCTTTTTTGTGAATGACCAAAAAAATCAGCATGACTGTTGTTTAATTTCAGAGCAAATGACTCTTGTGAGCCGGTTCTTTATAGTGAATCAAAACCAGCGCTGGCGGATACTGAATCAATCTGGCTAAACTATTATTTTTCTACTCAAAATGGAGCAAGAACTGTTGTGTGTGTTATGTTCAGATATAGCTTCAGCAAATCAGTGTAACCACTTAATTACTTTTAGGTTAAGATGTCAACTGTCAAACATTGATGACTGTCATTAAAATGCATTTATTTTCAACTATCACTATATTTTCTATGAGTTGCTCAACTGAGTAAGGTTTAAATCTGGAATTATTTGACAGTGCAATAAGTGCAACCTTGTTTTTCCTAGAAAGAACGTAAACTAGTTATTCTCATCATTACTGCAGAATGACATTGTGCAAAGTGAAAAGAGTGTAAACTTGTTATTTGCACAACAACATGCAATTTGAATTCTTTTCAAACATGAAAACATATAGGAAATATGTCGCTCTTTGCACAGTGTGTGAGGATTGTACTCTTTGTACACTCCTAAGTAGTTGTCGGGCCCTGTATTCAAATTTGCGCTGTTTATTTCGCACCAAAGGCGGTGCTACATTTTGCATATTCTGTATGCTTTGAGAGAGGTTGATTCATTTGCGGAGTAGTACAGCATCCTCGAGCCTGTCCTATTTTTACCGTGCGTCTGTTGTTTCCACGCCTTTTAACAAATATTTTATTCATTGGGTGTATTATTAACGCCGGCTTTGATTCAGCTCTAGATAAAGGCTTCAAAATCCCCCGGCCCCCTCAGATCCAAAAGTGTTTCTTCTCCCAATTAACGGCGTAACCGCAAGCGAGGCAAAGCGCTTTCGGTCGGCGCTCCAGTAAACGAATTAAAAACAAATGTTTATTGGCGGTTAAGCTGCGCTTTCTGTCTGTCTCTTTGATAAATGAGGCTGCCGTATTGACACGGATGGAGGCAGTAATTAAATTTAAATGTTGAATCTAAATGCCTAGCACCATCACAAACTAAGAGGGAAAATATAGGCGGAAATATTAATAAAATGCTTGCCTGGTTCGTAAATAGGTTCTAAATTAGTAATAATCATAGCATATGAGTAGAGTGTGCTTCAGTCAAGCACAATAACAGAGGTTTATCTGAGGATATTGCTAGCAATTGTTCTTTATGACAGCTATTTGTTGACTATTGGCTTTTATGTGAACTTTCTAACTCAATTCATTGGAAAATATTTGTTGACTACTGAGCTTTTCATGTGGACTTTGTAACTCATTTAGGGGTAAACTATGACCCTGGTTGCACTCTAGATGTTTTTCTCATTATTAAGTGGGTGCGTAAGTAAGACAGAAGGAGGGGGGAGAGGGAAGAATAGGATGTAGCAGAGCAATTCTTTGACAGACTGGTGGCAGCTGCTTTGGGAGGAGCAGAGAGGCTCCCGGACGGCCTGAACCACTCATCTCACCTGACATCTATACAAGCAGCACGCCACACTCTGAAAAACCTTCACCAGCTCCCTCTCTGAATAATGGCTCGGAGATAGATAGTGCAGAGAGAGAGATTGTCCTGGTTCACATAAACACGCAGCTTCCTTACACACTCACCCAGACATATACACACCCGAACGTAGGTGCAAACACACATCTCCTTTATCTCTTGGTCTCCCTCTTGTTTGTCTTCTCTGTCTTTCTTTCTCTCACTCCCTCCCTCTCTCGCGCACACATGATTTCAGAGTGTCTGACAAGACGAAGGCTCAGAACTTGTAGCAAAGAGCAGGGTTTGAAGCAGAGAACATGACAGAGTCTTGAAGAGACCAGCCCCTAGTGCCAGATATTCATGTGCATGCCCTTACCAAAGCTCCGCCGCTTCTTTCTCCCAGCCATAATTTGCTTTCTCGGAATGTCCCTCAGTGTCCCACTGGAATTCTGTTGCACTGTGCCATCGGTATTCCAAGTAATCTCCAGCACTGGGCTTTTTTTTTTTTTTAAACCTTTGGCATGGCAAGTCCCATAAGGCATCGTTCAAAGGAAGCGTGTTAAGATCATAAGACTTTCGCCTACTGCTTCCTTCCTCTCTAGTCCTTTTCCCTTGTAAAGAGCAAAGGAAATACATAGCTGACTAATCCTTTGTGCATTTTTATTGGAATATTTTATCACTTTGTTTCCTAACACGCTTTCTTTCACATACATAATTTCGTAGCTGCTTTGCAGTGTTGAGCATCAGTTTCAGCAAGGTGGACGATTGAATATATTAAGTATGCATCAAGGCATTAAATATAATAGATACAAATCAGCACATATGCATTTTTTGCTGTCCGTGGTAGCCCACTCGGTTCATAAATATCACTTTGTTTTTATACAAATATAATGATTAATATATCATTAATTACTTTCTTGGTTATGCCTAAGGCTCACTCAAATTTGCTTTAGACCATTAGGCACCATAATGTTGGCTGGGAAGCCTGTCTGAAACCAGTTCCTTTAGTTGGTGCCTTCAACTGCTGTCTGTTAAGTAATTGACTGACTGGGCAGCAGGGCTGCTGGCTTCGGTTTCAGACTCAGCCACACACATGTAAACACTCCAACAAACAGCTTTGCGGATCTGCAGACTTGATGTCTTAGCTGGCTCCATTAGAGGGACAGATAGTTTGACCCGCACACGGGGCCTCCCATTAGTGGTGAGGACTGCTGGGCACTGAGATTGAGTGGGGTTGTATGGTGGTATTTCTGGCCATGTGGCTCTCTGGGTTGTTTTAGGCTCTTTCTGTATTATGCATGAGCTGAATGTCTTAGGAGACCGTATTAGGATTGGAAATGGCAGTTTTTATGTATGTGTGTGTACTGCTAAGAGGCTTAATGTAAAGGTGTGTAATATGAGGTCATGTGTCCACTGCAATAATCGGAAAATAAGACCATAAAATGTTGGCATAATAATACAGAGAATTAGTGTCATTCTTTCTCCTTTTCCCTTTTTTTGTGGAAGCAAGATAAATGCAAAAATAATACATAGTCGCTCTGTAACATACAAAGTCACAATTATACGATGCAAGTGACAACTGATAGATATATAGTTGAAAATGTGAAATCCCACTGCCTTCTTTAAACTGTGAGGGAAAAGCAGGCTTCCATATTTCAGCTGTTTCTTCTTATTAAAAAGGAGTAGAAAAGTTGGAAGCGAGCAAGTTCAGTGATGAGTGTGTGTCTGTGTTTGAGTTCGAGAGAGTAAGTGTGTGACACACACGATTCACAATAGCGCCGATGCAGCAGAATCTGTCTGGTGCAGGAAGACTGCTGCATTATTTAGGAGATGCTCGTATGGCATAGATATGGATGAGTTTTGGCCTGCTTTGATTCGCTTGCACTCTGCAGACCGGAGCGAGATGGACTGGCTGCGAGCGGTTGAGTGCTCTGGGCTCTTTTACAGGGAGAGGTAGGCGCTCTGAGACAAATTCAACATAAAGGTCAGTTTTGTTTACAGCAGAGAGCAAATCGTGAGATTTTCTCCCCAGACAACATTCTAGAGTACGAGTTTTATACGTGTTGAAAAAGCCTGATGTTGGGAATGGCATTCAAGTTTGTGAATAGGAGTAAGGGGATCAGGATAATGCTATAGCTTCTCTATATAGTAAAACAAAACCCTTATTACAGATAAAACAAAAATCTGCAAGTTAACCTATCCAACACCTCCTGTGAAGAAAAGGCCATATTTCCCGCGGCCTCATTTGCTCGTCATTGCATTCAAACCGTGCTCCTGATGACACATACAGCTGTTAGGTTAGGGGGGTCTTGAAACAATGGCTCTCTCTGTTTTCTGGCCGAGACATGCTACACACAGCCGTATTGTCTAATTATCTTTCATAGACATAAGACAGTGACCCTGGGGTCTCACCCACATTTTCCGCAACTCTCCACCCCCCAAACAGACGCTCACACAGAAGCAAATATTGAGGAGAATTAGTGGAATAGAGAAAGCAAATGAGAAGGTTTTGGAGGGAAAGGCTGTAATCAGCTTTCCCATGCAGGAGCACACAGATAAAGAACTTGGCATTGCGTTCAGGGGAGCTTTTGTTATCAGCTGTCAGTGTCTCCAGCTCGCATGCCTAATGGCAGAGCCCAGAGGAGAGGTGGCCAGTTGTTCCTCACCCTGGGACAAGGCCATCTCCTCCATCTCCATTGTTTTTTCAGCCCCTCTCTTCCTCTCGCCTCGTCTCCGTCCACCCACATCCTCACCTCATTTTCCTTGGGCGGAAAGACGAGCGAGGGGACAAAGAGGAATTGTGCTGACTTCTTCCTCTGGAGGAGAAAATGAAAAAGAGGGCAATGATGTCATCGGAGGTCTTCAGTTACATTAAAACGGACAGTTTGTTTTCCAAGGCCGAGAGTGACTCTTAGAGCGGAATTTTATCTTCTGCATCCGCATCCCTTGGGATTCCTGTCAACAATGTTGCTGTTTTTTTTTTTTTCTGGGAGTGTGTTTATCCTGTTGATGAGATACAGTAGTCAGTAGGGTCAGATAATCACAGATATTTGCATACAGTGGAAAAAGAGGGTGTTTACTGCTGACGTTACTCTCTGATCACAAAGGGGTAAGGCTCAGCAGCCTGAGTTAATTTGGAGAAAATCATTAAAACAATGCCTAAGGAAAGAGACACACTTTCAAACACTCATTTCCTATTTTTAGAAGCACTTTGCTTGCATTTTTTTTTCCCAAAATGCAAAAAGTGTCACTCGTTACTGGGGGAAACGTATCACAATTTGGTACGTACAGGAGCAAGGAAGTGTTTTGACACTGGCGTGTGTAGAATGAGCTGGGATTTGGTAGAGCGCACATCGGCTCCTATTTTACTATCACCTCCAGTCCTCCAAGACAAAATTTCATATCTCCTGCTGTGACACAGAAAGCAACAGTAAATTGAAATTTATCTTCCATGTTGCTGCAATATCTGGGCTCATATTATTCTCTCGGGCCGAGATCCCTAAGCCCGGTCTTAAAGATGGCCCTGATAGGAGAGGATGTTTTCTGCGATGAAAAAAAAAAAATCCAATTCTGCTATGAAAACTGTTCATTAATTTTATCTGTCTGTTTATTTATTGAATATTACATTTTTTGTGTGTTTATGTTTGGGGAAAGAAAAGTTGTACTGCAAATCATCGAGCGAGATTCGAGATTATGTTCCCTTATTATCTGTTGCGGGGTTTGTTCTACTTATGGATTCATGCATACATTCATTGATGAGTCATAGATGTTCAGAATGACCGACTAGAAGTAACTGATTGTTTCTCTCTCACACACACACACACACACAGTTAAAGGGTGTGCCAAAGGGGCAGCTGAGATGAGTGTCTCGTGGTTAAAGCTGCATGCCCTTTGTAGGGTGATTAGTCAAAGCCTGACTGCTTAATTAACGATTACTCCATCACAGAAGACGTTGCGTGCCTGAGAGAGTCAGAAAAGCTCTCAAGAAAGCCACAGTCTGATTGTAATATGTGCAATACTTTAGGATCCGACTTTGCCCCTGATATTCAGTATTAAGCAATACAGTGGTGTCAAAGTCATTTATGGTTTTAACACAATGTCAAATTGTGCAGGCCAGTTTTTATTTTAATAAACGTTTTGAACTCATAAATTGTGCAAAGAAGGTTCTGCCACTTTTAGATGCATGCAGTAAATCTGTTAGCTCTGTTACTCTTCTGTATCTACAAATAGAATATTACGGAATATTATAATATGCTAATTATAGTATTATAGTCTTCGTCATCCATGCACTAGTAGGACACTGATTTTAGTTCCTCTAACGCTGTCTAGATCCTGTATCAACAAAGGATCTTATACCTGCTTCCATTATGAGATAGCATCATATTAAACAACAGATCTCAGCTCGGCACAACCCTACTTGAGCCTTTGGACTGTCATGCAGACAGGAAGACCCTCATTATCAGCTATTTGTGAGCTCATTCTCTCTCTTTCTCTCCATCTGTCTGTCTCTCTCTCTCACACTCTGTCGCACACACTCACACATCCCTTAGCCAAATAGTTTGTTCTTCTTCTCTGGAAACCCCAGTGGAATGTGCGCGCAAATATTGTGATTGTGAGCTCGACCGTTAACCATAATACTCCAGACCGGAGAGAAGACCTCACTCAACCTCCCCCACCACACCAGGGTTGAAAGGCATCTCTGTTTAGTTTTCAGACAGCTGGGCAAGAAATTGAAGAAAGCATGTATGTCTTTCCTTTACTTTGCCCACCGTCTTTCTTTTCCTTGATTGCTGGGATATTACGGCATGGCTTTGAACGCCACAGTAGGAGGTCGAGGAAGAAGCTGGCCAATTTGCTATCAAGTGAGGCTTGTCAGTCAAGGCGCGTCAAACAAGCTTTTCGCCGTCACTCATGTGTCCAAACATGGTAATTTTATCGAGCGATTCGAAGTTATCTGAAACAAGACGGTGCCTCTGGAAAATAGAAGGGCGATCAAATGATTTCGAAGGTAGAAAGGATGGCAGCAAGGAAGCGAGAGAACCATTTACCCAAGGTGCGGAAGGCTCGGGAGTCCATGCGGCTTGAAAAAGTGGTGTGCCAACGCAGAAAGGGAAGAGAGGAAAAGAGGGGGGTCAAACAGATTAACTTTCAGCATCTTAGCTCTGAAGGTAATGGATACCCTTGTACTGGTGTGAAGGAACCCCTTCATCTGTTCTTCCAGTTTAAAAGTAGGAAACACAGTAACAAAGACATACCAGATGAAAAGTGACTGTCTGACACAAGAGACAGGAAAGGGCATTTGGAGACACCTGGGGGCAATGATGAAGCTGTAACAAAGCAGGCAAGCTTTGAATGCACAGGTTGGCCGGAGCTGGGTGGATGAAAGGGAAAGCAAAGGAGGGGGGGAGCAGTGGTGTTGATGGGTTGAATTTGATACACAACCTCTTTCAGACGATGAGGTAATGTCAGGCAGTGCCCCTGGACCTTCCTGATTGATGCATTCTTGCCGCTCTACTGCTGTGGGAGGGCTGTAACGGATTACAGCTCCGAACCCTGCACAGAGAAAGACAGAGAAACCTCTAATGGTCTGTGACTATTGTCTGGGTGAGGCGTCCAAACCCTGCAGTTCTCTGCGGAGTTGAAGAGGAAGTTCTCTCTCGCACACACAGAGACAGGTACACGATACACACTGAAAAAGAGCTTCCTCAGCGTTGTTGCGCAGGATATTGGCTGTTTACTTTTGAAATTCTCTCCCTGGTTCTGGCTTGCTGTAAACACTGGTGTGGGGTGCTTGTCAGTCACAGATAAGGACAGAGATAAATAGGAGAGGGAGGGAGTGAGATCGAAGACAAAGAGCACAAGAAACAAAGAGAGACAAAGGGAAAGAGAAGTTGCTTGCTAAACATAATGTCTCTTGGAGTGAATAATGAGTCTGTATGGACAGATGAAGTCTAAAAAAGTGATCCGATGCTTACACTAGCAGAGCTTTTCAGAACTTTACCAAGCTGCCCCACAAAGTGCCACTTTTTAAGCGCTTGCAATATGCCTATTATGCAGATTAGAACGGAATTGGCTCCACAGTCCCACAATACTTCACTCTACTCGGTTGAAAAGATCTGCTTAGGCTAGCATGAGTTTCTGTGATGGTGGTATATACAGGCATGCTGCTCACCAGCGAAATTTGGCTATTGGTAGTGATAGACCAACACGATGCTAAGCAGCTTTGCTAGTGAGGTATCCATACCATAGTGAGTATTATTTTGAACCCTGTGTTGAGAAGAACCTCTCCTTGCCGTCCTCATTTTGTGTACTTGCATAAATGAAAAAGCATAATAGGGCAAATACATAAATAAGAAAAGCCATCAAGCAGGCAAGGAAGTGTGGGCTGGCTCATGTGCGGAGGATAGAATGAGAAAACAGGAATAAAAGGGTTTGATGCTAATGCAAGCTGCTTGGTACTTTACCTCAAGCCACTTGTTTTTGCTTTCTTCTCGAATGGATAGTGTATGTTACCGAGGTGTGACAACAACAGCCTCACCAGTGCGCTGAGAAAAAGATGCATTGGTATTGGAGGACACAGCGGGTCTTTCAGATCTGGGCTCCAGGCTGGCTTTGTACGCAGCAGGCTGCTTGATTTCAAGCATTCCCAAACAGGGCCACCTCAGAGCAGGTGAGAGAACGAGAAACGTGTTCCTGCTTGGAACCGCACTTCACTGGGTTCTTCTCATTTACAACAGCGGGCCTGAAGATACTGGTTCAGCTTTCTCTATGAGCTGCATCCCACTGTGAGGAGATTTAGCAATGATTTATGAAGCCCTCTGAAAAATGGCACAAATGTGAAAGGTTGCCATATGATACTGACATCTCACTTCCAAAGTCAATGTTTTGCTGGGTTTTGGTGGGGCTGCAGCTTTGAGAAAGCTTGTTTAGATATGAAAGGATTTCACAGGCAGAGGAATTTGTGTGAGCTTTTTTTAAGGGAGTATTTCCTTTTGAGGTACTAGCATGACCAAATAAAGTGTGCTTTTATTATAACGAAGACATCACTCAATCATCAATAAGATTCATTACTCCAACTGTTGGCTGTCGGTTATGCTTGTATCAGTTTGGCACATTAATATAGAACATGTAATGTAGTATAAGTGACCAAGTCCAGCCTAGAAAACATACCGACAAATTATACTCAAGTAAGTTGCCATACAATGTCTTAAAAGCTTGTGCTTTTGGAAATTCATATAGAATAGGCATGTTTTGGATGGTTCTTGCTAGGTTACTTATAGATCCACAAGATACCCAGAAAGTGTACAGTACCAAAGATTTGGTCTGTTTCCACATTTTTTAAAGAATCTGGAGTAGAAGTAGATTATTAATAAAACATTGCCAAGTAAATTGATGTTACTAACTTACAGTCTTTCTTTTAACACAATTTTCCATATTGATTCAGGTCATTGTAATACAATAGTAACTTGAGAGTTCACATACGGCAGTAAATGTGTGCTGTTCACTTACACAGATGTTATCAGTTGTAATCATGATCAAATGAGGGTCTAAGCCTTTAAGCTGTTTGTAAGAAGCATTTGCCTCAATTAAAGTCAAGGATTCTCTTTGCAATTTAGGCTTCTTAAAAGAAAAGTAAAGGTTCGGGAATATTATTGTTCCTACAATCTGTCAATCAAGTAAAATATTTGAATCAGTTTGTGAGCACATATTACTTTATGATGTTCTACAAGGTTTCTGCAAGTTAGCAGCAGTAATCAAGAGGGCCAGAGTTTAACAAAGGGTCAGTTCGATTTTGGAGATTTAACAATTCGTTTTATAAGAAGGTTAACAAGTCTTGACAGTATTCTGATTAATGTGGACATTGGTTAAGTGTAGAAACTGGTGCAGGGGTGTGTCTGATGTCTTCACTTTTTCACTCAGCTTGTTGAGAGGAGGTGATGGATAGGCTTCTAATGGACCCCCTCAATCACAAGCTACTTAAGCAGGCTGATCAGTAACAGCGAGCAAAGAGGCCAACCCAAGCCCTCTTTCAACAGAGCCACAGGGAGGTTCAGCGATCATCCATGCTAGCGATTAGCCCTGTAACAGTCCTTACGCTGCAAGCTTTCGCTTATTTACCAGGCATCTGAGAAATCTATGGTCCAAATTCACCGTGAAAGAGTCTTGAATTGTCAGCCAGAACCTTAAAAGGCTCTGTTAAAGCCGAGTCTTTTGTCCCAGTGTGATGCGGTAGCTTGGTGCGAAACTTCTTTTGTTTTGCTAAAGTTATTAATGGGCTCACTTAAGTGTAAAAGCAAAGCAGATTCAACTCGGTAAGGAAAAAAAGAAAGATGTTTTTTTTAATATTCAATTTACATTTTAAAAAAGGTGTTTCAACTGCGGGCATGTCAGTGTGAAGGTGTGAAGTGTACTTGTTTGTCGGTGGAAGCTTCATGAGAGTCTGGTGCCATCACTGATTTTTAAAAACACTAGAGTTTAAAATGGGACAAACTCATTAGCCATGTTCCTTAGAGCCAAGTAAAGAATTCACAAATATTAGTAGAAGGTGGCGTCTCTCCTCCCAAAAAAAGGTCTCCAGCTCTCCCTTTTGTCTCTGTCTCTCCCTGTGATTCAGTGTATCCTGTTAACAAGTGCCAGCGTCATCGAATACCCATAACACAAGTCAGTGTGTGTGTTTTCACACCAATTAACAGCTCTCTTTTGGTGCCTGCTAAGGTGATGATGGCCTGTCTCTGGCCAGTGGCATGGTGTTTGTATGTATTTGGATGTAGTTTTTTAGAGGCACTGAGAAAGCTTTTTCTATATTCCCTAGTCAGCAGTATAATTAGTAGTGGTAGAACATTGTTTGTCTGATATAGAGTGCGCCAATAGGTCCAATGAACGTCTTTCAGTTTTTGAATAGAGTTCTTTTAGTCTTCGCAAATCTACCATTGGCTGACTTGCTCTCTGTCAAATTAACAGCCTACTTTGTGCCGTTCACAATCTGCCCCATAAGAGGTAAAAACTCCTCCATTGGCCAGGAGTTGAGTGGTCATTAATATCAGACTGGTCCTCATTGGCACAAATGGCAATGCTGAAGAAAAATTATTCTGTCCAGCCTTCTTCCTTTCTTTCCCTCTCTCCCTCACACTATCTTTCTTTTGGCTCTCGGAGCCAAACCAGCATCCCCTCCTCTCTTGCACTCAATCTAGATAATTCAATCTGTCCAATATCAAATAATCGCCTCCATTTTTTCGGCCCATTTTAACCTTATCACTGGTGCTGCCTCCTCAGGGGACCGAGTCTTGTTTCACCTTGTTAAGAGAGAGAGAGACAGAGAGGGAGCACAAGAGCGATAACCTGGGATCGGGGTGAAACGAGGCGGGTGACGAATAGTTCTCTAAGGAGCGGGGAGTAAAGAGTGTTTGTTGTTCTCACAATGTGAACGAGTGGGCAAATAGGCTGAAAAGGTGGATAGTCGGAGCAAGGGTCACGCAAAAAGAAAAAGTGTGAAATGTAAAGCATGAGAAATGTGCTCTACTGGATTGTGAACACTGAAACCCCCCTGCGTCCTATAGTCCTTTTTAACACTCTCTCTCGGCACTTAATTAAAATCCAATAAGGTTCTCGCCTGGTGGCCATTGTTCTCAACCTTTGTTTACCTTCTCTAGGAGCATCGCTAGCGGCTTAATCTTGCAAGAAAGTGGGGTTGATAGGTCAAGACTAGACTCTAGTCACCACCATGAGCGAGAAAGGGTGGGGGAACTCTTTTCCCTCATCTTTCTGTTCTTTGTGTTGCGTCTCTCCCTTTCCTTTTCTTTTCCTCATTTCAGCAGGAACCTAATCCGTAAGCTTGATTGTTCTAAGCTGATTTCAAGCTTTCCCCCGGGAGGAGATGGGCTTTTGGAGTTGGTTTTAATTAAGATTTAAAGGAAGCCTCCCTCAAGAAGGAAGATTGAGTGGTGTCTCCGGATGGAGGGATGAGAGTGGACAAGAGGAGGTGAAACAGATTGCCCGGCACGAAAAAAAAAAAGAGGGAAGTTATTCATTAGGGAAGATATTTTACAAATATACAATTTTATGTCTGTTGAATTATAATAGGTTAAGTGAGGATGCATTCATTCACACCTGCGGATTGTTTTCCTCTTTTCCCTTGTTTCTGTTATGGCGACTCCCTATCTTTCTCCTCATTCAAGAACTGCTGGAGCATAAAAACTAAATGGTACAATCCTTATTTTTTTCCTCCCAAATATCAGAATCTATAGAGATTGATTTGGGCTTCCTAAGATCCAAACCCATATCCTATAAAGACGTCACTGGAACACTGCCGAGCTGCAGGCAAGCAATCTCCAGATTATCTAGATGTTGTAATGATCGATAGCGACACCTAATGCACCCTTTTTTGACTGAATTGGTGCTGAGGCTGGAGCCAGTGCTCGGGGAATCTGTTAAAGATAGATGGACACAAATAATGTAGAATTACATTACACAGTATATTATATTTAATATAGTAGATGTAGCAATTAGAAGTAATTTAACTTAATAAAAAGCATCTTAAATATTAATTTAGTAGCCCAATACTATAAAATATAACGTGTTCGTTTTTTTTTTTTTTCCTGTGGTGGAGATGAGCAGAATAGATCAGCTGAACATTAGAAATGAATTAGTAGCACATACCTCACTTGTTTACCAGTCTATGAAGTAGTCCAGAAACCAAGCCTTACCTGCTAATAAAGATTTGTTTATGTAATCTTTAAAGCGGTCATGGCGTCTGGTGCGTAAATCATGATGCGGATCCGTTGGTGTCCTGGTCGTGACCGTACAGGGAATTAGATTCCTACAGAGTGGAAAGTCTGTATGCATGTGTGTGTGTGTGTGTGGCTTTGTTCATCTCTTTCTGCCTTTCTCTGCTCTTGCCTATCTTTCGTTCTCTCACACACTCTTTCTTCTCTTTCTCTCCCTCTGTCTCTCTGGATAATGGGCTTGTACACAGGTGGCCGTGTCCCTTCGATGGACACCCCCAGACGTCCTTGTTAGACACTTAATTAAAAGCCTTATCACAGGAAAACACGCTGAGACATTCCAATATGGGCCTGGGCATCAGAGATACTGCCACAACCCGACAGCGTCCATCTATTACTGCTGCCTGCTTAACTGTCCAGCCAAACAGAGAGTGTGTGTTAACGCATAAAAGAATAAGGAGTTTGCATGCAAAATAAGAAATTCTGCAAGTTGTTTTAGGACAGATAAAGAGTGAATGATGTTTACCTGGGATTGATATCTATTTTTGGAGATTCGTTTGAAACAGGAAATTGCTAAAGACAGGTGTAAATAGGATCCACAAACATTTTTGAGGTTTGTCTTTGAAAGAAAATAAGTGACTGCTGACCTTTCCACATCTTTTCATTTCTTGCTTTGCATTTTAGATGCAAGTTATTACTAGGTGTAGACAGCTAACCACTCATGATTGGATTGCTTAAGAATGATTTAAAAAACAGGTGTGAACGGGGCTTAAGGCTAGAAAGAAGGTTTTTCAGCATGCAACAAATACAGGTCGCTAACGGCACTCCTCCCATGGACAGTTAACTTTTAGAGCTTACAGGAGCGAAAAAAATCTTTAACGAAAGGAAGACAAACAATGAAGTGTTTAAGTTAATCATGCCACTAGCTGAGCTAGGCACACTAGGTGTTAAAAGAAGAGCGGGGAGGTCAAGTGTCCCTCCCACTGCATTCTTCAGCAGCTCTAGGCAGGGACCAGCACACAGGGACCATATGTCCCAAACTCTAGTCATTGATCCACCCCACATGGAGAGACAAAGCCCTTTTCACTCAATTGAGACCGGGGAAATCTGCAATTCCACACTGGCAGCATAGCACCAGTCAACAAGAAGAGAGTGAAAAGAAGAAGGCCAGGAAAAGAGGGAGAAAGAGAGAGCATGAGAGGGACTTGGCATTTTCCATCACATTAACTAGGAACAATCCTGCCAAACAGCCTTGAGGCTCCTTCTCTTTTTTCTCGACTTCTTCTGTAGGTTGCCCGGTTCCAAAGCCCCCAGGAGCCTCTCTTCAAAAGCTCAGTGTCCATTCCTCTTGCTCAGATGCTCAGCTAATAATGCCACAGCCAAAGCATAGAGATCTATATCTCGGGCTATCACAAAGCAAGTTCTCTTATGTTTAAGCTGGGTCTTGTGCACTGGGGAGTTGAAGGTTTACGGGGCACGTCATATTTTTTAAAAGGCCACAACAAACCTATCCAATCATAAAATAACAGTCAGGTGGCGCTTCCTGGTGTGAAGGTGCGCTCCGATGGGGGGTAGTCTTAGGGAAAGAAAGAAGGGAGAGAGATAAAGAAAGCTTAGCAAAGACATGGAGAGGCCAGAGCAGCACTGTAAAGTGCACGGGGTTCCTGGGGGAGAAATAGATCAGGCATGTATTCTGGCGCTGCAGCGATTAATATCAGCGGAGGAAAAAGGTCAAACTTGACTGGAAAACGCTACAGTATATCATTGTTACTGGCACGGCCCACATTTCATACATCACGCCATGCTGTGCTGCCTCGACTCTCCCGTCGCTGGTCTCGCAGCCACAGCCCACGCCAAGTATTATCAAAGATTGATAGAGTGTCCTAGTTAACTGGGGAGGGTGTAGGAAGTTGGAAGGAGGGATGAAGTGGGGAAGGACGATTTGCCACCTCTGCGCTTCAGGGTTACAACTTGTTGTCTTGTTATAACACGATGGCACCAATCAGTGAAAACGAATGTGCATATGTCACATTTTTGGCTAGAAATAACATTAAGAAGTCACTTTTTGGCTAAAACTAGTACTTTGTTGTTTGGTGAATACAATGATCTGATCTATCTTACAATTCGTGTGTGGCTACGTTCACAATCTCTCCCTCATCCTTCCTTTTCTTTTGTTCAGAGTGCTTGCTTAATAATTAATTGATTTATTAGTTCTCTCATTAATCATTCATTCATTAATCAGGGCCAGATTTTTCCAGAGGAAGTGGTTCAACCCGTAAAAAAAAAAAAAAAAAATCCTGACTTCACATTTCAGCCTAATTACGCTTCTTTGCTAATCACCACCAAAGAAATGGAGTTTCAGGAAATTACTTTTTTTTTTCTCCCCTTCCTCCCTCCCTCATCTCTTTTGCGCTAAGCAAGCCAGGATGTATTGAGGTCGGCAGGTAAGATTTTTTCAATCCTTTTTCTATCCTCTTTCGCCACCCGTTATTTTGTGTTCTGGAGGGTTTTAGTCATCAGTCATGTTAAAAGAACCCTTTGAGTCCAGGCTAATCTGATGAACAAGAAAGTTCAGTCTTTAATTAAACTACCCAACCCCCTACCACCTTAACTTGATAGAGGAAGGAAATGCAGAATGTGGTGGATGAGAAAACCCCAGACATCGATTAATCCACGGCGGATTTGAAGGCCGCCCGTGAGCGTTGGTCAGCCCTTTCACTGGCGAAGAGGCAGCTCATTGTTTCAGCCGATGCCACTCTCCCTAGAGAGATGAAGGAGCTGTTTGTTTAATTGCATACTCTTACGTGATGAGGATAGAAGTTACCACCACATAGGTGTTGCAAGAAAGGAAGCAAAATAGTCAGAATGAAGCTAAAAGGAAATTGTAATGGAACAGAAATTTAATCTCTCATACATCAAACAAACCAGTGGTCTTCAAAAACAACACTCAGCCATGGCCATTCTCTATTTCGAGAAGAAATAAAAAAAAAGAAGAACTCCATCAAATTAGAAAAAGCTTCAATAGAACTTCCAGCGCCACATTGACCTCCAAGCGGTAAAAAAGCACACACATTAAACAACCCTAACAAGGTATTCATTGAACCTATCTCTCTTTATTTTCCAACACACATACTCCCATGCATGCACAGACTTCAATATGCCACTAACAACTGAGGTTAAAGCTATTTTCCCTTTCTTCTCTGCATTTAGACCAATAAAGTGCATGGCCCTCTTTGCTCTAATGAGATGCATACATTTACAACATCACTTCCTCATTAAAAAAATAATAATAATAAAGACAGTATGAGGGAAAAAAAAACATATTAATTATGAAACGCACTTCCTCCTATCACAGAGAGCCACAGGGGCCTCCACTGGGCTCAATTAAGAAGTGTAGGCCACAAATCCCCAGACTAAATTAATTGACGCCCCAGGGCATTGAGTCTAGCATCCCAATTGCTCAGTATAAGTGCTAGATTTCTTTGTTTTCATTTCATTTGCTTTTTGAAATTGAGTGCAGGGCAGAGAGATCAACAAAGGCGAATGGTGGGGGATTGGGGGGCACGTTTAAATGGGATCTTTTCATTGACTTTATGGATTTTTAATCATCTTGCCGTATTTACAGTGTTGCTTTTTCTCAGTGTTGTTTACCCCGACTTCACAGCCAAAGGAATAAAACGAGTGCATATAAAAGCTTGCTTTATTTATTTATTAATTTGTCTTTATTGTCTTTATTTATTTTTCCTCACAGTGAATGAGGCCCATCAGAGGCGGACTGATTGTAGATGTTTCCATCTTTGCGGGGGCGTTGTTGCATACAGCTACCCACACATTTATGCAAAGAGCACACAACGCTAATGATTTAAAAGCATACTAGATCTTAGATCATACTGTACGCTAAGCAACAGAGAGAGAGCAAGAGAGAGATAAAGTGCGATTGGTGCATGCTGTAGGAGAGAGAGAATTAGAGAAAGGCGGCACGGAAAGTAGATAAAGCAGAGTGAGAGAAGGGAGAGCAGCAGCAATAACCGTCTCCAGAAAATACCAGGAGACCTGCAGGAATGAAATGACAAGACTGGCTCAATCAACATCTTGTCAAGACAGTTGGCTGATGTGTAGAGACAATCTCATCCTCCCCCTCTTCCTTCCCATCGCTAGTTTTTTTTCCTACCCAGCCTCTTTGTGTTCCTAGCGGAGAGCTTTCCGTCTGCGAGTAGAGCAGTTCTTAGACTCTGAAGTGGGAGAGCGAGAATGGGAACGCTGGAATAATGACACTTGGAAAAGTTCTGACGCTCACCAGAGACGCGGCACAGCAGAGAGGAGTGCGTGACAGACAGACTCTGCTGCTAGTAGAGGACCTAAGCACCACACACACACATTTCTCACACTTCTTATCTGACCTGGTTGGGTTGACACGATCTGATGATGTGGTCATTCTGCTGTTGTCAAACTGAGATTTTAACTTTTTGAGATTTTTTTTAAATCTTGGTGGTTAAGTGTGTTTTGGGTGGTTGGCTAGTTGCTTTGGATGGTTTCTAGGTTATTACTTAATTAGACCCAGGTCTCTAGATGGCTTAGGTCTCTACTTGCCAGTTTTGTCATTTGCCAAGTAAAACATTTAAAGTGCCCCTACTATGGATTTTTGTGTAACACAGCTCTAAATGAATGAAAACATCCTACAAAGTTTTAAATCTGAAAGTCTATATAGTTATTGTCTCACAAAAGAAAGTAGACTCTGAATCATTAAAATGAGTCGTCAAGCTGTTTCATGTTTACGCTAGGGCTGAAACGATTCCTCGAGTAACTCGAGTAACTCGATTCCAAAAAATCATCGAGGCAAAATCCTTTGCTTCGAAGCCTCTATTAATTAATTGATAAGTTGTTTCGCAATGATTTTGCATTACTGTGACAATGCACTTACCCTTACGTCACCACAAAGCGGAAGGAGACGCCGATGTTTTGATTTGAGGGTGCGAGCGCGGATTAGTGCGGGAGAGTTGAAATCAAAGTTAACTTTATGGCAATAAGCTATGACTCGTTTCGGCGACAACCAGTCAGAATGCAGTCCACGCTTTGCAGGGCGGCGAGGGCGGTGTGAACGCACGGCTATACTATACCTGGGTATTTATCAGCTTATACCATGGCTACTTATCAAAGGAATGAGTT
>JAUCNO010001618.1:0-25965 GCA_032353835.1 Enteromius viviparus | reverse complement strand
AAGTGTTTTGAAAAAAATTACCAAATCCTTATGAAAATGGGAGAAAACGGGGGGATCTTAAAAAACCTGCATTTATGGATAAAATAATTAGCCAAATACTGCTGCGTGTAAATAGCTCACGCTCTTCTGTGTCAGCTGCGACACAAGGATACATCTTCTACATGTAATTATGTTTTGATCTGAACAAAAACAGCGCATCTGTGTGTCGTGGCTGACACAGAACAGTGTGCGTTATTTGCATCCAGTCATACTCTCCAAAATGGAGCTACAGTGCCAAAACTGTTGAATAACATCTGTATTTATTAGCATTTAAATATTCTCCTTGCTTCATAACATTACAGTGTTCAAACTAAACTTTTACAGGTTTGGAATGGCATGGGGGTAAGTGATTAATGTGAAATGTTACATTTGGGATAGAGTAACTCTTTAAGTTATTAAAGATGACATTCTGCATATTCTCAAATCCCTGTTTCAGGAAGTACTGTACACCAGCACAACATTGCTTTGTGAAGCCAAATGTATTTAATACCTGCTAGCAAAGGATGACAGGTTTTTTAACTGATTCAGTCTGATGAAAATATACAATGCTCACAGAGGCATAGGCAGACCCCCAGTGCAAACGCATCTAAAATGTGTAACCTTAGTGGTGGGGATACCCTTCTTTCAAAAAAAAACACATCAGAGGAGGAGAGGAGCAAAGGGTGTGTTCAAGACGATTTGGGTTCCCTGAGGGGTTTCAGTCGTTGTAGTACAGTTTCACTGTGCATCACCGTGTTCATGTGGCTGTGAGAACCGTTGCGTACAGTATGCAAAACTTGACATTTCTTTCAAAAGGTGGAGGGGGGGCAGTCTGGAAATTACTGGTGCATTAAAGCTGCATTTGTTAAACGATTTACCAGCAAAGCACGCTAACAAATACGCACCAAACGGCTGGCATCGTGCACATGAAATTTGTAAATTGAACTTACAACTTACTGAGCCTAAACAGTTTTCACAAAGAGTATATTGTTTGTCATGACGCCTATTGTTGGCTTAAAAGCTACTCCTCTCAGATGTGGTTTCGTCAAGCAAGTGTTTCCAGAACCTGAGAGAAACCAGATGTAAAATGAAAGTGAAATGTCTATTTTAGTATGTTCAGTGTTAATTGTGTAACTGGGCAAAATTAATGCAAACGACAAAATATACAGTGAACCCAAAAATCATATTTACTGCAAGTGCTTTAACACCTCATCTGCATCAATGCAAATGTACTGGGATGTTCTTATTGGTGTAGAATGAGTGGGAGGAGAGGGGACTAAAGGGCCGTTTATAATTCACACTAATTGCTCAATGCCTGGAAAGAAAAATCATTTTGGAAATCATTTCTTTTGTCTTATTATCTTGTTATCGTTAACGGATTTCCTGCTCTTACGTAATAATAACGATTATTAAAACTTTATCTTATTAGATATTTCCTAACGGTGTGAATGACATGCTGAGAGAAAGCAAAAAAAAAGAGCTATAAGATAAAAGTAGCTGGTCTGTATCTGATTGGTCAGCTGAGACTAGTCAGATTAGCAAAAGAAACCAGCCTGCTCACCTTTTGCAATGAAAGTGGACTGTCACTTAGTAATCATAACTTTTTGTTATGTTTTGAAGTAACCATTGTTTGCCACTGCCTTTGACCACTGGAATTACAAAAAGCATTTCAGGTTTAATAAGTGTTTCAACATTGCATGAACTACTGATAAAAGTATTTGTTTTCATTTGAATTCAGTCAGTTATTTGACCATGTAGTACCTATAATGTTTTTCAAAAACATTAAAATGCACAAATTCACCAATTTTTTGTCATCTGTACAAAAACCTAATATGTTTATATGAATTACCCCTAAGCTTTTAAAATAAATATTTTAGTAATTACATATTACATTTGCATCTTAATGGTTCTTTGACGTTGGTTATGGTCATATGACATGCAGGAATTTTTATTTTATTTTTTTACATTTTAATACATTTTGTGTGTATATATATATTCTGACTATAACCTTAGGAACCCGATAATAGAGAATCTTAAGACATGAAAGACCAGGCCTTTGTTAATTTGTTTAAGTTTCGTTTATTTATTTTGCCAGTTTATAGGAAGTGTCACATTTCACAATGTTTCCATGATAGTGTAAAGTATTGCACATTATAATTTGATAAAGATCTTCAGCCTCCACTGCAATGGATGATAAGAGGATCTTAAATAACAATTCACACCTTCGCTTTCATCCTCTTCCTGGAATTGTTCTTATCTGGTGGGTTGAGTTGCTCATTAACCAATGCCATTAATTTACCAAAATATGATTATATATTCAGTGTCGGTACAGAAAAGAGAAATGCATTTGTGAATTGTTTGTTTAAAGAGATGAGTAGTAGATAAAAGAGGTCTATCTTTTTTTTTATTTTTTTTTATTATTATTATTTTCAGAGTTTCGCTTGTGGCCAAGAGTGAGAGTTCAATTTCTTGTACCCTTTTTTCATGTTAAAATGGCTGTTTTCCATAACATGATATTTCGCGATTATGGGAACAAGTTGCATACAAAAACTGGCACAAATAATGAATACATAAAAATTAGCAAATAGTAGAAAGAAATAATGTCTCCAATATTCTGTTCTCAACATTTTGGAGAAGCTTGTTAATCTGTTCCAAAACACCAAATCACATAAGTAGTTGATTACCTCACTCCCATTATAAATTAGAATTTAAAAATTAGATGAACATGTGAACTTGTAAAAATAACTCTGAAAAAAAAATGGTATAGGGTTCTTTTTTGCTAAAGTTTTCACTAAGAAATTGCTCATAAATTTCACATTTAGAAAAAAATATCAAGTTACATTGAATTAAATGTGAAGTTTTGAAGTAAAAAGATTTAATTTTTTTTTTTTATTATTTATTCTGGAAAAAATAGATAAATAAAAAATCAGTGTAGCTGAATATTAATGGCAACGCATCTTCATGTCCATCATAAATGTCTTTATGTATCTGATAAAATATTAAACTCATTTTTACTTTAGGGATATTGAAATCATACTCATTTTATCATAATATCACTTATAAGAGAACATGTTTTAAAAAAAATTTTAAGTTTATTTTCTGAAGTTTATTCCTCCTGTCAACATTGTTAAAAAAAATAGTTTTCTTGGAAATATTATAATCAAACAACTTTCTGATCTCGACCAGTTCATATTTCTGCTGCTATCAGGAAAGGTGCCAATGAGCAAATAAGTCAACAGCACAGATGCATTTATTTCTAGAAAAAAAAAATGGTAAAAGGAAGCAAAAAAGCAAAAGAAGGCCAATCACAGATGTTTGAGGTGTTAAGGGGAGGGGCTGGTTTGAGTTTAGAGGTGGCCTTGCTAGATCTCACCCACATGTAGACTTCCACTGGGCGATGACACCTCTGCTTGAGGTCGCGATGCGTGTTAATGCGTCTCTGTTGACTTGCTCGCGGCAGGACGCAGCCTCTACCTTGATCGTATAGGTACGTCTTTGAAAGTTTCTGTCAACCAGGCTCGTCTTCTTTTCCACCTTCTAGTGTCATCTTGCCATTTCTCATCTTGTCTGCTGCCTCTCTACCTCTTCCCCTCCCCCATCACCAAGTGCCGTGCTTTCTATATCTGGAAAAACATCTTTTGATTACAAAAGCATCCGTGCAAGTGTCTGATTGTGTGTGTTGAGGTCTCTTCTGACTGCAGGCCCGGAGAGGATGTGTCACTGCAGACAGGTTTTCCCCTGTTACTCATGGGCCTCTTTCTTGCACTGCGTTTCTTTATGTGGGCCTGACCGTTGCACTTTGCAGATTTCTAAAGTTATCACCTGTTACATAGTGTATAGGTTCGTTCTTCACTAGTGAGTGCGATTTTGGTTGATGGCGCTTACAGACTGCCTTTCGTCGCATAGGCCTAGTTGTTTTGACATGTGACATACTATAGTTTCGTACAATGAAGGCACGGCTTCAGTTTGGTTATGGGACAGAGTGTAACCTGGGTCTCAGATTCAGACATTCACAGGCCTGCTTGGCAGGTAAGTCAATTGCTCATTGCACTATTGCACAATTTGCAGTCATTTGACTCCGAATTGCATTGCAATTACTGCACGCGGTTTCATTCTTCTTATTCATTCTCATTCTGCTTATTATCATGCTCAAATGAGAATTCATTTCCACCTGGGCTTTAAAAGAAATGAGTGAAGGCATCGTTGGTATCGGGGTATCAATTACTGCGACACAAAAAAACTGCAATGCTTTTAGTAATTACTTGGTAAATTTCATTTAGCGTTGCTAATTTGACCGTAGTCAGAAACAGAACAACAACAGATCGCTGTTTTTGTTTGTGTGTTTTTTAGTTGCTGGGAGGACTGTGATTACGATAGCTGTAGAAAATACAGAGAAGGCGGTAATGCATGAAACGGATAATGAATATTTTACTGTTTTTAGGCTATTTTAAATAAAAAATTAGCTTAGCCTAGGCAACACAATGCACTTTACATACAGTACATAACTAGTTCATTTTTGATAACATTTTTCAGCTTTGATCCTAAATTTCCAGTGACTTGTGCAAAGCGACAACAAGAGCAAGAGATGCATTTAGGTCGGTAGCTTTGGAAACATTATATTCATTTTTGCATGTCCAAGGAATAATATATGGCATAGCCTATTCTAAATGTATTCTAATCTTTGATGTTTGCTAGATTAAGTACAGTAATATGACTCACTTATATTTGTGGAACACTAGACATTTAATATTAGAGTAATAATACATGACTCATCTGGCTCTTTTTTTTTAAGTTACACACATACACACACAAGCTAGTGCTACAAAGGTGGAAATTAAGTAGTAGTTTTCTATTTTGTTGACTGCTAAGTAGACAGCTCACTTAAAAAATAAAAATAATAACCATATTAATAATAATATAGTCTTGTACATTGTACAAATGTATTGTACATTGTACATCCACACAACGAAACCCAATGTAGGCCTAGTTCAATAAGTTTGGACACCAGTGTCCTTGAACGATCTTCTTTTGTGAAGAAATGAAGACATACAGAGGAGCGAGAGAAAATGATGACAGCATTTTATTTTTTGGGTAAACTGTCCTATTACTTTACTTAGTTCCAGATCACATACGTTGTGGGCAGAATTGTAAACTACATCACAGGTGCGTAAACTGTCAACCGTTAATTTGGTCAGTTATGAACGTATCTGCACACATCTTTTTGGTAAAATGCTTGCAAATATTAACGTTGGTTTTTTTCAGTTGTTTTTTCATGCTTTGCTGCGTGTGTTTGTGTGTGTGTGTGTCTCTCTCGATTTTAACCAGTTTAGCATCAATTCTAGTAATTAGAACATTGAGCACCGTCATCTCAGTACAGTGTGTTCCACACAATCCGTCACCATTGCATCCTAGCTGAGGGGGAGTGATCGTATCAGCATAGGTTTTTGCAGGCATTCGATACTCTTCGACTTTCTTGTTTTGCGCATTCGTCAGATCGACGACAAAACATACGCAAACCGAGATACTTACGACTGAATCTTTTGCATCTCGTTACTGTCCAAAGACAGTACGTATTCCAGGATGGTCATGGTTCTTATTTGGAGTGCCTTTGTACGCCTTTCAAGATTGAGTATCAAAACCATTTTTTTCCCCCCCAGACAGTCCGCATCACTTTCTGCGCAATTGTGAGGAATTAGAACGCAGCTGACATGTACTGTAATCAAACGCTTCACCAGACACCACATCACACTGCTACTACAGTAGATGCATATCTAAACCGACCTACTGTATGGCTTTGATACTGTTGTTGTTGATCAAACAAACTTGAACTCTTACGAGTCTCAGCGTACCGGCATTAGTCAGAGTTTCATATTCTGAAGAGGTCTGTGGCTTCATCGCAAAAGCTCCACAGCAAAATTTCAAAGGTGATGCAAAATGCGAAAGGTCCTTTGCCGCCTGACGTGACCAGACATGTCCACCTCCGCGTTGTGCCATACACAGACACTACAATTCCAGTTCATGGTTGAATGTATTGTGAGATAGAAATGATTAAACACGCTTAGAGTTTCATTTTGTGAATTACATTGTCTGTCTGATGTATGAAAGTAGGTTAGAGGTGTTGTGTTGCTGATGAGTTCAGGAAAAAACCCTGCTCAATTCTTCTGAATATGTCTTTCACAATCTCTGAAATTAAGTCAAATGCCTTAGCCTATATTGCTATATGTATTTACCTCTTCGAGCTTATCTGTGTTTCAGTCTTTCTTTCGGTCTATCTCTCTGAAAGCTACGAGATCTGTTTTTTAGTTTTAAAACAGCTGAACGGTGACAGGTTTGATCAGTCCTTGGATGCATGTAAAAAGTCTGGTTATCGATCACCTTACTGTCTAGAGATCGAAATCTCAATATATCGAGTTCGGGAAAATTTCAGGCCTATAAAATCTTTCATCTGATTGATTCAGTTTTTTTTTTTAGATATCCAAACAATACCTAAGCCAGATAAATACATAAATTGAAGAATGAATAAACAATAGTCTAACTTATAACCTGATAAGTCAATAAAAAAGATAAACAATTAAAATATTTAAAGAGATGGGTATTACGGTCTGCATAAAAAGCAGGGTTATTTGTTAAATACATTTATTTTTATATTTTATAATTTCCTGGGAGATTCATTTATGATTTTTACAATATTCTGAGTAGTTTTTCTCTCTCCTTCTTTTCTTTCATGTCAACGATTATTCCTCATTGTCCCATGACACACTCAACCTCTGTTTTCCCCCCTATCTAAAGGCTGACATGAGATTTCTCGGCACGACACCAAACCCGATCATCTCACTTCAGCCGTACCCTTCACTCTTTGAAGATGATCCGCATTCATAACCCTCACCACGTGCCATTTCTGCATCAGACGGAGCTGCTCCGCCAGACTGGAACTCTTTGTGACACACTTCTCACCGTGGAAGGCCTTTCATTTAAAGCCCACGCTCTGGTATTAGCTCTGGCGAGCAAGCGTCTCAAGCGTCAGCTAACAAACCAGCACGGTCCAGGTTCAGGGTATTGCTGCGTTATAGAAAAGGTCTCTTCCCACACCTTCAAGCAAATCCTAGACTATGTGTACAGCGAATCGCTGGAGGTGCCCAAAGGTGATCTCAAGGAGTTGCTGAAGGGCGCTGAGTACCTGGAAGTGGAGTCATTGGTAGAGCAATGTCAAGCACAACTTAGAGATCCAGAAGCCCCAACTAAGACAGACGCAAAAGCGATAAATTCCCTTCAAGATGACAAAGCACAAAAAGAGTTGTCTAAAACTAGCCACAGTTCAGATGAAGACCATGTTTGTTCTTTAGAAGAAGAACGTTCTTCCACCAAGAGATCGGTCCAAGTTACACAAAAGAAGAGCTGTTCTCCCGTGACTCCTCGACCTCCCACGTTCTCCAGAGAGAGCATCATCTCCTCCAGCTCTCAGACTCAAAGCCCTCGCCTCTGTTGGCCACCGGTCAACCCGTCGAGGAGCATGGTGTTAAACTGTAGAGAAATTATGACCTTCCACTCCCTTCGAGCGTATCCCTACCCCACACCCATGTACCCCATCCTCCACCACTCGCTCCAGCCACAGGTCTCCTCTTCACTTATGGGTTACACAGGGTTGCTTCACCCCTATCACCCCCTCATACACTCTCCTCCGCTGACTCAAGACAGTCCCTTCATTCCTGGTCTGAAAGGAAAGAACGCCTCTATCAGTGCAGCTTTAACGGGATCCATATCAGATGATCAAGAGAGGTAAGAAATGACACACAAATGACACTTACAATGTATGAATGCTATTGGATTGAATAAAATATCAAACCATGTGGAAATGATTTTAACAGCACAAGAACAATTTAAAAGTATTTCCCCCCAAAAATTTGAACATTTTCATCCATCAAACGATCAATTGCATCCAAAATAAACATTTGATATATATGTGACAGCATTATTTATAATTCCTTCACCTCGTGCATCTTATGTGTGATGATGCTACGTTTTTATGTCAATAGAAATCATTCGTAACCAAAACTGTTTGGAGAATGTTACATTTAAAACAATTATATATTTTTTAAACATAGAGTTTCACTTGTCCATCTTTTTCAGGAAAAAGTCCAAGATTATAAGACAACAAATCTAGGTTTTTTAATTATATTTTCGACAGGAAGCCACATTATAGTCAGCTAATTTCAGCGGAACATTATTAGCCTGGTAAACTTGTTTTTTTTATCGAATGCAACAACACATTTACAGTCATAACCAAGAGCAAATACCGCAAAATCTGACCTTGCTTACCTTTGAAGTCTTTTTTTTGTCACCTCTCACTAAATATTTCAAATTTCTAATATTTAAAAGTGCAAATGAGGGAATGGTTTTCTATAATGCAAAGTATTGAATCATTTTTACGTGTAAAAATTATTCTTAAACTCTGCTTTCTTTGTACAGACCAAGATAGTTAAACTTATTGAAATTATTAGACTTTGGAGCTGAGGCCATGCAGTCAGTCTAAAAAAAAAATAGTTGCCTAAAAACCTGAATTTAAGTTTAGAAGAAAAAAAAATCACGTTCTCCAAAACATTTTACTTTGTGTAATATATTGTTGGGCCAAGAAATTTGTTGTTATTTTTCCTACTTTAAGTTTTCCTTTTTTTTCTCGTTTTTTAAATAGCAGTAAACCCTGAAAAGCTTTTTTAAACTGCAGGAGTTCACACTTGTTGACTGTTTTGCATTTCTAAATTTCTAAAAATTAAAAAAATTCTAAATAGTTGTACAGTTTTGTACAAAAGTTAAAATGCAAGAATAATAATCGACAAAATAACGTCATTTCTAAATTAAGAAACAAATTCAGTCATGTGTGTCAAACCTTTATGGGTAACGTATATGCTTGAATGTGTGTGTGTGTCTATGATCGTGACTTGGGTGATACTCTTTTCTTTCTGTACTTTCCAACGGACACATTTTCCCCAACCAGCCCCCTTTTCCACCTACAAGAATTATCTTTCTATAGACTCCATTAAAATAAGGGAAACTAATAACTGTCTGTGGTTCCACTGCAGTGGAATAACAGTAATTATGCAATCAAGACAATGATATTATCATTGTAATAAAACATTTTGAGGTGTGAATAATATAACATAATTTAATTAACATTTTAATTGAATAACTGCGCTTATGCTCATAAAGATCGGCAAGTCTCTCGTTTAAATAATTCAGGTTTTTATTTTTTTTAAAAGTGTGTTAATTTTAAGTATTTGAGGCAGTATAAAAGCACAGAAACACCATTTGCACTAAATACTGGATATGTTGGTGAAGTGTTTTGGAACACAACACTTACTATCAAGGCCGAAACTGAGGGGAGCCCCCCATTTGTCCCCGACTTTACAACAGTAAACATGAAAGTCAGTCATCTACACCCTCGGAGCAGGATGTTCTATTTCAGTCTCATTTTTAGCCAAAGTCTGTTCCACTCCCTAATTTGCCACACACACAAACAGGTGCCTGATTGAGGCATTGATCTTTATACTTCTTTTGCTCAATCAATGCTGAAACGAAACACCTGATAGCAGACGCAGTTTTTTTTTTTTACCTAAAGCATGCACGCACAGGGAAACAGTACAAGCTCCCCACACAACATTTTCGATTCAATTTTAAAATGTGAAATTTATAAGCACCTGTTAGACTAACATAATACATTTTGGTAAAGCATATTATTCATTCTAAATACTTAAATCGAATTGAACATAAGCTTTCCTTCACACTGTAGATGCGCTGCAGGCTGCTTGACTCCGGCAGAGGAAACCATTGTCTTGCATTGTTTCCTGCTACCTAAACACAAAACCTTTGTTCATACAGTTTTCGGTCGTAGACAGAAAGGGGTGATGTAAGTTTAAATTGATTTTCTTAACTCTTTGATTAAACAGATTTGACGAGTGTGAACGACACTTTGTTGCCTTGTGTTGGGCTACACACACACTGAGTGCTGTATATGGATGTTTGTTCATATATTTTCTCTACATATACTACACACCTACACATTTCTGAGTATTTTTCAACGCTGAACCATAAGGTGCATCCTGGGATGCATCTTAAAGCATTTAAGAAGTTCCTATAATCATTTGTAGGCTGCTTTTCCTTCACAATACGATCGCTTTAAATAGTGTGTGCGGAACGTCATACCATGTGCATTCATCTACACTTTATTAATAAATTTAAAAATGCCATAGAAGAACCTATTACCCTAAAATGGCAAGAACCTTTGACATCTAAATAACCCATCTGTTAGACAAAAGGTTCTTTGTGGTGAAAGATGGATTTAAAAAAGGTACGAACGAGATGATTCTTTAAAGAACCTTTGGACTGAATGGTTCTTTGCGATACCAAAAATGGTTCCTCTATGACATCGCTTGAAGAACCATTTGAAGTTAAGAGTGTAACCTACGAGTTTAAATTATTAAGCATTTCGATTAAAGATTGTGTATTTGCGAATTCTGTGTAAAACTGAAACAGTAGTGCCCTCTTTACTAAATGATGACACAAATGTGATTACACACTTAGTCTAACAGAGGGTATTAGCATCAACACCTGACAGCTTGCGGGTTTCTCACTGACCTTTACCTGCTGAATTAGCTGTGGTCTAGCCATCACACTAGAATGTGTGGAAATGCAGCTTTAGAAGTGCAACTGAACTTGCAGGTGTTAGCTGACCAGATCAACAAGTGGTTTAAAAAAAAACACCAGCGGAAAATGCAGTGACTCAGTTTGAAGATATTTGTTGGCGATGAACAAAGTCCTAAATGCGATCGTTTTTGCTAGTTACGCATGGAAAATATGGACATCTTTGAATGGGTGCTAACATGACGACATTTTCCACAGGAAGCCAAAGGTTCAAGAGGAGAGGGAGATATGCTGCAGACACTGCGGTAAACCGGCCCTGGAAAACCCCTGGAGGCCAACGACTGGGTCATCAACCTCAGGTGATATATTGTATAAATACACAGAAATAAACCTATATGCTCTTATATGCCCAGAATAAGATAATCGTACAGAAGCTTGCAGAAACACTAAATGCACAGCAGAGTTGCAGATTTGGTCTGGGATGCACCTACTTTTTACGCAGATCAGAGGAATGGATGCTCACAACAGGATGTAAATCTTGTGTATCTCTCAAAGAGACCAAAGATGGTGGCCGTTGCTTCTCTTTTGCTGGCAGTGGTAAAAGAAAGGATAGTAAAAAAAAAAAGCAAAATTCGTTCATGCATCAATGAACGTCCAGTTGATTCCTTTGGCATCTTTCCAAAACACTACCAAGCCCAAATGTCCCATTAAAACCTTTAGTTTATTTTACATTTATAAATGTTATTTGATATTTATTTATTTTTGTTTTTAAATCACTTTCTTTCTATATATATATATATATATATATATATATATACAGTATGTTTATTTAAAGTTGCTTTGGATATTTCATCATTTATGCTTGCACCTAGCATTATAAATGACTTAAATGTGAATGCCATTTCCACCTTAATAGTGTATTTTAATTCAGCTGCATGTATTTACAAGAACACTCTTTAAACAAATGATATTTTAGAATTAAATGTATATCTACAAAGTATCCAGATGCTTTCTGACTGTCGAACATTAATGCAGCAAACTGTACCTGTGAATATTGTTCTAGAGCATCTGTGTGAATCTAAAGGAAATGACTTCATACCTCACCTAAAAAATAGAAAAGTCAAGTTGACACCAGTTAACGAAAGTGAAGTTAGTTCTGAGAAACACTCCTGCAGTGCAGACGCCGCTAGGCAACTAATGCAAAAGCATTCGAGCATTGAAAGCTCATTGTATGTCCTAATAATTTTTGGGGTTACTGCGTAGTCCCAATGGTGGTTGTGCTTTGTCCTAGTTTACATAATGTTCTCAGGGCACAGAGACACAAGTGAATGACCCCTTACCTGCTAAACTGGGGTGTAAAGCTGTGCGCAAGAGAAAACTGTGGCTTCTGAATCGTGGTGCATCAGCACAGTCCTGCGGTTGATCAGCTCTGTGCTTCATGGTGGTTTGTATACAGTACCAAAAGAGAAGTGTTGACTTGTTCTTTTTTCATCCAAATTGGGGTTAGAGTGCTTTTTATGTGTGTGCGAGCGTTCGCAGGACTGAGCATTTTGGGGTGAGAATGATAGTAACACATTTTTATGAGATGTTATCTTTAGGAAATTTTTGTGTAATTCAGACAGTATGTGTTATCTCACATAAAAGTAGTTAAACCTAAATGTACACCTTGCAGCTTTTTCTTACGGATCACCCCAAAAATTAAACTTAGCTTACAATTTACTCATTCTCAGGCCATTCCTGATGGATTTGATTCATCATAACAAATATACTGTAGCATTACAGCATCTGCTCAGTAATGGATCCTCTGCAGTGAATGGGTGCCGTCAGAATGAAAATCCAAATAGAGTGATGATAAACTTCATATACTATGATCCACAAGTGATCCTCGCTAATCCATTCCATCATTAAATGACTTGCAAAGCAAATAGATACTCATCATTAAGGCATTTTCAACCATTGCTAAAATACAAGTACTTAATCTATATTACTGTTTTGACTAGTGAACAATCCAAATCAAGTTTACTAGTGGCAGTTAAAAGGTAATTCGCCTTGATAGATTATTTTTTCATGTAAATTACTTGTAGACTATCATGTGGATTTCTTGTGAATGTTTTTACCAGCTGTTTTAAAACTCATTCTGACGGCACCCATTCACCGCAGGAGCTTCAAACAAACTCAACTATATTGTGGATGGCCTGAGGATGGTACAATTCTGAGCGGACTTTTTTTTTTTAAGCGAGCATATAGTCTCATTGTTATTATAACATCATACAATTTCATGTTTATAATTGCACAACATAGAAGTGTTGTATAACAGCATATCAGCAACATGTGTATTACATTCTAAAGTATAACAAGCATATATATCTAAAAATATGGAGGCATATGACTAATTCAAGCTCAAAATATTGCGTCCATATAGGTATTGCCAACCAAAGTCATTCTTAAAGTTAGTTTATGTTACCATCAGTACAGTTTCGGCTTTTTATAGATTTTGGTTTTTAGAAAATGCATTTAAGAACTTGTTCTACGCCACCTTTTCGAATGGCAGGTTTCTGCAGCAGTTTTATGTCACTGTGCTGCATCCTGAGTTAGTGTATGTGTGTGTATACGTGAGAGAGAGAGTGGGGTATGTGGGAATGTGTGGGTGTTTTATATATATGTGTGAACACAATGTCAGAGTTGGGGCACATACGATTGCTTTTGTTTCACACTACTTTTGAGTTTGCTTGCGTTTTAGCGAGCTCAGAAGTATAAGCTTACACAACCTTGCAAGTGTCCATATGATTGTCACAAGTGAGGTCTTCGCAAATATAAAGACTGAAAGTGTTAACCGTGCTTTTTTTTCACATTTTGAGCAGTACAGGAGAGGATGTGGTGTGTATGTATAAGTGTGTGTATGTATAAGTGTATGTGTGTGTGTGTGTGTGGACAGGGAGAGCTATAAACTAGGCCGCACACCAACAGAGAGTTGCCACAGGATGTGTTTATCTAAAATTGGGCCCCTCGGCTGCGCAGAGGATGAGCCAAAGCTCAGATCTCACTTATTTTTGACCATAAATCACTTTTAATTTTGCCACTTTAACAATAAATAAAAAATAAACAGTAGTTTGATTTATAATTTTCACAAAACAGGATATTTACGGCAAGAATTTAGATCTTTTTGATTAAGAAAGCAGCCATTTATCAAAAAAAATATTCATTAAAAATCTCCTCAAGTCAGACAATGTATTTTTTGCTCTCAATCCTCATTTATTCAGTTTATAACAATGTTTAATGTACATTGTTTAACTGTGTATGGATATTAGCAGCTGAAATCTTGCATAACTGGGTCCACATTTAAAATCTGTTGTATTTAAATTAGGAGATTAATAGTAGTGTTACATCGTTAAATATTTTGAACAAAGAATTTATGATGTGAATAGTAAATACTCAAGGCCATATTATATAAAAGTCATATTATACTTTATAATTTCAACTTTTTGTCCCATTTTTTTTTTTGGTAAGAGAATTGTGCAACATTGCTGCAAACCATTTAAACAGCGTCTGCCGAACATCATGCACATATCTTACACTGGCTGAAATTGACCACATTTTTAGATATGTATTTAATGATGAAGATGTGGTCTCCTTCTCGAGACATTTAAAGATGGTCCAAATGAAAATTTACTTTGTAAGGGAAAAAAAGTGTAAAAGTCCAAATTGCATCCTTGCATCCAGTTCAAAAGTTGCTGTCATTGAAGCAAAGTAAAAATGTGAAAATTAATAAAGTTAATAAATGAACTTGTACATGTTAACTAATACAGCTTATTTTAACAAATGGAACATTACTGTAGTGTTTTGTAGATTAATAATTAGATAGTGCTATCAGTCTCCTTTCACTTTCACACTTGGTTAACTGGTTTTTAGCAAATGGAACAATTGTCATCAGCAGCGCATTAGACAACACGAAAACAAATTTAAACACATTTAAGGAGATATGAGGGGCCAAAGAGCTGACCAGCATCATGCCAAAAATATCCCTCCGTTCTTGTGAAGCGCAGGTACATTTCGGCCTGAGGCTCAGTGACCATAAAGATGTGTTTAAAGTTCAGTTGAAAGGTCACTATTTATGTTGCAGGTTCATTGCAAGAGATCCCATTTAAGGTTATCTGAAAGCTTATTTTCATAACGGAAATATGCAACTTATTTAAAAACTTTTCATCTTTGACTTGAAAAGTTAGGTAAGTGCTAAAAGGAACTGAAAATGTAATCTGTGAATTCACAACTCTTCAAACAAGACAAGGCACATTTAAAAGAATAGTTCACCAGAAAAATTGAATGTGCTCACCTTTAGGCCCTCCACGATGTAAAGGAGTTTGCATCACTTCATACTAAACGTTTTGGACAAATTTATTGCATATACCAATATACCAATGAATCCTCTGCAGTGGATGGGTGCTGTTAAAATCAGAGTTCAAACAGCTGATAAAAACATCAAAAGTAATTTAAATGACATCCATTATCTCCAGGCTGAAATACAAGCCCTGTATTCTAACCCTAACCCTTTGTATCTGAATCAGGAGAGGAATATGTAAAGATCAAGCACAGTTTACAAGTAAAAACAATCCAGAACAACAAATATGGGACTTTTATGGACTTTTTCACTGGAGTTTACTATTTCTTTAAATGGACTCGCAATAAAAAAACAAAAACAAAATAAAAATAAAGCCACTTTCGCTGTTCAAACCTCTTTGTGTGTGGTTTTATTCTGAAATGAAACTGCATTAGAAAGATCGAGCGATAACAAAGAATATCTCTATTTTAAGCACAGCAGTTTTTTTTTGTCAGATCAGTGTTCACTCATCTTCCGTTGGCAGGTTCTGGGGAAATGGCGCTGAGGTGTAAGTTCTGTGGTCGAGGTGGACGGGACAGGCGATCTCTTCGCTCACTCAAGAGGGGTGTCGGAGGAGAGAAGCCCTACCAGTGCAAACAGTGTAGCAAGAGGTTCAGCCTCAAACACCAGCTGGACACACATCACCGGGTCCACACAGGTACAAGCAACCTACCCAAGAGCCACTTTCCTCCAGGGTTTAAATCCAGCCTGAATGTTTTTAGATTTAGATAAAGTTTTTTGAAGAACTGGTTCAGGTTTGTTTAATTGTGGAGATCTGTGAACTAAACTATGTTATTATCACTAACATACTATTCTATCGCATTTTATTTTTTGTATATATTACGACTTTTTTCATGTTATTTTTATTTAAAGTTTTAAAGTTTGTTTTCTCATTTTTTGCATGTTTACATTTTCGTACATTTTATTTCAGATTTAGTATTTTAGTACATTAAGTTGATAAAGTAAATAAAAATGAAAAATGTTGTAACTTGCTGAAATAGGCAACTTTATATTTTATTTACAGAAACCAAAAATAGATGATATATTCATCTCCATGAAGTATCAACTGTATTGATTATTGTACTTATGCTGATGGCCTTCTCCGAATTGTTTTTTTTTTTTTTTTAAGATTACGTTATTCTAACTGTAATATATTTATAAATATTGTATCTAATTTTTCATATGTAATTAAATTATTTATTTTATTCTTAAAAATATCATTCCAGTTTTAGTCATAGTACTTTAAGTAGTTAGTTGCCATTTTTTGTTCAGTTTAATATTTATACTTTAATATTTCACATAATTCTTTTGATGTATTTTGATTTCCACATTTTCTTCTTTTTTATAGTTTTATTTTAAATATTGCACACATCTCTCTCTCTCTCTCTATATGTGTGTGTGTATATGTATATATATATATATATATTTACAAATAGATAGATATAGTTCTTATAGTACAGTTTTAGTCATAATACTTCAACTCATTTTAGTTGTCAATCTCTATTTCTTTTCATTTATTTTAGGTTTGGTTTAATATTTATATTTTGCACATTTTTATTTAATATTCTATTTTACTTTATTTAAATGTTATATATCAAAATTCCAATTCCGAAACAATTTATATATATATATTATATACTGATTACAAATGTGGTTCGGATTTCTGGCAAACATGTTGAAAGCTCAGTTCTTTCCCCTCGTCTCTCTCTCCCAGGTGAAAAACCATTCGAGTGTCGGCTGTGTGGCCAGCGTTCACGTGACTATTCGGCTATGATCAAGCATCTGCGTACTCACGGCGGAGCCACTCCTTACCAGTGCACCCTGTGTCTGGAGTTCTGTAGCAGCCTTGCAGCCATGCAGAAACACCTGAAGAATCACCCCACGCAGGACTTCCCTCCAGACTGGAGCCTGAGCAGCACGTATCTGTACAACTGCCACACCTGAGCCCTGTGCGATGAAACATGTAGATATGGAAAATTTAATACAGATTCGATATTTTGAATACTTTTATTAATCTTTTTAATTCATTATACAAATATTATAATATATTTAATATGCATAAAAAAGACATTTATGGCAGTTGACATTTGTTTTCTTTGAAGACATCTAGTTGGGTGAACAGTTCAAGTAAGAAGTAGACTGCAATTACCAATGCTTATAACTTTCTCTGTGAAATATCATCACAATAGCATAAAAATATATGTTTGTTTATTTATTGAGCTGGTCAAATCTATACCATTTATCTAAGCACTCACTATGTGATCTATTTCTACAAATGTATACAATCTTTTAATAAAAGCATTATGTTCAAAAAATTAAGATTTTGTCAGTGTCTGTTTTAATGCATGAAAATGCAGCATACAGTAGCTTCAGCATGTGACAGCATATTCTGAAGAAATGGATCACTTGTTTTAGTTTTAAGTCAGTAAGTGAAGAGATTTTTGACAGAACATTTACATGTACATGAATTATGACGGAAGCTTTAAGGATAAAAACTCTTAAGTAAAGTGGTGAAATTTAGTAAGGTGAAAAGATGCTTAATGGTATCCACCAGCAGAGGCCGCCATGGAGGGCATAGACACATGAAGTTTTCATCTTACTCAGCACCGATTCGCGAGAAGTCATTATAATTTACTTCATCAAGAATAACCAATATTTAGAGAATACTAAACATTTTCAGAGCCGATTGTAGATGACATGTTTTCAGTTTGTCATGCCTCTGCTGTCTTGTGTATCTAGTAGTGTACGATTTCGTGTAGTTTATTACGTTCCATTTACAAAGTTTTAAAATGTATCCATTTCTTTTAAATCCGTTCGGATTCTAAATCTTGGTCATTCCAAAACTGTTACCACAGAAACACGAATTTCGGGGAAAACAACCTTCTGCAGTGATCGCTCACCCTTTCAAAATAAATGAGAAATTTAAGTGATCAGAATTCTCACATATAAGATTTTTGGAAAATGCTTAAAGAAAAAAAATATATACGGAACAACACTTTCGGAACCTGGACCGTCTTTTTTGCTCTGGCAACAACAACTTAAAGATATTCGCATTCGTTGACTTCTGACATTTGCTCCTCCTGGATATTGTGAATAGGGAAAGTACGCGCTGGTGGTTTCACAATGTCATCTTCTTGGTCGTCCCCACCCAATTTCCAGTTAACACAGTCTTTCAGAGACTCCTGGAGCTCCAGTCCCACTTGAAGGGTCTGTAGATGCTGTTGCTCTTGTGCGGTGCAAGGCGGAAGAGGCACCGGATATGTGATGTGGAAACGTCTCAGGTCGACTCGAAACGCCCCTTTCTCCAATGTCATGCACGGCTCAAAACGGGCTCCCCATTCGATCTCCGTCTCGATGTATGAGGTCTTTGCTTGGCACATCATTCCTGTCGAAACAAATTTGTCAAACGATCTGAGAAAGATCATGTATTGTTAACCTTGAACACATGATGGTGCTATGATGTAACAAATCGCATTCGTCTGACTGTGTTTCTATAATGTATGAGAATCTCATGAAGGTTATATTGTATTTTGTAAATGTATTTATTTGAAATAATCATGATTTTTGCCATTGTAAAGTTACTCATGTGATAATTTAGTATATGTCGCTCCAAATTCTTATTCATTCATTGCTGCACTGTTGTTAAATAATAAAAAAAAAAATTAAAGATTCGGCAACTGAAATAATTCTGAAAATATAAATATTAGATTTAAGCCTTTAAAACCAATATAAAATAGTATTATTTAAACAATATTTGATCTTGTTATTTACAGGCTTTCCCACTATATATATAGCTCTATCACACCTGTTGCTTCCACAATATTTGTTAATCAATAAAGTTTTCAACTTTACCGTAAATATGCACGTAATGTGGTTATTATAATATATGTTATTGATATTTATTGTACATAAATAAAATCAAATAAAATCAGTCTCGTGACGAATCGAGATTGAGGTCTCTGCAGAGCAAATGGGGGCGTTTCTCAATTTCTGGGCATTTTCAAACCGCTGGGTGTTTCTCAGCCATGCAATCAAAATGATCCCCCTGACCTAACCCTACCCCTAAACCTACCCTCACTATAACGTCGACCAATCAGTAACATAGTGTAAAAATGCCCCGATGTGGTAACTCCGATTACAGTTGCTGCAGAGACCTATACTTGGACGAATCAGCATTTTGGCCTGTTGCATGCTATGGTTGCATGACATGAATTTAGCGTTTTCTGTTTTTACACCATACACCAACTGCAGAGGAAACTAATCCTAACCCAAATAAGGACATATAAAGATACACTGCCTCATAACGTTCCGTTGCAGCTCAGTGTTTTACATTTATGTGAGGAAAATGGCCATGTACATCCAAAGGTAATTTAATTCACACAGAACAAAACCTAGAAGTATCTTTCAACGTATAAACTTCTTAATCAGCCATTTACAGTAAGATTTAACATTATGTGTTTGTGTGCCTTTTTTGTCCAACATATATCCGTTTTAAAGAAGGTGAATTAACTAGTTGAATTGCTTAAAATCTACTTCGTGGTTCTGTTGGCAAACATGAATCATGTGCATTCGAATCGAAGTGTTTATTGCTAGCGCAGCAAGAAAAGATGTAATTTGTGTGCTATGCATTGTCATCCTCACACGCTTGCTGTTGCACTAATATTAAATCCACTCTTAATGGTACGTGGATTGTGACTTTGTACGTTTACTACTTCGTATGTGTATTTAAAAGTTACACATCAGCTCAAATCTTAAGCTACAAATATAGGTTTTCAAATGCCGTATTGGCCTGTGATGATAAGACATTTGGGTCAACAGATCAAGTGAGTAAACAGGAACACACCTGTTGCTTCTACAATTCCCTCCAAAATGACAATAATCTCAAATTGCTGTTTCCGCAGGTGCTCTGGGCCAAGCTCCCAGAAAGGACTGTTGGAATCAATGGTGTGTTGAATGACCTGCGGCTCCACCAGGAACAGGCGGTCAGACCCGCTCTCGTAGCCTAAGTCGATCTCAGACTGCTCCAGCGGGAGAAATTCCCCTTCCGTCGTCTGCCGAGACTTGATGAGTTTAGCACGTACTTTGGCATCCACCATGTGGCTCTCGCGCAGATCGCCGAGACGGAACATTAAGCAAAGACGGTCATCACGGTTGGCCACAACGCAAGTCCGACTGAAAAGAAGCGTTTCTGCACGCTTCTTTGGACGTGAAATTTTGACGAACATGCAGCCCACCATAAGGGCGTCAATCATGGATCCTACAATGCACTGCGCCATGACCAAAAAAACACCTTCGTAGCACCGTGCCGACACTGTGCGAGCACCATAGCCAATAGTCCTCTGAGTTTCAACCGAGAAGAGCAACGCTGACACAAATCCGTCTATATTGGGATAGCACACATCAGGGTCACCAGGGACTTCAAGATCTCCACGCAAGCCTGCATTTAGCGTATAAAGCCCTGCGAATATAAACCAGGTGATTGAGTAGCACATCATAAATACAAAAAGAAACCATCTATACTGAAGGTCCACAAAAGATGTAAACATATCAGCCAGGAATCGCTCTCTCTCATCCATATGGGCTAAATCTACCCTACACTTTCCATCTTTGGAGACGTAACGGTATTGTTCGCGAAGCTCAGGTGGGCAAGTAGGAGTCTGTGCGTTCTCGCTCTCTATTAGCTTGTTTCGTGCTTTAACATTGCACTCAACCTCACGTACAGGTGTGCAGAGACCACTGCGGGATGGGGTGCTGCCCGGAGGACTTGTGCATGAGCTTGTCATGTTGGGAACGCTAAGAGCATGGCGACAACATGGACGAACATTCGGCTCACGTAAAGAGCAACGCCTCATCAGCGCCAGCTCGGCCTCGGTAGGGGCGCAGATACTGGGTCTCTGGCCGTGCACATAACCCCGCTGAGGACTGTAGGGCAAATCTGTGGTGCTCTTGTGGCGCCGAATGGACACGCTCGGTTTAGAGGTCTGGTTTGGCATGATGTCTGGCAAAGGAAGGGAGTGTCTATTTGTTGAATCAGGTTGATTCTCACATTGAGGAAGAATCTGGAAAAGAATGATGATGACATAAGGGAAATGTGTCACTGTGGCAGCTTTTTTCATTGCAATGGAATTTAAAGTTTTAAGGTTTGGTCAAGCCTTGTTATGTCGTTTTAATTACACAAGGGATATTACAACATGTTTGAATTGACAGATTTTTTTTCCAGAATTGCGAGATTTTGAATCCTGTTTACTCATACAGCAAGACACAAACCACACAATCTGAGAAAAAAGACATAAATGTACTGAAAATTACAAGAAAAAGTGGGAATTGTTAATTTTTTATTATGTGACAAAATGTAAAGTATACTTAATGATACTATTAGCAAAAACATTATTCTTTGTATTAGCATGGACTAGTTTTGTTGTCCTTAGTTTAGCTCAAATGCTTGTGATCTTTATATTGAATATTGGCTGTGAATGCTTTTTATCAATTATCAACTGTAAAAATGTTCTAAAAGTAATTTGACTACATTGTTTCTCCTCCTTTTACAGAAAACAACTCATACTGGTTTGGAACGACATGAGAGCATTGCTTTTAAAGAACTAGTAAAAGCGGTGATGACAAATAAATGTAATGTTTCAGTATGACTGTGTTTTGACAAAATCTACCCACTGCAGAAATATACATCTGATGGCACACTCTATCTCCAGGTTTACACAACACAGCACAGCTTGATTTGGGAATTAGATTATTTTTTGTGGCTGGTCTGTTCCTGGAATCATCTTGCGTTGACCCTGGGGTGACTTCAACAGCAGCACTTCTAACCCTACTCAGCATGATTGAGAAAATCACACTACGCAAGTGAGGTGAAGCTGGATCCAAACCCTGCCAAGGAAAAGAGATTTGTCATGTTTCTTAAATTAAGCAGCGAGACAGTCTCAGACTAAGCTTCTTCATCCGCTGGCTCAGCAGGATTGAGTCCTACAATAAACTTTACTCTGATGACAAAGGCATTACAAAGGTTTAACTCGTGATTGCTTGCTTAGTTCAGTAGTTTTTCATTACACTTGTCATAAACTGATTATTGTATCCTATGCTGAATTGTATCTTGAGTTAATGTCACAAATGTCACACTTTTAGATAAAGGCACAATGCCGCACAAAAGCCAGAATAAATTATGCCTTCACAGTCCCACTTCTCAGGGGTAACATAAATGCATTTACACAGGAATGATAACAACACAACTTGATACTAGTGGCTGGTCAGGTGGGGTGGCGTTATTTAAGCTTTGATGCATCATTACGTATTTAGATTCCAAACAGGTAAAAATGCAGCCTTAGATGCATTAAGTGTTTTTACAAACTGTTTAATGCAACTGTTGCATTCACTCAGCAATTACAACTGTATGGTTTAATACTAGTGACTGATGTGAGTCACTGTAGGCATAATTAAGTCTGGCTTTTATGCTGTATTATTTACACTAAATTTTGAGCAGACACAGAGCAACCTAAATTTGTCTTATTAAACTAAATAGTCCTAAAAGAGCTGCAGAGCAGTTAAAAAAATTAATAATCAAGTGAAGACTTCATGGGACTACTATTTTGACCAATATTAAATTCAAAAGGTTTTGTATAACGTTTACTTGTTCCCCAAAATACATCAAGAAATAAAAATTTAGTCTTACCTATGTAGTTTGATTTCAGCAAGAGTACTGGCCAGCTGGTCTTACAAGCAAGTACTAAGAACATCCTAAATGTGTCAGCTATGGACATCAAAGTTAATCATAATCATCTTATAGTAATCCAGGTGTCTCAACAGACTGCAGCAGAAAGGACAGATCAGTAATGTCATATCGCCCTTGGCTTCCATATAATGAGCATGACTAACCCTCTGTCAGATTACACCATTTTGATGTAAGGGAGAAAAATAAAACGAAAGCATTAAAGTAAAATCAAAAGCATTGATTTGAGGTTAATGTGTTAAGAGAAATAAAGTTTACCATGTCCCTTCCACAATTAGTAACTTTTGATCCATTTTGATTGTAAAACCTAACATATATCATTGCAAACGTTACTCTGTAATAAACAGACACATTTTATGACTTTGTGCCATGCAAGGTATTTTCATAATCTTGAGTGTATCAAAGTGTATCAACTATACCCCGATTGGTGTCCTATTGCTTCATATGATGTTTAGTTGTACAGTGTTATGAAAATAGGATACAAGTCACATTCACACACATGCTGTGCAAATATATTTGTGATATTTCAACAATCTATTATTAATGGACACGTTTTCTAATATGAAAACTTAAAGGAAAAAATTACATTTTGTAAATACAAGGTGGTACAAAGTGGGTACAGTTGATGCACCCATTATTAGATTCAAGATTCAAGAAGCTTTATTGTCAATTCAACCAATATCACTGACACAGAACATAGTGTAGCATTTCACTAGGACCAGGTGCTACATAAACATGCAATAAGAATAAAAAGAAAACTCAAGGACAACACAGAGCTAGGACAAGGGTTTGTCTTGGCCACATAAAAGTGCACAGTGTACAGTAAGGTGCATAATAAGTGCAATAAGGAAAATAATAAATAAAGTTAGGACAAGACAAATACAGGACAAAATAGCGAAAAAAAGTGAAAAAAGTAAGATAGTATAAAAAGCAATTGTGCAATAATGTAGTGTATAAATAAAAATACTGTGCATATATGTGAACATGGACAACAAAAACAGTCATAAGTGTTAATTTTCCAAAATTAAGATTTATACATGCTTCCCATTGATGATTTGGATGGATAGAGCAATATTTGATCGAGATACAGCTATATGAAAACCTGGAATCTGAGGGTACAGAAACATGAGAAAACCACCTTTAAAGTTGTCTAAAAGAAGATCTTTTAATATATTTTCAATAAGAAATTAACTAAATACCTTTATGGAACATTATCTTTACTTACTATCCTAAGGATTTTTGGCAAAAAAGAAAAATCAATAATTTTGACCCAAACTATGTATTTTTGGCTATTGCTACAAATACACCCCAGCGACTTAAGACTGGTTTTGTGGTCCAGGGTCACAAATAGCAGCAGATGAGGTTTGTGTAGTGCAAGAATAGATATAGTCATGGTATACATGGAGGTAGTTAGGTAGTGCAAGTAGATATATACATGAATAAACCGTGCAGGAATAACAATATAAATTAGTGCTGCCAATCGATTAAAAACAATTAACTAATTAATCACATTTTTTTTTTTTTTTTTGCAATTAATCGCCATTAAAAGACTGAAACTTGTAATTTTGGATATGTAAAATTAAAATGTAAATAATTAATGTAAACTCAAGACAAAGAAACTATTTAAATTCAAAATATGATTGTTTATTGGAATTTTTGTTTAACTCGTAACACAGATTTTCACATGTAAACAACACCTGCAATAAACCATCAACATCCTCCAAATTAACTGTTGGCTTGAAAGCCATACTTATTACAGAAATAAAAACACTGGCATGTAAGTGTCATTTGAATTTCAAAGCAATCCATGACATAAAAAAAACTAAAATTCTAAGTGGAATGCAAAAAACAAAATCCAAAATATGGATTAAAAATATGGAAATTGGAAAATAATAATAATAAATTAATGAATACAAACAATTGTACTCATTGTAAAGTTGTATTGTTGAGAGTTGATAACATTAATTATAAAGTAGAAAAATTTAGCTTAGCTTAGTTGCTGAGACAGACCAGTATGTTGACATTGTCAGGGCCCATTTCTTTTTAACTACCTCACTTCAAATAAATGTCACTCCCTGAAATTTTTGTGATGTAAATGTCATAATCTATTAAAACCGATTATTTTACACAATTCCCTTAATTTGTTTTTACCATGGTTTATAATCATGGTTAATTTTCGTAAGGAATATTTTCATATTTTATATACTTTTATATATTTTAAGGCTTGTTCTTGTGAAAATTATTAGGCTTCTGCCTGCTGTGAGTTCGTAGCGTGCTGTGTTTGTAGCTCAATAGCCTTGTTTTTCTTACTACCTGCTGTTTATAGTGATAAATATACAACCTAACTGCCTCAATTTTTCCTATAGTATATATCAAACCTATCTGTTTGTTGATTGTTCGCGTTCATTCTTAAAACCGCGAGAGCAGCTCATTAGCATATATCTGCCGGTTAGCATATCTTTCACGTCCCTCGCGCTACACTCGCGGATATTATTACTGTTTTTCTAGCATCGTCAAACAACAGTGGTAAGGGTTAGGCACACGATTCATGTACACTTGTATTACTCCGCAGCGGTGAAAGCTGACCAGGATAAAATAGTTCGCATATAAGCACTTATTATAAGAGTAGGCCTACTGTAGAGATTCGGTATAAGACAGGTCGGTGGCTTGAAAGCAGAATTCATGATGTACGAGCTCATCATATACATTACGCAAATTTGAACAAAGAAAAAGTTACACATTGCTGTTGCGGTGCGTGAAAATACACACGTTGCGTCTCGCTCTCTCCTCGCATCCGCCTCCTGTCAATCACACAGTCTGAATGTCCACACGGTATTACAGGTATTCCGCATACATTTAATCATTTCCGTGCAAAAGTGGCTAGCTCCTTTTTGTAAAATTAGAATACATTCCAGTAATAACAGAAAACTGGCTGCGAAATCTCAAATAGGGCTAACACACACAAATGAACTGTTCTCTCACTCCTGTATTAACTTACTAGTGCACACTCAGACTGTGTGCGGTGACCGTATCTCTGTGCTTTTAAAATATATATATATATTTTTTAATCCAGTATTAAACTTTGTAAAAAGTTATCAACCAAATAGATCAATGCCTGCCCCATTTAAATGCTACTGGAAATTGTATTGGCTGTAAGTGAAATGCACCAGAAAGTCTTTCAATCAAACTTAAATTTCTT
>JAUCNO010001617.1:10053-24360 GCA_032353835.1 Enteromius viviparus | reverse complement strand
CTTAATTGTGAACAAATTAACCATTAATTAATGCTTAACTAATGCATTATTTTGGACCCCTATTCTAAAGTGCTACCATATATATTTCTTAATTGCAATATTTACAGGACAACTTTTTTTGTCAAATGCATTACTTTAGTCATTATTTTTGAATATAAGTTATGTGTTTGTTATCCAAAGGAACGATGACATTTCCTCTGCAGTGTCCTCATTTGAGCTCATTTTCTGGTAGGCTCTGGTTTTGAGCATTATCTGGCAGATTACCATGTCAATGATTTGGGAGAGGGTGATCTGTAGCGTAACATTCAGGATGTCTTCTGTGTCCTCCACTGGCCTCAGCGCACTTGTGTAATTCCTAAATAGATCACTCAACAGTTTCTGGGCGTAGATCCCGTTGGCCCCCCAGCAAACTGGGAAAATAAAAAAATGATCAGGTTTTTAGTTTTGTTTTCAACACAAACACTTTTTAACACTGATAAAAATTTGACTAATAAATATTTTTGAGTAGCAAATGTGCATATTTGAATGACTTCTGATGGATCATCTGGCTATGAATGCTGGAATAATGATGCTGTAAATTCAGCTTTGCCACCACTATATATATATATATATATATATACTGTATATGCACACACACATATTAATGTGTATACAAATATAAAACTGTTCTTCTAAATGTAAAACAAAAAACAATATTTTACTGTATTTTTTGTATAAAATAAATGCAGCTTTGATGTTTTGATGATGCAACTTTTTTTTTTTTTTTTTTTAGTGATCAGTACATAGTGATTAATCTAAATGTGATATGGTTATATATGCATTTTTATATTTAACAGATTATGACTAACAAATGGAAGAATATACAAAGCAGAGGCAAGTCAAGATTCATCCTAAGCATAACCAAATCATAACCTATTACATATTTGTCTCTTATTGATATAGTTCTGTATTACTAGACAGCAATAGATCAGAGCCGCCTGTCAATCAGAGCCACATGACAGCACTTGTGTGACTGATAACACACATCCACATGACAGATGGCTTAATCAGGAGGAATGGAGGCATGAGATTCCCTGCCAGATTACTTATCTGAAGCTATACAATATCTAACATTAAGCAGTTGTCCTGTATACCACTATTTAATATTCCTGTTTTTATAGACCAGAAAAAATGCAGTTCATGAAACACTGACCCAGTAGCCTAGAACATTTTGCATTTCGTGATGTTAGATGGGACCTCATATAGTGCAGTGAGAGAAAAGTGATACTTAGATAGACAGCTATATGAGAATCTTTAAATGATATAAACGCAGATCTGGACTTTGCCAGATGTTTGGAAGTGCTTTGTCATGTCAGTAAAGCTTTAAAAGAGATTTACAGAAAGGATTATCATGTTGCGCTGACAATGTGATGTCAATACACAAAAATAGATATATTAAAATTATCAGCGTTTGCACATGAATACAAGAAATAAGGGGCAAATAATGCAATTTCACTCCAACTTCATTTTCTATAGATGACTAAACATTAGACTCTGTAATATGAATTTGCTTGTCATTTAAAGAAGGTTGAAGTATTATTACTGGCTAAAAACATTCAAATTAAATGTAAAGCAAATGTAAAGAGAAATTTAACAACAGCACGGTGGCAGACTGATATGTAAGAAAGAAGAAATCGTTACCTGGTACAAACATCAAGCAGAAGGAAAAAAAGGCAAAATAGTGCACATTCTTGGCAGACATCTCGCAGTTCATGTCATTGAAGCTCTGCTATCAGTGTAAAGTGACATGGTGAAAAGACATTCGATTCATTGAAGGTCTAGTCTTTCAACTCCGGATGACAGCTGCTGTATGAAAGTCAATAAAACCGTTTAATCCTCCAAACAGAGCACATGTGTAATCCTGCATCTGCGCCTCTGTATCTGACATCATAATATATGTCCACTTTTTGCTGCCATTGAGTACACATGTATTTATTATTATTTATTAATACAAATATTTAAAATATATATAGGCCAGACAGAAGTAGACAGGAAAATAAAGTTTTATCATTAAATAAGTAAGAGAATAAATAAAGAAATATTTTTTCTTTGAAAAAAAAAAAAATGCCGCACACATACAAAAAAAAATGATTTTGGAACTCTTGGAATACTCTTTGTATTTTTAATGTGAAAATAAAATTATAAACACACAAACAGATACATATATATTGCATCACACCCCTACGCCCTGGCAATATATTAAATTTTTTCATGCAATTTCAAATTGATTGACCATAAGCTGACTTCACAGACATTTACTAATTACACCATTTTTTTTTATTGCAAATAAATCCAACAGCCCTTTGTCATGTATAGCAGGTTAAATGAGGTGCTTTCAATCATTGGCCACAAGGTGGCAGTATTAACATATAATTCCTCTGTAGAAATGTAGAATAGCCACTACAGGCTGTAGATTATCTCATTTACATGTGATTATGTGAAAAGTATTTTACATAATCATATAAATTGATGTATTTTTAAATGTATTTGCAAATTGGATGTATTTGTAAACTGTATTTGAATAAATGCATTAATGGGAAAGAAAATGTTAAAACATAATGAAAGCCAGCACAAGGTCCAAACAAAGACAAGTGTGTTGTTTTGTGTTTGCCGGAGGCCATAACACTGATTTCACTGTCAAATTCACTGGCTTGTGGTCAGGATTTAAGTGAATGAACAGCAGTGTTTGCTTCAGAATAAAACTGTGGCAGTCTCACGTGAGTCTCCTTCATTTTACTTTCAAATCACACTGAGGCAAACGCAACACCATGTAACTCCGCGATGAGCATCAGATCTGCTCTAATGTCTCACTCACAGTAGTGTTTTCCCCTTGCAACCCTTTCATTTATTGAATTGAATTATTTATTTATTTTCAGCTAAAAAGTGACTAATTCCGTTGTTCTGTTCTCTTTTCTTTCCAGACAACAAAACCAAGACTGCTGCAAACTACGCCAGAAATAGCTGAAGATTTAGAGGAGGGAAGTGAATGTTCCTCGTTTCTTCTGCTCTGACTAACCAGAGACTCGAAAAGCGACACAAAAGAAAGTACATTGAATCTGCTTCATAAGCAGCCACAAACTCATCTCCCCCCCAAAAAATGAACCTGAAACTAATGAGTTTCGTGTTTTGTAATCGTGAGGTAAGTGTGTAAGCGCAGATTTGCATAAACGGTTCCTCCTTTTTATTAATGTGTACAAAGTCAGCATTTTATATAAAAGCTTTTATACTGTGACAGTGGTTTGTGAGAACTGATTCACACACAAGCGGCACAGAATTCACTTTCTTAAATGAATGCTATAATGAGGCTAAAATATGAAACTGAACATTATAAATCAAGCTTGCTTTACACACAAAGTCACATTCTTCTTATCATGCTTCATATTTGCAGAATATTTGGAAAATCATAAACGAAAGTAACTTCTTAATCAATATAGTTTGGATCAAGGAACAAAGAAAAACACAATTAAATACATTTATTAAGTAAGAGGAAGTGTGGGGCATTCAAAAATAAACTTGAAGCATGCAATATTTTAGAAAATTGAATCAAATATATATCTTTATTTTATTTTTAAAATAGCGTTTGATCTCTTGTGATTAAATTTGTTGTTACCAACATATACAAAATATATGATTTTCTTTCTTTCAAAATATTGTCATTTCAAATGCATAAAGTCTAATACATATATAATATTAATATTAACAATAAAAACAAATATTCAGAAGCGCTCAGTAATTGCTAAATTTGTACAAATGATTACAAAAGAAACTGCACGTAACACATTTTCAAGTAGAAGCTTTCAAGTAAACTGACAAAGTATTTTCTCGTAAAATATGCTCCAACTTTGAAAATTTTGCACATACTGCATAGCAAATTATTTTGCATACACATTAAACCCAGATAACTAAAAAACATTTGATATATCTAAAAACATGTTTAAGTTAAGACATTTCAAGTTTAAGAAGAACTCTCAGATTGTTATTTATACATATTAATTGCTCTTATCTTGAAATAATTAAGAACTACTGTAACTTATACATAATCTCAATGTAAAGATTTTAGTAGTGGATATTGAAACTATAACTAGCTAAATGCTAACATGCTAAAAAAAACACAAGACTTTGATTAGCATTGCAATAGCTTAATAAGTAAGACAATACAGAACATTTAGGGGAACAATTTACAATAAGGTTCATTAATTAACATTACATCACAACATTGGTAAACATGAACTAAGAATGAACAATGCTTCTGCTGCATTTATTAATCTTAGTTGGTGTTACGGTAATTTCAGTATGCATTCATTTCAGCACTAATGCATTATTAATCACAATTTGTGTGTGTTAACATTAGTTAATGCACTATGAGCTAGCAGGAATAAACAATGAACAACTGCATTTTCATTAACATGAAACAAGTTGAATAAATATTGGATTAAATGTATTGTTTGTTCATGTTAACTAAATGTAACAAATTACACCTTATTGTAAAGTGTTAACCATTCAACATACAGTATACCTTCATGCTGAACTCGTCACACTGTTCTAAATTAGCACAGCAAAACATTTAACACTACTTAATCTTCCTTTCCAAAATGTTGCACATACGCACACACTCACAAATATCTAAGACCTAGCATGTAGTCTCCATTTGAGTGCCATGGCAAAGCATGCTGGGAAATAGAAATCCCCAGGCCAGTTTCAGTTCAATTCAAGTTCCTCTAAATTAAAATAAACAAGTTCATTCAATTCAAAATTCAGTTGACATAAAATCGTCAGTTTTGTGCATTCACAATAGAGAGCAAATCAATAAGTTGTTTTATTACTTGAAACCTAATATTATTCATTATTTTATTTGTTTTTGAAATAAATACCACTTGGTATGATATTTTGTTGTAAATATGTAAAAAAATTTTTTACTGTTTATTAAGTGCGATTTTTCTGCATATGTACATGTGATAAAACCTGATCTCATAAAATATGTACCTCTGTGCAGCACTGTTTACTGCACGTTTCACTGCAGTTTCAAAGAAATGTCCACTGGGTAGTGATAAAACACAAATTCAATATGTGAGCCCTGGCACATTTTATTATGTTGATATAGTTACGTACTGCTGCGTTTTTATTACGGTGGTTCAGTTTTACTGCCTTTATTACTTATTGCTATGTGTTTAATGTCTAAAAAGTGCACCCAGGTACGTTTATGCCATGAGACCAGGTAGGATAAAACAAAAACCCCATAAAAATACATAGGCTATATCCAGGTCCCATCTGATTATAGTAGTATGCATGATTTCTTGCGGGCTTGTGTTTTGGGTTTGAGGAATGCGAGAACAGCTGCCGTGAACACTTCCTTCACCCCGTCCTGGTTGAGCGCTGAACACTCCATGTACTTAGTGGCCTGGATTTGTCGGGCCAGTGCCGCCCCCTGCTGCTGGGACACCACCGACAGGTTCTTCTCCTTGAGCTTCTTTAGCACCTCAGGATCATCTCTCAGATCCTTTTTAGTCCCCACTAGCAGGATGGGCACATTAGGACAGTGTTCTGACACCTCGGGGTGCCACTTTAGCTTAACGTTCTCGTAGGACGAGGGGCTGGCGATGCAGAAGCAGATGATGAAGACGTTGGTCTGGGGGTAGGAGAGGGTCCGTAGGCGGTCGTACTCCTCCTGTCCCGCGGTGTCCCACAGATTGAGACTGACCACTTTAGATTCTACAGCAAGCTGTGCGCTGTAGTTGTCAAACACAGTGGGGATGTATTCTTTAGGAAAGGCGTTGGTAGTGAAGGAAATCAGGAGGCAGGTCTTCCCAACCGCACCATCCCCAACCACGACACATTTGATGTTCTGCATTGTTGTTCTCCCTTCAGCTTACAATAACTGAAAGACACACAGGGACCAAATGTTATCTATGACTTGCATGAGATATTTAGCAGTAACAAACATTTTTTATCAATAATATAGTAAAAGTTAGAAATATGATTACAATGAAAAAAAAAATTCATAAAAGTTGAAATGTAAATTATTCCTGGTATGCAAGGCTGAATTTTCAGCATGATTACTCCAGTCTTCAGTGTCACAAGATCCTTCAGAAATTTGCTGCTCAATTATTTCTTAATTGTTATTGGTGTTCAATTATTAAAAATATCATTGTTAACAATGTTGAAAACAGTATTTACTGCTTAATAATTTATATATATATATATATATATATATATATATTTTTTTTTTATATATATATATATATATGTATATATATATATACTATTTTTATTTTTTTGGAAACTGAAAAATTTGCTATATTTATTTATTTATTTATTTATTCATTTTAAACATCATAATGTTTTTTATCAAGTTTGATACAATAAATGCATACATTTCTCTTTTTTCTTTAATTTTATATCTTCTGAAAGGTAGTGTCTCAGAGTTTGCACAAAAGATATGAAGCAGCACAGTTTTCAATATTGATAATAAATAATGTTTCTTAAGCATCATGTGACACTGAAGACTGGAGTAATAATGCTGAAAATTCTGCTTTGAATCACAGCAATTGATAACAATTTCAAATATGTTTTAATAGTAAACAATTACTTTAAATTGTAATAATATTTCTGAATTAAGAATATGTTTTATAATTTTTTTATCAAATTCCCGTTGAGCATAAGACCTCCAAGAAAATCATATGAGTTTGGTTGAACAAACAACACTGGTTAAACAATATAAATGGACATACTCATACAAGAAGACCATGGTTTTATCAGTCAGACTATCACGTGCATTTCAGCTAAAAATGACCACCCTTAACGCCCACAAAACATTAGTGTTGTCAGTGACCTTTATTTATATCTTTCTGAGAAGAACATTTGCACTGAGCTAGTAGGGAAGTAATTCATCTCACATGGGTGCCTGCTAACATAATCTGAAACTCTGCAATAATGTAATAATCTTGAAATATTTGTGAAAACTTGACAAAATCAAATGAAGAGGCAGTCGACTCTTTAACATGCTGATTTGTTGATCTGTTGAACGCCTAATATAAATAGATAAAAATGCATACTTGCAAGTACAGTACATCAGTAGATTATTTATAGGTTTAGGGGTCTAACATGACTTTGCTGACTAACAGACAGTTCCTTATTTTTTCAAAGAAAGTAGAACTTTAAACTGTTCAGCTTACTGTTTTAGGGGTCACGAACCGCCCACAGTTCAGTTCATTCATTTATCCAGTGATTGCACTGGAAAGTATTTGCGTAAAAATCTTAAGCTCCAATCAAAACAACAACAATGCATTTTCCATGAATCCTAATGCATGTTCTAGAATGGCTAAAACTGGATTTTGACATTTTTAGGTGCAAGTCATTTTTTTTAAATTATGAGTGCTTACTGAACCGGATTTATTTATATATTTCTCTCAGTACTTAATATTCACAATCTTATTCACTGAGTGGAACATTGACGGCCACTTTACAGACAGCCACTTTCCTTCCAAGTGGGCTGTCAGAATAAATCAGGCTTGCCACAGTCATCAAATCCTTGTGTGTGCATCTCACGTATTTCAGCTGATACTTTTTGAACTATCTATCCAAATCCTCTTGACACTAGGCTTCACATACTGTAACTTGCACTATATATTATTATATACATTATATATCAACTGTATTATTATTTGGTCTGATACAGTAGCTTACATAAACCATAGCGGAGCTCCATTTGACTATAGTAGAATAAAAAAAGGATGTAACTGCTCTAATGTCATCACTGTATTCTTATCAGTTTAAAAATTATCAAACCAAAGTTGTAAATTAAATCTAGCCTAAACTAAAAGCTGACAGGACAGAGATTTGAGACAGAAAATCAAGTGCAAATAAAAGATAAACTCACCGGGCATGATACAAAGGAGCGTCCAGGAAATTGACAATAGTGGTATGAATAAAGCTGTCCCTAAATACAGTGACACAGGGGACTAAAGGAGGAAGTGAGCATAGCCTAGAGAGGAAGTCAGTGACACAAAAAGGCAAAGTGCCGGTGGAGAAGTTTAAAGATGATGTAGGCTTAACTTAATTGGGAGAATGTCAAAAAGAAAGATGTTTGCATACACATTTGTTATGTCCTGTATATACCTGTATTGAATGGGTGCCGTCAGAATGAGAGTGAGAGCAGCTGTTAAAAACATCACTATATTTCAATAGTAAGCAAAAAGTGGCATGTTTGTAAGAAACAAATCCATCAGTAAGATTTTTCTAGATAAAATCCTCAAAGCATATTATTGTTTTCTTCAGTGAAAATGTGTTTTGTATCAAGCAGGAAAGAAGTGTGCACAGATCAAGCCACAGTTTTAAACACATATGCGCATTTTGATGTGACTGACAGGAGGCAGTTTTTTACTGGAGGAAATGTTAACATGGATTATGGAATGGTACTTTGGCCAGAAAAGCTTTTTAATAATGGATTTGTTTTAATGAAGAAACCTGTACTTTGATGGCTAGAGAGTGAGTACATTTTAAGCAAACTTCCTTTTAGGTTGAACTATTCATTCAAACGCTTCATCCATGATCCAAAAGAGCGTGGGACTCTTCAAAACTGAAACTGTGAAATGTTAACACCCATTAGTGACATTGTGCAGTGTTATTACAAGACCACTAGGGAGCAGTGTAATCTTTCAACAGTCACGATCACACTCTGCAGTCACCTTCACTTCAGGGTGAGTGAAAAAAAGAAAAGTGTTAGAAAAACACTATCATACCAGATGAGGGTGTTCAACCAGACAGTGAATGCACTTTTTTTGCACCAGTCAAAGGTCCACTTGCCTGCATCCTTCTATGCACTACTGAAAGTTGTGTAATTATTGACGATTTATTGCTGGTGATTAGGCAGAGTGAAGTGGTGGAGTGTTTTACGGTCCAATCAGATTCTGTGACCTTTTTCATATTTTCTCCACTGAATTTGTGGGAATTCTGCAGATTTATGCAGAGACCTGTGCAAATAAAAAAGCCCCCAGTTAAGAAAGTAGAGAAGTAGGTTAGATGTTAAGGTTAGTAAATGATTTGTTTTTCTTTTAGATTGCAGCTCAAACATCAGAGCATGGTGCTAGCAACATTAAGATCATGGTTTGATTCCCAGATGCATGTATATACAGTATATATATATAGCCTATGTAACTGTCGCTTTGTAAACTCGCTTTGGAAATAGAGCCTGTTAAGTGCATAAATGTTGATAAAAACAAGGTATATCAGTAATATAAAGTACTAAGTATAATCAATATAATCAAATAATAATAAAAAAAAATTTTATTATCTAAATAAAATGTAATATTATATTATTATAATACATGTAGTGCTGTCAAATGATTCAAGGCATCCAAATTATTTTTTTGTTTATATAATATATGTGTGTGCTGTGTATATTGATTATATAAAAAATACACACATGCATATATTTCAGAGAAAAAAAAAAAATATATATATATATATATATATATATATTAAATAGATGTATATATATAATATATTATATTTAAATAAATAAAATATATACACATAATATGCAAATAATAAATATACACAGTACACACACACACACACATATATATATATATATATATATATATAATTTTTCTTTATTTATTTTTTTATGCAATTCAAACCTCCATTGTGGTAAACATAATACTAAATGATCGTTAATAAACATGATGGCATATATAATTAATTAAATATACAAAAAAGGCAAGTCAGTGTTAAGTAGACAGCATGAACCATTAGCAGCGCGTGTGTACTTGTTATAACAGAGACTGTTTGGTAGTGATCAGGCGTAGTGTGATTACAGGGAGTGTGTGACTGCGCATGCGTCGCGCCGCAGACTGTCCGCCCGGCGTGAATCGAGGAGGAAGCTCAGCTTATTTGGCCTCTCTTTGCTTCTTTGCTTGACAGAGGACGACTGTACCACCGTCCACCTGCCGTACACCCTCACCGGCGGGACGGAAACCCGTACAGAACCGTGTGGTCGTGTGTTTGTGGAGTGTTTCAATACAAAGCCTCCATGGAGTCTGATGGGAGGAGAGCGCAGCTGAAGACGAACCTCAAACACTGAGACGGTCTGCACGAGGATCCGAGGTAACGCAGCTCGTTTTAAAACGCTTTGGCGTTTAGTTTCGCTGTTTTACATCACGTATCGTTTAAGAGAAGGATTTGGGTGTTTAGGAAGAGGGAAATGAGGGAACCAGTGGCCTCGTGCCGCTACGAAGCCAGCTGCGCATTCAACCGCATTAATATAAAGATAATACAGTGTCGTTGATTATGAATCAGCTTTTTTTATGACGACAGCGAATGTGGGTGAAACAACTATTACTAGTTACGATTTGCTGCTTAACCATATCTGGATATATAATGCATAAGTTGGTGTGTTAATTATTAAGATTATTATTTTGTCTGTGCTGCTGTTTATATAGGACTGTAAAGCTAAACATTTCACACTGTCAGCCTTTTAATTGATGAGTTTAGTTAACGTTAACCGAGGGCTGGACAATATAGTTTCCGCTTGATAAATGTTAAGTAGTGACAGGTGAGTAACGTAGTGGAGTAACTTGATAGCATTCATCACACGTCATCGTAAAAAAACGCTACTATAATAGTAATAATTATTTTTTAATGGGAATGAACATGTATAAAGGGATTTGTAACATTTTAGTTTTGGTGGTTATTCTGTGTTATGTACAAATGTTTGATTTGTGTTTTTAAACAATATATTTTACCTGGGGGTCAGATTGATTATTATTTTTTTTAACATTTAAATGGCAAAATATTTAAAATGTAATCAAAATTAATAATAGGGTAATTAGAAGCGAATATCTGCAAAGCACAAGTTAAAATGATTAACCCATGTATCTTAAGTAATTTTCTTAAATGCCTAACATCAGTGTTTTAATACTTTTGCACTCTGCATTCTGAATGTCTTTTTTGCGTGTAAGTAGGGCCTGCATTATAAATGTATTAATATATATTAATATACTTTTAAATGCTTGTATAATAGAGATAAAATAAACAAGTTAAGAGGCACCACAAGTTTATATAGTGGAAGAAAAAATATTAAGATTAAAAATTGTCAGCCAAGAAGAGTATTCTACTGAATATGTGCAGAATAATTTCATAATTAAAGACTTCACGTCTACGTACTGTCTAGTAGGTGCTGTAACTTCAAAACTCCACTTACAGATAAAAAAAGTATGTTCTGTATAATATGAATATAGGTGATTTGAATAAAATTTCAACGTTCTGCTCTCTTCGCGTTTTATTTTTCATGTATTCGGATGCAGCATAACTGTGTTCTATTTCATCCTGGGATTAATTTAGTGCATGACTTGACATGCAGGGTTGCATTGTTGCTTTGCTGACATGATCATTCTCGCTTGTTTCCCAAACCAGCTCTCCTACTATGGAGCTCAGCAGATTGGTTACCTTATGGATTGCATGTATATGCTTCTTGCTGGAATGTGAAGCGGACAAATCCAATCATGTAAGCTCAGACCCCCTACCATCGGACAACAGTGTCTCAGGTGAGTTTGAACTGTTTGAATGAATTATTTTACACTGGTGAAGAAGTAGCTGTGTCATCATAGATGAGTGTTGATGGCCCTTTCAACCAACAAGACGTACGTACTTCAAAGTGCTCTGTGCTTTGCAGCCCCCTTTCACAGTGCTGTAGTCTTATTTAGAAATTGTATGGGGGTCTAAATGCGGCCCGGCTGAGAATAGGAAGGCGATGCATTCTCTGTTAAGCGCTGTCCTCACTTGTGCTGCTCTGTGGCAGCGTGTCACATAAAGGTTGCCTGGAGCATCAAAGTTGTTTCTGTAATGTTTTATTAGGCCCATATAAATATATTAATATGCAAATATTTTCAAAATATATATGCTACTGTACAAGTGTGTGTGCGTACTATATTTGTATATTTTATCATTAATTATTTAATTTTCAGATTTGCAATGTTGTGTATTTCTTCAGTATTAATGTTGTTTTTTTGTTTTTTTTCCCCCAAGTTGCTATATTTTCTAATGTCGTTATTCAGATGATGTGGGAATCCTGGATGTGCATTAATGGTTTATGATGATTGTTGTACTTTAGTTTTTAATCTTATTTACCTCCTTTAACTATCAGGTTATTCCTTCCTTTGTAACTTATTTATGAAATGTTAAGTGGCTAATTTTCGTAATGCAGTTGCTGTTTGCATAGCTAGTATTGTTACATGTGAACTGGGTGACGCTGAAGTTGCCTGCCATCAATCACGTTCTGCCTCAGTGACGTAAAAGATGTCTTTTACAGTGGCCTTCTGGTGGTCTTGCTTTAGCGTGTGATGTTAGTGAATAAGGCCGTCTGATTTTGATTGCAGCGTAATGACCTAAAAGCCCTTTGGGAAAACTGCTTAAAGTCCAGAGTGTGTTTCTAAGCTTTTGCTGAACTGGAATAGGGCCCAGTCTTGAAATGATAATACACCTGTACTATATGTGTCCACAATTTTTCACACACAATTTTTCACACTGAATTGACATTAGACCCTAATTTTGCAAATTGATCCATCGACAATAATGCGCCATGCTTAGCATTTTTAGTAGTTGCACATAGTTATTTTCCATCTTTAATGCAAATTTCTGTAGGGATATTGTATTTTGTCACACTAAAGTGATAAAAACATTGGAAATTGTGGCTGGAATTACTTCCACTTCATTCATCGCACTGGAAACGAAAGGTCAAGCCGAGTTTATGCTGCATGGTTTAGTAAATGTAGTAGATAACCTGAGTATCTTGTGCATGCGGAGAATTTGCATACTTTACACACACTACATACTACTAAGATAAAGTAGCAGGCTATTCTCAATCTAAACATAACCGGGTTCTGTCTCTGACCCATAGTCATACAGGTGGTTATTTTGCATTTGAAGCTGGTTAATGTAAATATTTTATAGGACTAGGAAATTTGCAAAGCAAATGATCATGCCGTACACGCTACAGTATATTCAACTAGTGTTTTACGTCATTTCTGAGCAGGTTAGGCAAATTGCATTAGATTTTAGTCTTTAAATTTAGTTCTTTAGAATGTACAGGTGTTTTAAAATTCTTGAATTTTAAAAAGACTGAAAAGCGTAAAACAACAACTTGCAAACCCCAAACATGTGAACAGTAGTGTAACTGTATGTGTCAAAATTGTTGCAGTTTTTTAGGAATATTTTCTGATCACATTAGCATCCCTGTGACCAAAAACTCTCACAAGCTTCAGCAGAGAGGATCTATCCCCGCCGTGTCTCTGCAGGCCTTGATCTTTGGAACTTCCTGTGTGTGTCAGGTCTGAGAACTGCACCGGTGGAGCCTAGCGTCTCCTGAGGCTGATAGTCAGGCTTCACACAGTAAATAGCCGTCATGCCACTGGGCGGCCTGATTTGTTTTCAGTCCTGTTGGAGAAGACAATAATCTCCCATGAGCTGCTAGTCTACAGCCTACCCAAAAAAAATCTCCTGCATCCTGTTATATATCTATATAAATAGAACAGTGGTTTGTTGTCCCATTTCTTTCATTTTAGAGGGCATATATTTAAAGTTTTTAGTTTCTGACTACTCTTGGCTTGCTGTACTGTTGTGATTGTTGTTAGACGTATAAGGACGTTTGCATTACATAACTGTATTCACTGAACCCTGATTAGATACAAAGAGTCATGTTTCTTACAAAGACTTGGCTTTCATGGCTTTGACCAGTGCTTTTGATCTTAAGCCTGTTCAGGTTATATAAAAAACACTTTATATGGGGCATCAGCTGGTAACCTAAAGCCAGAAAGATGCTCTACACAAGCATGCAAAGCATTCCATCCTATTCCTCTCACTGTTCTCAGGGGGTCGAAAGAGTTTCCTAGCTGTTATTTTGGTAGTTAACTATAAGCATATCAGCCATTAGCTGTAGCGTTCTCCACACTTTTGGTCAGCAGACCTGAAAGGGTTATGCAATATGTGTCATGATGAAACGCAATCATACTGTATATATATTTATATAATATTTATTTAATATAATATTTATTTAAATTAAGACTTATTTAGCAAGGATGCCTAAAAATACTCAAATTATTTATGACCTTTCACCTGGTTTTAAAGACGAGGCTTAAGCCTAGTTCCAGACTAAAATATAAGTCTACGCTGTATCAACTGAAAGAAACTTGCACTGATCTTAAAGGAGAAGTTCACTTTCAAAAAAACTTTTGCTGATAATTTACTCACCACCATGTCATCCAAGATGTCCAT
>JAUCNO010001616.1:11392-23337 GCA_032353835.1 Enteromius viviparus | reverse complement strand
AAAATCGAGTTTAAAATTCTGGTCCTGGTGTACAAATCTATAAATAACCTTGCCCCACCCTATCTTGCAGACCTCCTTGTTAGACATGCCCCTTCTAGATCACTCATATCTAACGCCTGCTTACTTCTAACAGTACCCAGAACAATATCTAAGTCGAAGGATGATCGTGCCTTTGCGTAATTGGACCGAATCTTTGGAATAAGCTGCCAATAGCAATTAGGATGGCACCAACCTTGGTTACTTTTAGATCCAAATTAAAATCTTATTTATTATCTATATCTTTTTAAATGGTGATGTCTTAGAATTGTTTTCTAGTTTTAATGTTATTTTTGTTATATGTAGATGTGTTATTTTATATTATGACTTTTTGAAGCACTTTGGGCAACTGTGTTGCAGTTATATAGTGCTATATAAATAAAAGAAAAAAGTAAGAAAGAAAGACTGAGGTGAGACCCTTGAGCAAGGCACTGTTCCCCCAACTGCTCCGGCTGTGTGTGTGTGTGTGTGTGGTTGTTCACTTCTAACTGCTGTGTGTGTGCACTTGGATGGGCTAAATGCAGAGCACAACTTCCTAGTATGGGAAACCATACCTGGCCACATGTCACGTCCTCTCCTTTCCTTTACTAGTCTCACAAGAGCAACGTTTTGTTTAGAACACCAGTCTCCTCTGGACTTATATTAAGAAATTCCATCATTTTGTATTTTATTTATTTATTATTTTATGTAACTCAAAAAAAAAAAATCATATACACCTAAGCTGGTTTCAGGAACATCATATTATTATTTTCAATTCTGGCTAAAATATCAATTTAAGTTCATGTGTTAGTAAAAAGGAATTATTGGGTACTGGATAAGTAACATTAAAAATAAATAAATAAAAAACTGGTTTATCTGCATAACTGATTATGTATTCAAATGCATCAAATAATTGATTAAGCAGCATTTCAAAAGGTGGCTGTGTTAAATTCACATAGTTTCTTTCTTCTTTTTTTCTTTTAGTCTTTCAGACTGCAGTATCACAGAAGAAGGTTATTTAGCTCTGTCTTCAGCTCTGAGATCAAACCCTTCACACCTGATAGAGCTGGATCTCACAGGAAATGATCCTGGACCATCAGGAGTGAAGCAGCTCACTGATTTACTACTGAGTCGATGGAATTCATTAAAAATACTGAGGTGAGACATGATAAAATAATATCTGAATTAATTTGCAGGTTAATTATTCATAAAACATATTATTTTAGTAATACAATAAGCAGAAAAATGTGTTACATCAAAGATTTTAAGTGTTAAGTTTAAATCAGAATGAGTTTTGTTACCAAGCATGCTTGCACACAAACAGAATTTGTTCATTTAAAAGTAGACACTGGTTTTTCAGACTCGGGAAAGACTGTACCTCACTTTCATATGGATTACATAATCATATAATATTGATTTTCGATTTGAATTTCTACATCTAAAAGTAGACACTACAAGCTTTTATATACAGGAAAAACTGTACCTCGCTTGACCTTCAAGGTTACAGTTTCTTAAATGTATTCACTAAACAATATTCTTTAAGTGTATATAGGATCATGCAAACTCAACCAAAATGTATTTCATATTCTTTTTCTACCTCAATTTCCCATTTTTATCATTTATTTACTAATACAAAAAAATAATAAACTAATAATAAAAAGTGTGGTTTGGTCTGGTCCTGTCTTCCCCCCTGTGTCTGTGTGCCTTTTAGTTTAACCCTCTTTTGTTGATTCATTTTACCTGTTTTCTACACCTGTCTTGTCAATGTTTCAGATACAAAGCATTTTTGTTTTCTTAATTCATTTAAGTTTACTATAGCTTCCACTACTAGTGGTTTTTAGATCACTTATTTTCTCTTCACCTAGAAACAAAATCATGTCTTCAGGGTAAACAGCCAGTTCAACCATTTGATGTGACACAGTGGGTTTCACCAATCTCTGTACTGAACTGGGTACCCAGCTGGCATTTTAAAGTTGAGTCAGCGTTGAATCAACGTCAGGTCAGGGTTGAATAAACATTGGATTTTGTTTAGGTTTTGCAAATCTAATCAACGTTGAAATAGCAACGTGATTTCAACGTCACGTTTGTCAACATAGATGAATTTGCCAACATTGAATAAATATTGATTTTAGTTTAGATTTTGCAAATCCAATCAATGTTAAACTTTCAACGTCACTAAAGTCCTGCTTTTCATGAATATTTCAGTGAAGTTTCAAAGAAGAAAATCACTATTTCTGTCACCATCTTAGTGTTCAGTGTTGACTTTAGTTGGGCTCTTGACCCTTAACTTATTAACTTTACTCTTTGTTTGTCTGTTGTATTGTTTATAACAAACAGACATTTGCAAAGAGCAAGAGTCACCAAGTGTTGGTGGCTGTATTCAGATATAACCATTACTTGAAGAGATTCACAGAACAGTGTAAACTTCCTTTGTTGATTATAACATCTTGTGATTCTGCTTTGGTACTGGGTTTCCTAAATATTCTGGAGATTTTTAGACCCGGTTGTCAGACAGATATCTAAAAATAAATTGATTAAATGCTATAAATAAAAAACATCAGAAATTTCTTTACTTTTAACCTAGACACACAGACTTCAAGAATGAGCGTTAGAATCACAACAATGGTGACCATCAGAAAAGAAAGTAATAGCCAACCGAAATTCATCCATGGCTCCCATCATGCATTGCATCATGAATAAATTATTAACAGAATTGTCTTTGTAACTTCTTTTATTTGAATATACTGGTTATCACCATTGTTGAGATTCATACACTGAGTCTTGATGTCTGAGTCCGCTTAAAACTAAGAATTTTTTTTTCTTTTTCAATCATAGCATCGTGTAAGAACAGCTTCTAGAACATGTAGGAAACCTAGAATCAACGAAATATCACAAGGTGTTATAACCAATAAAGAAAGTTTACACTGTTCTGTGCTTCACTTCAAGTAACGCTATATGTTGGTTATATCTGAACACAACCATCAGCACTTGGAGACTCTTGCTCTTTGCAAATGTCTGTCTGTTATAAACGCTACAACAGACAAACAAAGATTGAAGTTAATAAGTTAAGGGTCAAGAGCCCAACTAAAGTCAACACTGAACACTAAGATGGTGACAGAAATAGTGATTTTCTTCTTTGAAACTTCACTGAAATATTCATGAAAAGCAGGACTTTAGTGACGTTGAAAGTTTAACATTGATTGGATTTGCAAAATCTAAACTAAAATCAATATTTATTCAATGTTGGCAAATTCATCTATGTTGACAAACGTGACGTTGAAATCACGTTGCTATTTCAACGTTGATTAGATTTGCAAAACCTAAACAAAATCCAACGTTGATCCAACGCTGACTATCCTTTAAAAAATGCCAGCTGGGTCTCAACAATAGGATTCCCTAAAAAAATAATGCTGAAAAATTACCCAGTGCCTTAAAACATGACACTAAGGGTCTTGACTAAGCCAAATGAAATCAGAACTTTATTTTGCCTCGTTTCATTTTTCCCCCTTGTGTCTTGTCTTGTTTATTATGTTCCATCCTGCCTCATATCCTGAGTGTGATGCTGGCATATATCTTTGATATTTTCATGTGTAATGCCTCTGGTTTTGTAGAAGTTTTGTCAAAACACCCCCACTGCTCATTCTGCATCTCTCACAAATCATCTGCACATAAGCAGGTCTAGAAAAGTAGAGCTGGGGGTTAGAGGTTAGTGTCTGCTTATTTGTGATTGGTGTAAATGACCAATAAAAGACATTTATTATTGAATGTCTTCTTTGACTTCTTATTGTTAATTATTGTGATTTGTTTATAAATTTCAGAGTCTGTGGTTCTGTTGTATATGATGGTAAGGGAACAAGCCATGAATCTCCTATCAGCACCAATAATGAGCTTTGACTGGCTTTTATGAGAGCTATCAGAGAACATTGATCTCCAAACATCCACAATTTACCAGGTAATGGAAAAATTGAAATATGCAATTTACAAAAACACATCTTCCACACAAAACACTTTATTATTATTTTTCTTAATAACACAAGCTAAATACAATCGTCATTTGCTCATTCAAATCCTTGTTAACTTCAATTCAGCATCATGGTGCAAGTGTCTAATCATGTAAAAGCCAAAATACCAACTCCGATGACACATTGTTTAATTATTGGAAGAAAAGTGTCGCGTCCACCTTAGCATAGACAACCAGTCAGATCACAGATCCGTTTGAATCCATTTGTCACAATCTGTGGAAAGAAGTTCATGATCATCGACACCTTCTACTCTTACAGTTTTAAGGTTAATGTACTGTGAGTAAACACTGTTCTACCTGAACATGTCTGACAGAGCTGATCGATGTCCAGATGTGTGGTCTGGGTGCTGACAGGATTGCTCACTACACAGCTGTAGGTGTTTTTCTCCTGATATTCCACCTCCAGAGCCAGAGAGAGACTTCTGAGATCAGTCTCACTGATGCTGGACAATAAACTGTCTCCTTTGTACCAGGAGAGAGTCACATCTCTCACATTCACCACTGAACACAACAGCACACTTTTGAAGCCCAAAGAAGATGATGATGATGAGCATTGAGGAGAGTATCTGGTGATGACAGGGACAGGCACAGGAGCTAGAGAGTAAATAAACAAATCCAAGAATAAGTAGACACTGACAGTGTAGGATAAATATAGTCTGTTATAGGCTACTCACCATAAACAGTGACGATGAATTTTTTTTGCAGCTCACTCTGTCCGCTATCGATACTTAGTTCATAAACTCCGGTGTGTTCATTATTGATGTTTGTGATGGTGAGATCTCCAGTCTGTCTTTCGATCTCCACTCTGTCTCTGAATATGAGCACGTTCCCCTTCGAAGTGTTTATACGAGTTCTGCTCGGCCCGAAGCGCCACTCGATCTCATGATGGCTCTGTATTTCAGTAAGACCAGTACGAAGAGTGAAAGAGCCTCCCTCCATCGCTGACACGATCTCATCCGTCCCGGCACCTATAGAGATAAAAATCAAATGATAACTTAAAATATTACAATTATTTCAACCCTTAGCCCCCAGTTTCACAGACATGGCTTAAGCTATAGTCCCAGACTAAATTGCATGAACTGTCTCAGATTAAAATATCTTGCTCTGATAGGCTATATCTTAAAACATGTCAGTGTCATTGTTCTGTGTTAAGATGCACACCTGTAATATTACATTTTTTTTAAAAGTTGCTTAAATATCTTTAACTAATGCCTAGTCCTGGTTCAAGATAAAATGTTTCGAACAAAATTACTAATCAGGCCATAAATGCATTCATTACTCACCAATCAGAGAGGGAAACCAAAAACAGGACAAAACAAGCGCGTGGATCATTTTCTTAAATCGTTTGACCATTTGATCGATCCGTTCAGATTCTGATCCGGTAGTGTTTCAAAAAACAGGTCGATTTCAATAAACACGAAAGGATAACAGTGTTAACAGCGTATCACTGTCATAAATACCGTGTGCAAACAAATTGCAGTGAGTCAAGCAGATAAAAAAAACTTAAGAGGAAAAAAGCCACTCCGCTTCCGTAAACGCACCAGAGCAACAGTTATTAGTGTCGCAGCATAGTTTCCCATCTCGCTTTAGATCTAGCTTTTTATGACACCATAATATAGTAGTCTGTGGAGCTTAACTGCTTACACAGAAACCATGATATAGCCTATAACAATTCTGCCGAATAGCGATCGTCAAAAATATAGCCTTCTAAGTGCATTCATTTTGTTTGATTTTGAAAAAAAGAAAGAAAAAATCACTGTTTTTTTGTAACGTATATATGAGTGTACAGTGGAAATCTGTCCTGATGGAAAATAATGTCTTGGCTATCAAGCTTTCAGATGACGTATAATTACATTACAATTTCGTTTTATGATCAGATCTCTAATCAAGGTTATCCTTGTAATAAATAAAAATTGTGTGACGTGACACGCCCGCTTTCTTCAGAAACCACGTGACTTGGTAAGGCTCGCTTTCTTTATCAGTGCCCCGTGTAGTTCTGACGAGTTCAGAAGCGAGATCAATATGAGGACGAATACTGTCTTTTGGAGGGTTTTATTACTCGTAAGCTGTAAGTAATACCACGTTTTATTAATATTTGAATATACAGGTCATGAACATACAGTAATATGAATTATTGTTATGTGTAAGGGCAGTTGTTTGTGCACGTGTGTGTTAGTATTGAATACTAGAGGACGCTGGCGGGCAGTAATATACTATTTTACATAAAAACTGGCTGCAACCCAAACAAATGAGAAACACGGAGATAAGTTAGTCGGTCACTCTTTGTTAAATTGGACTTTAGTCTTGTTGACTGTCGCTCTCGTTCAGGGCGAGGCTAGGTCTAATAAAAGCCTATTTGCCATAAGCTACCATCAACTAATAACTATGAAAATTGTTGTAACCATGTTTTTTGTTTTTCTTTTCCTTTCAAATTTTAGCTTACTTGTTTACAATAGTTAAGCCACCCCAAAGTTTATTTAAAAAGTTAATAGGAGATATTGTACATATTCAAATAGCAGACAAATGTTTATTAAATATACAAATAAATTTTATAATGACATCACAATGAACAAATCATCTATATAATACGACTTTGTCCATGTGACACATACATTCTGTTCAGTATCCATCAATATAGGCTAAGCATTACTTTTTCTATACCTCAGAATCAGAATAAAAATTCTAAATGATATCTTTGTTATTATATTTATGTGGAGCTGTATAGCCATACAGTTTATTTTGAATGCCTTGTAGAACTGACAAGCCACAGGCTTAATTTTTAAGAGACACGATTACATGAATGCAACAAATCTGTTGACTTGCTTTACCGACATTGTGAAAAGCTGATGTAAAAGCTTGCAACTAGTAATGACTGTATATTTCATAAATACACCAGACTGCTGGTAACAATGGTGTATCAAAGCACACAATGTTTCAATGAGTTCGTAACGTTCCATCTGAATTATTGTAAACGAAAAAGGTCAATTTAGAAAACTGCTGAATCTCGTGAATAATAAACAGACAATATACTGCCAGATTATTACTGCCTTAAATATACTTTAATTTCCTGTTTGGTTTGTTCTTCAGGTGTGTATAGTGTTGAAGATGATATGAAAGTGTCAGTGATGGTGGGAGATTCTATCACTCTACACACTGATTTCCCTGAACTACCCAGTGATAGTAAGGTAATCTGGAAATTTGGTGATGAAATCATAGCTAGAATGAATGAAGCAGATGGAAATCCCAATACATACGATGGCCCCGATGCCACATTCAAAGACCGACTGAAGCTGGACAAACAGACTGGATCTCTGACCATCACAAACATCAGAAAAGAGCACAAAGGACAATATAGCGTAGACATCAAGAGCGTAGATGCAAAATTGAAGAAATTCGATGTCACTGTCCATGGTGAGTAACTCACGTCAATCACCTGTGGACGAGTGTAGAAGTTTTAACATTATGGGTATTAATATATTAGGTTTGTTATTTTTATGTAAACTTTAAAAGAATAAAACAAAGATGTTGACGACCAAAGCAGATGCTATTAATTTTGTGTTGAAATGTTTGATTTATTTAATCTTTTTCTTTAATACAACTTTATAACTTTATTTATCCCAAGCAACTTTTGCTGAGTTGCTGAGTCTGTATCTGAAGAGCTTGAATCTGAATTGCAGATGCTCAATCTTTCTTTTAAACTTTAATTTGTTCTCCTCCTGTGTTTGTGGTTGAGACAGACGTGGTGTCACTGTCAGTGTTGGAGGGAGATTCAGTCACTTTACACACTGGTGTTAAAGTACAGGGAAATGATCAGATACTGTGGACGTTTAAAGATCAAGAGATCCCTATTGCTCACTTAACCTTTTAACCGTCGCCCTCGTTAGTTGAGCACAAACACAAACACGACCTACACAAACTAAAACGGTCACAGTTCATGAACCCTCCGGACTACACACATGACTATAGGCTCTTTAGAAAGATGCGTTTTTTTAGTTTCCCGTTCAAGGATCAAATTGAAATACCTTTCTTTAGAAAAACCTTAAAGGAAGCTGAACAATTTTGTTAAGTATGGATCTATAAATTTAGAAAAAGAGATATTTGGGAATAAATATATGAAATTATGCCATTGCAATTTACAAAAGCAGTGACACTGAAGTCACATGCGCGCAGATGATATATTTCACATTTAAAGGTACCACTAAAAATGAGATTCCTTCATAATGAAAGTATACCATAAATATGAAGATGGAGCACAATACATCACGGCTGAATATGATTGTTGAGGCAGCAATTTATTAACACACACACATTGATGGTACACATTCACACTTGTTCATACAACGTTGTGCATCCACCAATAAGCCAATATACATTTCCCTTGTATTTTTGGCTTTTTATAAGAGTTAGAGTTGAACAGAGGATGTAGGCCAGGTCTTCTATGTGCGTTCTTTATGACTGCAGCAGAAAACTGAATTCAGCATGGGAGTAATAGACATGTAGCATTGTGGTGGTACAGCACACCAACATGTGTAGCTGTTTCATCTATAGGGTGAAGATTATGTGTGGTACAGGTTCTGGTGACACAAGAGTCGTTGGCGCTCTTAGTATGTTCTGATTGACTGTCCAATCAGCGCTGCATTCGAGAACACAGCGGGCGATATTATTCTTTATATAACATGTTATATATATTTACTAGTAAAAAAAACTTTATAGTGCAAAATTTACTAGAAAATTAACAGGAATTATAATTTCAATTTCAAGACGTGTTAGGAAAACGAAGCAGAATTCATTTATATTCCTCTTTAAAAAGCACTTTTTACTAAGTTGTCCTAATTTTTTAATGCTCTGCATTATTACGGTTAAAACTGTGCAAAAGGTTGGCATAATTTTTTAATAGCTGCCACCTTTCGTGGACATAAACAGTTCAGAACTCACCGTTCAGATGTTGCGTGTATTGTTGAGAAGCCTCGCTATGAATTAAAACGACGCCATGTCTACGACATTACGATCCTAAATAACAACGCTCACGCCTATAATCTTTAACTTGATGTATTATCTGTAAATATTAATTACAATATTGATAGGAAAATCATGTAGTAAAAGTAAACTCACAAACATTGGAACCAGCCATGGTCTCAAGCAAGTTAATGGATTAAACCGCCCTGGTGACGCGAGGAGAAACATTCGCCTGAACGATCAGACCCGAGACCTCATCATCAGCAACATCCGAAGTGATCAGACTGGACATTATAAAATGGAGATGAAAACCACCAGCATGGTCTCGCACAGAAAATTCCATATTGTCGTTGATGGTAAGTAGATTGAATTAAACTCTATCACATTGAAATCATAAACATCCTAAATACATTTTAAACCGTCTATATAGCCTAACATCTCATGTCATCTCATGTCAGACACCGCAGGCGATGCAGGTGTCCATTAACATGGTAACTTTATGAGCTGTCATAAACTTTGAGAACGTTTGTGTCTATCTAAACAGGGTAGATTTTGCAATGTACTTCCAGAGAAATCATCAGGGTGTAGCCTATCATCACACCTGAGTAGATCTGATTGAAAAGCCATCTCAAATAAAACTCTGAATAAATCTTTAAAAATGTGAACTTGCAAATCCTGTGATTATTTCCTTCCCAGCAGCACTTGCTGTATCAGCCCTTTACCTTGTAAACACGACTTTATTTCCAGTAAAGTAGTAACTTTATTCCCACAAAGTGCTTTCCAAATCTTGTGTGCAATGTGCATAGATGGTCAATCCAAAGACGTCCAAGACTCCAGCCAATGGCAATAATCAAATTTAATCAAATGCTAAAATAATGCCAATGAGCATTCGAAACAAGCATGCTCACCACACACCAATTCTGTGTGACTAAAAATATAGTGACTGGAGCAGCCTGTTCTTTACTTTTCTCTAACATATGTTTTTGGTTTCTTTTACAGGTGGTGTGAAGACCGTATCAGTGATGGAGAGAGATCCTGTCAATCTAAATACGGGTCTTATTGAAATAGGAGCATATGATCGGATCGAGTGGAAGACTGAAGGTAATGTTGTAGCTGAAATCGATAAAAGTACCAACCTGTTTGGACCTCGCGATGAAGATGACTTGAAATTCGATGGCAGACTACATCTTCATCGGGAGACTGGAGATCTCACCATCAGTGACTCCAAAACCAAAGACTCCAGAGATTATCATCTTAACATGAGCAATAGCGCATACACTCTAGAGAGGACCATCAGAGTCATTGTCAAGAGTGAGTATCAAACATGTTGTAATGGAAAAATAAATGCCTTGGTTAACTCTGAACTCTGCTGTTTTTGTTATATTTTTATAGTGCTGATGTTTCTAGTGTTTGTTATAGATCAGACGTTCTCTCTTTATCATTACAGCTCCACCTCAGTCGGGTGCTGCGTCAGGGATATGCGGTGCTGGTGTTGGTCTGGTGCTTTGGGCTGTAACCGTGCTCTTTGCTGCAAGATTTGTAGACAATGAAGGCAAAGGTGTAAGTATTGCATTCAACTCCATAAGAGTAAAAAAAAAAAAGTAATTAGAGTATTTAATAGAAATTAAAAAGTACAGGTTTTTTTATTATCATTTACATATTTTCTTACCGTTTATTGTTTTTACTGTGATTTTTTTTGTCTCTGTGTTTATAACAGGTTTTAGTGAAAATAAAGTGAGTCACTCTCCGGATCAGCATCAAACATGAATAAAAACAACAATTATAATCTCTGGCTTTGCATTACGTACTAATCAGTGTTTAATTAGTTTTATGTTTATATTTTGACATAAATCATGCTTTTTTTGTCTCATTTTTGATTACGCAGCAAATCTTCCTCTTAGTGAGTGTTTTGGTGTAATCTTAAGGGTTTTTGGGATGCCATTCATGTAAAAGTTTGTTCATCCAGTACTTATACTGATCTATGCACAAATACGCAATAAAGCCAATTAAACTTGATGAAACTGAGATGATTATATGGTGCGTGGATGGATTGTAGGTCTCTAAAATTGTCCAAGACATAAAGAAAAGTCAGGCAAGATGTTAACTTGTCTTATTACCAGGCGTGGATGATTTGCTCTTTTACTAAATGTTATTCAATTTCACTATCTAAAAAAGAAAAAAAGAAGGAAGTTAAGTCACAACAAAAACAACACCGAACATAAATGCTGATATTAAGTAAAGACTGCATGATTAATTGATGCCAAAATGCATTCTGGGCCACCGTGCATGAATTGTAGACATGTACTGGCAGTTTGTTATTACGATATGATGAAAATGGGCAATATTGTTATTGTGGGCACTTTAAAATACTGTGGATAATTATTTATTACAAATTATTCAGATGATCGAATGCCTTTTAAGAATTCTTTTCCCAGACAACATTGCTGTATGCTGCGTCAAAGGCACACAATGTGACAGAATTATTATTATTATTTTTTTTTTTTATATTTAAAAATCCCTGGCCATAACCTTTTTGAACTGCTGACTCAGAAAACTTAAAAGAAGATGTGTGCACTGGAAGCTCACTGACAAGAAACTGAATAATTTCTTGTGCCTATGTAACATTTCTCATCCGTACCACCAAATGCAATGAGTTTATTGTTCTGTCCACAAAAAAAAAGCAAAATAATATTTAGTATATAAATATTAATAAATATTCAATATAAATATTATCAAATTTACTCTAAATTTTAATACTGTTCTAAATTTTAAAATAATTTTGAGAATGTGAGATTATTTTTGTTTTTTTATATTAATGTAACCATATATATATATATTAGGGCTGTCAAAAATAACGCATTTTTAACGCATTTAATGCATGCGCGGTGTGACGAATTATTTGTCAGGAAAGTGGGACAACAATTACCTCGGAGTAACTGCATATTGCATCAGT
>JAUCNO010001615.1:0-26664 GCA_032353835.1 Enteromius viviparus | reverse complement strand
CCCTTCCTCAGAGGTTCAGTGTTGTAATACCACTGAAGCTGTGATCCGATTGGTCCTCTCTGCTCTGGTGGGCGTGGCTACAGTGGCTTTTCTGATTTATGACATCAGATCCACATGAGGAGGATAACTTAAATTCCAGTCCAAATACAATTAACAATAAAAGAAATCACTGACATTTCTGTATCATTTGTTGCATAAAACTTTTAAAATCGTATTATTTTCATCATAGAGTCGTTTATAGGTTACACTTTTATCTCAGTTGTATTTAGGTGCCTGATCAGAGCAGATTTAAGGTGACCGGGATGGGATGTCTTTGGTTCACTTAGTTTTGTTGTTGGATCTGGATCGGAGAACGGCTCTTCTGGCCATGACTCGGAAACTGAATCGATCAACGGCTCTCCTTGCACTGATTCTGAAACTGGAACCGACACTGCCTCTTCTGGCTTTGATTTAGAAACTGTGGACTGGAATCTGCCGGGAACTGGAACAGGCATTCAATGTGCTTCATGGCTATGGCAGGGTTAGGTAAGGGTGCAATGACCTGAGTGGATTGCCCTAAAGGTTGTGCAGCCACCAGCGGAATCTACGGAGAATCCACAACAAAAGTTGACATCTCCGGAGATCGTGCAGCCACTGGTAGAACCTCTGTGACAGGAATTACGACCTCAGCTAACACCTCGGGGCTTTGTGCAGCCACTGGCAGAACCACCAGAGGTGCTTTGGCTTTCACCAACACCATTAGTGGTCGTGCAACCACTGGCAGAACCTTCTGAGGATCCACGGCCTTCGGGTGCAACTGTTTGGGGGCGATAGCCATCTTGTCAACCATATTGAGTGCTGACTCTGGAAGGACGGCCATCTTGTCTGCTGACTCTGGCTAAGGCATGACGGCCATCTTGTTTGCTGACTCTTGCTGAGATATGGCAGCCTTCTTGTGTAGTGGCTAGAGTGTGACGGCCATCTTGCACGGCGACTCCGGTGTAAAAGTCATCTTGTGCAGTGGTAGTGGTTCCGGGTCGGTGGCCATCTTCCACGCTGACTCTGACTGAGGCATGGCGGTCATCTTGAGTTGTGGAGGTGTGTGATGGTGGTTGAGGTTCCAGAGTGACAGAAGTAAAGCAGTGATCTCTTTGCCCATCGCTCCTATAGGAGATCTCCTCTTTTACCTCCCCTATAGTGAACGTTGATCCACAGTGCAACATAACAAAGTCAATAAACTCTGCCAAGGTCCACTTTGGATCATCCCAGAGCAGGTAGAGACTGATCTTCGGATCTAGTCCACTTAGGAAACAGTCCTTGAGCATAACATTATCCCTCAGTACCAAATGGCTGTAATTTAAAAACTCCTCCACATAACTTTTGATGACTCTCCCTTCTTGAAAGATGGCAAAGTCGAGTCAGTGGATCCTGATCCTCATTGCTCTGGAAACTTGAGGAGAATTGCTGGATCCTGGGTGGCAAAGTCTTCTGTAATGATTGTGGCTTGAGTGTTCAGATCCATATGCAGGTATTTATTCAGAAATCAGGCAGGGTCAAGAGAACAGGCAAACAGAAACAGCAGAGGCAATTCAGAATCGAGGTCACACTTGCATAGATCAGGGCAACTAGCAAACAGAGTCCAAGAATAAACAGTCCGAGGTCGAAAACAGAAAAACAAACACGGAAAGTAACGCTTATGGTACGTTCACACCAGATGCAACTTGTGCAAATAAATTGCGCTATTCGCGCATAGTTGGACGTTTGAACATTTTGAGTTTACTCGCTTCACCGCAAATGTGAATTTGCGTTATGGGAGGGGCTTCTGCCAGGCGCTCCCAGTCTATGTAGTAGTTACATGAGGTATGTCTAATAGGCAATAGATTTAATGAATCTATATTTATTTCCTTTGTTATTCCTGTTTATATTTATGTACGAAGATGTGTCGTACAGCTCCTCCAGATACAGTGACAATGATTTTGTCCTCCATAGTTTTGAAATTCTGCCTCCGTTTGCTAGTAATCAGGTCACTACTAGAGCATGCTCCTGATTGGTTAATGTGAGTCACAAGTGCAAAACGCTCAATTAGTGCTGCTTACTAAGCGTGAATCACGCTGCATGATTTCTAATTGTGTCTTTGCATTGACTCAAGATGTAAATCACTCACGCTTCATTCATTCACGTCTGAGCAAATCAAGTCTTCGCAATGATTGTCTGTGTGCCTGTGGTTTAAATGCTGTGGCTGATAAGAGAGTGAGTGAGGTGATTAACAGCAGCTGTGAGATGATTACAGAGTGAGAACATGTGTGGGTGTGAAGTGCATGATGGGATATGAAGTTCATGAATAAATGAGTCCAAGGGAGGTGTGGGGTGAGTGCAGGTGCTCTCTAGAGGCGCCAGCCGGGAAGTCCATCCTGACAGTAGCCTAATAAAGCTTTGATTATGGAAGTCCTTACCTCAACAAAACAATCTTGTGGCCACGACATAATATCCCACTTCCACGTGTTAATAAGACGTTCCCACAAATTAAAATCTCGTGGCCACGTTATATTATCATGTTCCCTCGAGTTAGTATGACCGAAGACGTCCCCTCCCGGTCACCATACAGATTAAATATTATAGAGCAATCTGTGATGTCATGATGACCTCTGGTGTTCAGTTTGAGGAACTGCAGAGGCATTTTATGCCTGTATAATGCTGTTTGAGCTTCAAGAGGACTGCACCTGCGCATACATCATTATTTAAGATGAGAACAATACATCAGGATAGTTTAAACCAATGGTAAGTGAATCAAAAAGTAAGATCTAATGTGATCAACCTAGAGACAGACAGTGATGCAAATATGGCATGTTAAATTTGTTTGAATATCTGATCAGATGTGCTTTAACATTTCTAATGTAAGTCAACATAATCCAATATTTTTTGCCAGAATTAAATACAGAAATTAAATATGTTATTTCTTTAAATAACATACATGTATCCTCACAAGTACAAACATGTGAATTGCATTTAAGAAAGAATATTGATTACATTAATACAAATATATTATGCTGTGCTCAATCAAGTTTTTTTTTACAACCTCACTTTAGTATCAGAGTTTGGTAGTTCCTCACCCAGGTTTAAACCTGCTTCACAGCTGTTTCTGTTTCAGTTCATGACTGGGTTTCAACTTACGTGTGACATGATTACCTGTTTAGTGTAACTGGTTGATCCTACACCTGAATATAATCCTACTAAATCCCTGACTTTGAGCAAGTGTACCTATAAGAACTGATGCTGGTTTGAAGGCAAAAGGTAGTAACACCAAATATTGATTTGATTTAGACTTTTCTTTTGTTTGCTCGCTTTGCATTTTGTTAATTGACAAAAATAAACAAAGCTTATTAATATTTCTGAAAGCTTTCTTTGTTTACAGCATTTTTTCACACTTTTGCACAATACTGTATACATACACACACCACATAGTATGTATATATATATATATTCGTATGTAATGTATGTGTGTGAGTCTACAGTGGATTTTAAGTAATTAATACAGAGGATCAGTTCATTTAAAAATATGTTTATCATCATTATAAAAAAATAAAAACATTAATAAAATAATTGCATAATAAACTTTTTTTTAGACATGTGAAAGAAAACTATACCAGTAAAACAAAAAATTAAATAAAATATTCAAAATATTCCTAACTGTCATAGTAAAGTAATGACACTAAAATCACACTGGCACACGCTCACCAAAATAATATACTTAAAATTTAAATGTTGAAATGTAGTTTATTTTTTATCCAAAGTGAGTTACAAATGAGGACAACGGAAGCAATCAAAATCAACAAAAGGGCAATGTGTTTAGCTGAAATTTGTCATTTGCCATTTTTTTTAATTATGCAATAAATAAAAGACAGATACAACAGAAAAAGCATAGAGCAAGGTAGTGTTAAGAGCTTTTTTGCAGTTGTAATTGTACAATAAATAAAAACAGTGCGAAAGTAACAGACAATTTTCCAGCGATATGTACAATAAAGTGAAGTAAACAGAGAAACCTATTATACTACAGACCAGTAAACATAGTAATACAGAACTAATAAACTGCTCAACGATGTCCATCTTAATGATGATCCTTATTGACCATATTTTTAAAAACCATACTAAAATAAATGTACTACAATAATATTATAATATAATATTCATATATGTACTCCATATGCTACTTTACTGAGCTGTCATTAGTCCTGTCCCGCCTGCACTGCAACCCAGTTATGATGGGGCTTAACTACCTCACATCAAATTACTGTCACTCCCTGATATTTTTGTGATGTAAATGTCATAATCTATTAAAACATTTATTATATAACATTATGACGCAATATCAACTGAGTCAAATGCTGCAGGTGTGATGCTTAACAGAGTGTGGTGCTTTGGCTGTATCAAAAGTAAAAACAAAAAACTTATATTACACTGGTGTTCGTAGGGCCCCTTAAGCAAGACGGGGCCCTAGGCGACCGCCTGTATTGCCTGTTGGACGGGCCGGCAGTGAATATATTCATAATTCAATTCTGTTGAAACATCAAGTAAAAGTCTGTCTAAACCTCAAGTCATGTCTTTTGTTCTTCTGTCACCTGTGGCTTTAGACGCTGACATATTCTCCAACAAGTGCGACGGGGACTTGAGCGACCTGCGGAAGTCCATCGAGAGTGACAGCAAGTCTCCAGACTCGGCCGATGGGGACCAGCCCAAGAAAAAGCACCGCCGCAACCGCACCACCTTCACCACCTACCAGCTCCACGAGCTTGAGCGAGCCTTCGAGAAGTCCCACTACCCCGACGTTTACAGCCGTGAAGAGCTGGCCATGAAAGTCAACCTTCCAGAAGTTCGAGTGCAGGTGTGTTTCAATCTCTTTGTGAAATTAAAGGTATCAGTTTCAGATTAGATCATACCAGTCTCCAGTGTACGTTACACTTTGGATCTGGTATGCTGGTTCTTACCGTGAGATGCTGAAGTTCAGGATTCTCTTCACCTGGTTACCAAATCACAGAATTGCTGAAACCAGCTTCTTAACCAGCAATCCACGGTAGTTGATCACTTTAAGGCTTATTTTGCAATACCACCCCGTCCAAACAGCTTCGGTGAAAACACCAAGCATTCATGCTGACCTTAGCTGGTCTTTTCAGTAGGGTTTCTAATCATGATCCACAACATAGCCAACATTGGTCCTTTCCCAGTAAGTTTGGGAAACAAATAATCTTATTGCACAGATGCTTTTTAGGAAACGTATAGGACTGCAATAACAGATTGATTATTTGGGGTGTATATGTTTGTCCAGGTATGGTTCCAGAATCGCAGAGCCAAATGGAGGCGACAGGAGAAAATAGACGCCAGTACGATGAAACTCCATGACTCCCCCATGCTCTCCTTCAACCGGCCGCCAATGCACCCCACCGTGGGGCCCATGAACAACACGCTGCCCCTTGACCCTTGGCTGCCCTCCCCTCTGTCTAGTGCCACTCCAGTGCACAGCATCCCAGGGTTCATGGGTCCTACACAAGGACTGCAAGGGGGCTATGCCAGTCATGGTTTCCTCAGTCCACCCCAAACCATGGCCCAAAGCATGCAGCCCATGGCGCCACCTCCATACCAGTGCCCTCCTCCCTTCACCGACAAATACCCTCTGGAGGACGTAGACCAGCGCAGCTCAAGCATTGCCGCTCTGAGGATGAAAGCTAAGGAGCATATCCAGTCCATGGATAAAACCTGGCAACCCATGTGCTAAGACATCTCTCTTTGACTCTGGGCCTTCATATTTCGTGGTTACTAATTGGGACTCAAAGATACTCAAGAACCATGTCTATTCTCCAACGTTGGGGCAGCAAAAAGTAGGCGCTAAATGAGTTGTGTGCCATTTATTTATTTTTTGCAACTGGATATAACAACCTGGATGAAGACAAAAATTGTTTAGCATCTTCCATATATGTATTTGTTAGGCACACTTTGGCATGTTTTGTCTTTCACTTTCCTAACAGGTTTAATTGGTTTTGGAGTGGATCCTAAAACCAGAGTTACTGAAATGTGAACATGAGGGTGTGTTTTGCATCACATGACCTCTGTCCACAACTTCACACTTCCTCTTGAAGGACTGGTCCAATGTTTTGGGTTGAAACAAAACATAAATATAGTCAGTGGTTAAAAAAGGACCTCTTACACAGGTAGCTGATTTCATCAAAACCCCTTGTTTAGTGTTCATTAGAGGCAAATCCTTATTGGCAGAACAGTCTCCTGTACGTGCAGGAGAGCAGAAGGGGAAACTATCTGCCATCACCTAATCATGACTCCCCCTTTGTTTGGGCCAGTTGATCCAAATCTGATCTTTTTGTTTCAGCTTCTTTAGAGGGAAAGACTATCTCTTTATGGCACCAATCAAAATCGGAAGTTTTTTTCTTTTAGATGAAAAACCATCATTGTGCTTTAAGTGTCATTTTATGATGACTCCGAGAACAATTAACTTTCAAAACATACCTGGCTTCAAAGGACTAATGTCATGTCCTACTAACACTCCAGTGGGATTTGCTGCTTATTTTCAAAAAGGAAACTCACTCAGTTCATGTTGCCAGAGTTTTTGTAGCAATAAATCAAGTTTAGTTGTGTTTGACTAATAAAGTTCTGGACAGCTAGATATCTGTCAGGAAAAGTATTAAACTTTCAGGTTGTGTTAATTATTCTTTTGAAAAAACTATGCTTACTAATAATGTTTTAGCTGTATAAGGATGTCAAGGATGTGAGGATTGTACATGTTATGTATATATACAGTTGATTAAGCTGTATAAGTCATTGTTTTTTTTTTGTTTAATGTTGCTTTCCACAGTTCTGGGGTCCTTTGGGCCAAACATTAGTTTACAAACTAAATCTATGATGTTTAGATCACTTGCACAGTTTGAACGATTTAAAAGCCAAAGCTAGACAGCAATATGACAATCATGGGTAATTAATATGAGTGTATGATGTTATTTTTGTCCAAGAATATGAATGTGGTTCCTATGTTTGTAATGTGTCCTAGATGTTTTTACGGTTACCTTTTGAATCAAGCAGAGCAATGAATGTCCTCAAACATTCTTAAGAATAAACAAATCTAGTTTCTCAGAGATTTGCTGTCAACTTGTTGTTTGGACGCCTGTGTCTCTGGTTGGACTATAGGAAAAGACTGTCTATTTCATAACCCCCTCCTGTTTCTGTTTCTCCTGACCGGTGGCGCCGAGCCAGCCCGTTAGGAAGATGAGGTTCCAGTCAATCAGCCTGGCCCGGGAGGGGGCATTGGCCCCAGGGTCCGCTGTTCCCTAATTGCCTCCTGACGCTGCTGTTCAGGCACATGTTCAGAGTGCCTGGTGCTCGGCTGTATTCATGATGTGTGAGCAATGCTCTTGGACAGATGGGACACTATGGGGGCCATCTGGGGCCCCAAAAAAACATGTGCTGGGAAAAGAGCAAAGGGGTGTTGTACATGTATCATATGTTATATCATATGATGATTACCACAGTACAGACAGTGTGGACTTTCTTTGGTCCAGATTTTACATTTAAGGCATGAGCTAGGCACACAAAATTTTTATAGACCTTTAAAGGGATAATTCACCCAAAAACAAAAAATGTATAATTTGTTTGTTTTTAAACATAAGAAAGAAACTTTGGTTTGGTTTGGAACAACACGAGGGTGAGTAAATGATGACGAAATGCAAATGATTCCATTAACTATTCCTTTAAATATGGACTGAAGCCAAGTAAAAGATGGTAAGCAACCACTTAGAAACTTGATATGACTTTTCCAAGTAATCAATAAAGTAATTCATAGTAATACCTAGCAAGCGTATAGCAACATAACACCTGGTAAGCTTTAGATAATGCATAGCAACACCTTGGCAATTAATAAAAAACAACATAATACTGTAGTTGTACAAAACACTTAACTGAAACTAACTTAGAACACCCTAGCAACTGCATAGCAACATGCTAAAATTATATTGAGCAACTATTGGTGGTCAAGTACTGCATAGCAACACCTAGGCAACCATAACAACTAATTAAAGTCATAAATTGTAGCAACATGCTACAAACGCTCTCTGCTAACACTTAGCTACATGCTAAGAATGATGTGATAAAACTAACTTAGAACAACCTAGCAACCACATAGCAGCATAACAATCTGATCACTTTACATAAAGCATAGCTAATTTGTTTATTAAAATAACCTAAAAAACCCTGCACAACTGCATAGCAACGCCTTGGCAACCACCAAAAACAATCCAGAACCACATAATGTAGCTCTGCTAAAAACTTGTAGTATTATATCAAAACTAACTTGGAACAACCTAACAACCACATAGCAACATCCTAACACCCATATAGAACATCTTAACTGCATAGCAACACCTTGGAGACCACAGAGAAAACCTAGAACTGTAGTTATACAAAAACAACAGCATAATAACCTAACAACCACATAGCAACATCCTAACACCCATATAGAACACCTAAACTGCATAGCAACACCTTGGAGACCAACGAGAAAAACCTAGAACTGTAGTTATACAAAAACAACAGCATAATAAACTACTGGACCAAACGTAGAACACCCTAGCAACTGCATAGCAACATTCTAAAACCATACTAAACACTTCATTTACTGTATAGCAACACCTTGGCAACCATAAAAGCAACATAAAAATCACAAAATGAGCTACATCCTAATCGTGTTAAAACTAACTTAGCAAATGCATGTCATCATAACACTCCAAACACTTCAGATAAAGCATAACAATAACTTGGCAACCATCAAGAACAATATAGAACCACATAATGTTATTCTACCCAAAAAAAAACCACACACAATCATATAACAAAACTTAAAGCAACTTTTAGCCAGATGTTAAATATCACAATAAACACACAAATGCGTAGCAACACCTTGGCAACCACCAATAACAAATCACATATTGTAGCAATATGCTACAAAACGTTCTGCTTTCCACATAGCAGTGTCCTAGGAACCACATAGTAATGCGCTAAAACTAACATTTGTGTAGCAATGCTAATGCTAATGTTAAATTAGTTTCAGTGAAAACGGGTCGTTTTACACTTTGTGGGAAAATACACTCCTTACAATCTGTTTTACTGTTGTAAACACACTATACATAGTTAAAAAGTATTAATACTGTGCTGAACTTTGCAGTGATCAAGGTAGGAAGCATTAGCGATTGCACGGATGGGAACGCAGGGTGGGAAGGCTGCTCATCAAGGTTAATGATGGAGAAAATCCCCCAATTAGAGCTTTTTCCCGGAGGCCAGGATGAGTTCAGTGTGAGGATTAGTGGCCAGGCAGAGACCGAGCAGCCACTGACCGCTGCACATCTTGGCAGACGGGCGGCTGGGTTGTGGGTAGGCATGCGTTCAGCTGGACTGGCACAAAGGAATCATGGGAAAGCAGCAGTTCATCTGCTGTGAAAAGCATTGTTCGCAGGGTTGAGGGAAATATGCTGTTTTTCCACTCTCATGCTTTGAATGTGGGTCAGTCTGTCCATTTTGTAATCTCACGTTCGGTTCACAGGTTTTTAGTAGAATCAGAATTAAAGTTGCCCCTATTATGGGTTATGACAGAATCATAGTTTGGTTTTGAAAGTCGCAAACAACAGGTTTTGCATTTATTTGAACCTTATTTGTTCAAGGACTCCTAAACGATTCATTCAACGATGCATTTTTCCAAAAGGTGATTGGTCGATTTGATTGTGCGTTTTTACCGCTATAAAAGCGGCACCTAGCGGCAAAGAATGCATCTGAATTTTCATTCAGACCAATGCGAAAATACCAACAAGCGGGCGGGCAAAATGCTAATATTTCATTTTAACGTCAACACGAAACGGCTTGGAACTCGTTCTAAAACGACTCGTTTCAATTATTAAGAGTCGACTCTTTCATTTAAGAAACGATCGCTTTATACACGGTGCACTGTTGCAGTATGTTTTTCATTCACTTAAGAGACCGCATGAACAATTAAAACATTCTGTAAGTGCTATGACGTAATGTCAATCATTAGGAATCTGTTGGTTTTCCATTTAATATATGAAGTTAAATTCGACTTGGGCGCATTTTCGTGGTTTCAGTATGACAAACTAAATTTAAGTAGCCATAGTATATATGACATAATTTTCTGAGATCGTTACTTACACTACACTACTTAATCCGGCATATTTTGCTGAGTGCTCGTGTGGTTATCGAGGGAAAATCTCTGAATCACAGGACACCCCTACAGAGTTACTGTATTCATTAACAACAATTAAGTCTCTAACGACTAAATTAATTGCATAATCTATTATTTTGCTCCCTCGACACGGCGCAGGCTGAAGTTAACAGGCTGATGGGGATGATGCGTTCCTCGAAGGGGATAATAAGGGAAGCCAGCGGAATTAATTGGGTTTGATTAAGCGAGGTTTTCAATGGGACACGGCTCTTTTCGCATGACATAATTAGAGGTCATGCAGGATGGGTGGGAGGTGCGGGGCTGGATTTGAGGCCTGGCGCCAGTATTCTTCTCGTCAGTGGAAGTGAAAGGGTTTTTTGTCATTCTTTGTAAACATGGGGAGTGCTGATGATTAGTAGGACAGTTAGAAATGAATCATTTTGAGACTTTATATGTTATATGGGTGAATCTTCAGTCAGGCAATTGTTCTGTGACCTATAATGACTTAGTAGTTTAAAATGCAAAATTATGCAGGAAACATTTTATTGTGTATAGCTGCCAGGATTTATAATCACAAATTCTATCTACTTTGCAATTTTTATTAGGAACTTTGAACAATGGGGAAAAGTTAAATCTAGTATGTTGTGAATGAAATACATTTCATGCATATTTCTTATAGTTCCTAAAAAGCTCAATAGAAATACAGATGCGTTGTGGAAATTAACTTTTTTTTTGTGCTATATTGTATTTCATATGTGACAACATGCCCCCGAATGTGTTTCCTCTTGATGAATATTTACTTTTGTAAAAAGTGTGAGCAGTTTTTCACTCACACAAATACGAATCGTATATGAATCAGCAGAAATGCCAATGCAACCCTCATATATAACAAGATTATATTCTGCAGTTTCTATTAATGTATAGTTTTAAGTTTAAGAATTTTGTATTAATATGATGTAACGTTAACTTGCATGACATGATGATACTGCTTATGAATTATTAAGACAAAGTTCCCACCACCTATTGGAGTAGCTTTGAATCAATTGAAAATGATTTACTGTTTCGAGTCGCTCCAAACTCCTCACGCTGCTGGTCAAAACTTTGTAAATGCAACAAAACTCAGGCAAACATGCATAAAAATCCAGACATTGGATCATGACCGCCGAGTTCAGAGACCATCGCCCCCTAGCGGCGGTAAGTCTCCTTTACTGAAATCTTTTTGGCAGTTTGACACTAGTTCAAAATAAATTATTTCCAAAGTTTTTGAAGCTTTATGAAAGCGCCAGTCATTTATTTAAAAAGAACTGGCCGTTCAATTTGATGACTTATTCAATCGATTCCTTCAACCACATTGAATATTATTTGTTTTTATAGTGTGGATCATGGAGGAGCGTTCAGAATTAAAGCAAGACCACACACAGTCCATCTTAAAGTGGTCAAAGTGACCAAAAATACATTGTAGGGGTAAAAGGATCTATTTTTATTACGGAATATTACGTAAAGATGTGCCATGAAGATATTTTATACCCTTCCTAGCGTGCATATACCAAAAATGAGTAAATATGCATTTTGGACTTCATTTGGACAGCTCTAAAATAATAGTTTATTCAGCTTTCAGATTATAAATTCCAGTAAGGATAATAATAAACAAATACCCTTGGTTTTGTGGTTTGGGGTGTCAAATATAAAAAAATTACTTAAATTATTTGGGCGTCATCAGTCAAAGTTACAGCCTCCCAACGTCAGGGGACGCTGTGACGTCACGGCCCTTCCGAACGTCACCAGAGCGCGTGCGCGCCCCACGCACCGAAGGAAGTCGTCACGGTTCCGCTTCCCGTCGTTTCATCTTCAGCTGAAACACAACAAACCCATACAAATATAATGGTTGCCCTTGTTTAAAGGAGTTGTTTTGTTCCGCGCCTCAGCGTCATGTGATGTAAACGAATTACTGGTCTAATACTAGCGAGCAATCCTGAGAGAAATGGATATTTCCACGCCGCCAGAAGGTAATAGTGCGCTTGCGCGCGCGCGTGAGTGATTGTACTGCAGCGCGAGCGCGAGTGAACTGATAATATATATACAGCAAAACCTCACCAAGTGTCACATAAAAGTAGCATGTATGAGCTGGTTAGTTTATATTGACTGTCTAGTGTAGCTTATATAAAGCTTTTACAGTAAGTTATCAACTTAGATGTCAGTGGTGGCCAGCATTACTAGTACAAATATATTTATTACACTAAAACTGGGGTATTAGCTGATATTAGAGATTTCTGTCATCACAAAAAAAGCTTTGTTAAATGCCAAATATTTCACATTTAAAGATATACTATAATAATTCCGTACATGCATTAAAATAATAGTATATAAACAGTTATATTTAAAATAATATTGTATTATTTTTTTTAAATCTCTCTCTTTGAATTTAATTATTTTTTTCTATCAGATCAAGAGCTGCGTAATGTAATTGACAAGCTGGCTCAGTTTGTCGCCCGGAATGGACCCGAGTTTGAGAAGATGACCATGGAGAAGCAGAAGGACAACCCCAAGTTCTCCTTCCTGTTCGGAGGGGAATATTTCGGCTACTACAAATACAAACTGGCCATCGAACAGCAGCAGCGTACGTCAAACAACCGCTGCAGAGCATAAGTCACATTTATATCTCCTAACCACTGATTTTAATATTGTTTTATTCAATTTCTAGTAAATAAAGTTTTAGTTGTAGGTAACTCAAATTACCCTGCTGCTAGCTCAGGGCTTGTGGGATGGAAATGTAGGCCTGTTTGACAGCTGTGTTTTGTATGTATTGGTCTTTAAGGTGTGCTTCTCTTCTTTATAGATTCTGGCTCTCATGATGATGAATATAAGATGGAAGGTATTTATTAGCCCAATGATCATTTTGCCTGGTATTGGTGGAGATCTTCGTGCTTTCATTTGTTATGGCTTACGTTTTCTCAGACAGATCTCAACCTGTACAGTTGGTTGAAACTTGTGGTGTTCGCCAACCATCGCTCTTACTATTTATAATTATCGCAGATTTGAAACAAGAATTAAACGAATAGTTCTCCCAAAAATGATAATTGGTATCTTCAGTCCTAGATGTCGAGAAGTTTGTTTCTTCATCAGATTTGGAGAAATGTAGCTCACAAATGGATGCTTTGCAGTGAATGGGTGCCGTCAGAATAAGAGGCCAAACAACTGATAAAAGCAATCCAATCCATCTCCATTGCATGGAGAGTTCTCTTTTTTAGGGTTGGGTCGATAGACGATATGATAAAGATCTCGATGCTGAGTGATCCTCCGTCCCGCCGCGAAAAATACAATTAATCTATGGCAGCAAATCTATGCCATTAATAAGCGAGCGCACCACTGATGCTGGCGAGAAAGAAACGGGTCATTTCAAACCCTCGCGCGCGCTCTATATGTTATCCGTGCGCGATTCAAACCCTCGCGTGCGATCATTCCTGCGCTCGATCCTATCTTACCTGCTCGCGCGAACACTGTTATTTTTGTCAGTCGTGGGACGGGGCTTGGTGTTTTTAGTGAAACTAAACACCCCCCCAACCACCACCTACGACGACGATGTCAACGCAATGTTTCACGTTAGACATCGTACAATGCCAAATTGGTCAACATCGTCCAACCCTACTCTCTATAATGTTGCTTTCTCCAGTGAAAAATCAGGAGAGAAATGCATTATTGTGATGTTTCTATCAGCTGTTTAGACTCTGATGGCACCCATATTGGTATTATTGCTACATCTCTACAAATACGTTCTGGGGAAGATAGGACCTAATCTAATTTTATTTGCTACGTACATGACATTTAAGCTTAATTTTTGGTTTATTTTGTTTGCGAACTCAAAATTAAGTTAGACTTTCAACCTAAGGAAGCCACAAGCAAGCAGTATATCTTTGGGTTCTTCGTTTGATTATTTGCAGTCAGTATAAGCTTTCCTCAGCTTAATGTTTCCGTATTCCCCAGTTTTTCATGCGACATGGAAAATCAGAGGGGAACGGTCCCGCATGCCTGATTTCCTGCATGTTTCTCCGATCCGAATGGCTTTGTTCTGGGATCGTTTATTTAAACAAGAGTCACGTTTCCTTCAGCAGTGACCGTTGGTCCTCATCCGGTGGGTGTTCGTCTCGGCGCGCAGTCTGATCTATAGGTCTGTGTGTTCTTGTGTTTAGCGGTGCTCTGTAAACCCCTGGGGAAAGAGGTCGCTGATGTTCCGATGGCGATGCTCGCGCCGCCGCCGATCCCTCCGAGCACGCCGTCTGTGGAGGAGCTGATCCAGCAGAGCCAGTGGAACCTCCAGCAGCAGGAGCAGCACCTGCTCACCCTCAGACAGGTTTGTGTCAAAAGTATTTGACCCCCTCCGTCAAATGCCTACGTTTCAGTATTCTGTGCACCAGGGCTGCTTATATTTGATCAGAAATATAGTAACACTGTCAAACACTACTCCATAAATGTAGAAATAGTAGTAGTACCGTCTGAGACTTCGTTTAGTCTGAAGATAAAACCACCAGATTGGGCTCAGAACTGCAGATAGGTCTGAATCGGGTCGCTGAATCTAACTGATTCGCTTTTGTTAAATGGTTATATACAGTATATACAGTATTTAAGCTGTCTCAGCGACTGGCTCATGTTTAGTTGGAATCATTATTAAGTTCCTTGCGGTTACTGATTGATCTGTTTATGCATCCCAGTGGAATAAAAGTACTAGATGAGCCCATATCTTTGAACATTGGTATGATGCGTGTTTTGTTGTTTCAGGAGCAGGTGACGGCCGCCATCACTCTAGCGATGGAGCAGCAGACGCAGAAACTGCTCGTGGAGACGCAGCTGGACATGAACGAGTTCGACAACCTGCTGCAGCCCATCATAGACACCTGCACCAAAGACGCCATCTCGGTACGAGCCGTAAACCTGCCTCGCTCCGCCTGACACGTCTCAGATGAATTAATCACCCTCTGCCTGCTTCTGCTTCTCAGGCTGGAAAGAACTGGATGTTCAGTAACGCCAAGACCCCGCCGCACTGCGAGCTGATGGCGTCGCATCTCAGAAACCGCATCACTGCGGACGAGGCACATTTCGAGCTCCGCCTGCATCTTATCTATCTGACCAATGACGTCCTGCATCACTGGTGAGGGACAGAGCTTTCATCTCAACAGTTACGATGAATCTGAATACTTAAACCAGCTGTTCGGGGAGCGTTTAGTATTGTTAGTATGCTATGAACGTTAATATTTTGAATTATTTTTATATTTAATATTAATGTTTTTTTCATAACATTTTTCGAATACATTTTAAAAAAATATTTTAACTGTTTTGAAAGTGTTTATAAAATATATCATTTTTTAAATATTTTGACATTTATTTATTTATTTTTAAATATTTAAAATGTTGACATTAAATGTTTTTTATATTAAATAAATATTAAATAAGAGTGTTTTAGTAATTTAAATAAAACTAAATAAAAAGTCTGCCTTGGAAACTACCTAAATAAGATTTTCATGTTTATTTTCTTTTTTATTTAGATTTAATTTGCATTTATAATTGGGGGTTATTTTAATTATTTAACGCTAGAAGAATTATTAATAAATTTAAATAATAAACCCATCACTTTTTCAATTCATTTAATTTTTGCAAGTTAACAGATCCTCATATTTTCTGGTTTATTTAGTAATGTTTTCTATAATATATTAATAGTTTTAGTTAATGATAATAACAACTTTGGTAGTAATGCGTAATATTTTTAATTCCTAATTTTTTAAAGTTAAAGTTATTCGAAAAATATTAAATTAACTTCTTATATGAGGAATGCAGAATAGCCCGTTTTAGTTGAAATTTCTTTTTTTTTGTGTGTGTGTGTGCAACTGTTAATGGTGTTTTATTGATCAAACCCTTAAATTTTCTCCACAGTCAGAGGAAAAATCAGCGTGATCTTTTGGCGGCTCTTCAGAAGGTCGTGGTTCCCATTTACTGCACCAGTTTCCTGGCTGTAGAGGAAGACAAGCAGCAGAAAATCACCCGCGTAAGATCACCTATCCCCATTTGCGTCTTCTTTCTAGTGTCAATCTGACAGAAAACCGAGCTGTTTCTCTTGATGTTCTCAGCTGCTGCAGCTCTGGGAGAAGAACGGCTACTTTGATGACGTCACCATCCAGCAGCTTCAGAGTCCGGCTCTGGGCCTGGGACAGTATCAGGTGCAGCTCGTGCTCTCAGAGCTTGTTTCTGGTTAAGTGTGGACGATGTGTTTCTCACCCCCCGTCTCTGCTCCAGGCGTCGCTCATCACCGAGTACGCTCCGGTGGTGCAGCCCGTCCAGATGGCCTTCCAGCAGCAGATCCAGGCGCTGAAGACGCAGCAGGAGGAGTTCATCAGCAATCTGAAGCAGCAGCAGACGGCAGCGGTAGCAGCAGCGGCGGCCGCCGTCGGTCAGCTGACGCCTGCAGACGCCGACGTGAAGACGCAAGCGCCCTTGGCCTCTCAGCCTGGTAAGGCATTTAAGTAAATATATGTTTCAAAAGAAATGTAATATATATATGTGTGTGTGTACTATGTATATTTATATATATATAAATGCACATTTTGAAAGTATGTACATGTGTTTATACATTTATATTATTATATAAAAATTTAATATATAATTTTTCAAACATAATAAATACGCACAGCACACATACATATACTACATAAATAAAAACGTTTATTTTGGATGCAATTAAACGTCTGATTTTAATATTATTTATTATTAATCCTCGTAAGGCAGTGCTGCAAAACACACACTGTCTTTGACTCGGTTTGATGTCATTCCTGCCGATATGTGATTATGATGTTTTTTTCTTAATGATGTCATCAGCGGATCTGAAGCCTGCATTGGCCGGTCCTCCACCCAGCGATTACGAAGGTGCTCAGAGCCGACCGTCAGACTCGAACCCGGCAGCGTCATCCGACATCCCCTCCTCTAAACAGGGCTGGTTCGATCCGCAGCACAACATGCCGGCCTGGAACCCCCAACAACCCGTGAGTCCAAAACACTTCAATATCTTGCTCTTACACTGTGTGCACCTGTGTATTAATGCTAACTCAGTAACTGATGACATGAAACCTGGATCAAATGCTCTGAATCCAAATACTAGCTATTAGTAATTAGATTATGCTATGATTTTATACATAGTTAGAATAACTATGTTGGTATTGAAATTAGATTGTTTTAAATCACTCATAATTACAGTAACAAGATTAGTGTTACTGTTTTATGTTTCACTCACCAGTAATTTGTTCTTAATTGATGTTTCAACTTCACTTAGGAAGTTTAAGTAATTTTCATCTTTGATTGCATAAATATAAGGTTTTAGTGTTTTACAGCAAAGGAATTAAGATGCCAATAAATATTAATGTTAGTTTATTTTACTATTAGTGTAATTTTACTGTTCTGAAAAATTACGGTAAAAAATTCTGTGAAATTTAGTGTAAATAAATGGCATCTGGTGGTTACCTGAATTCGACTGTAAAAAATACGGTTACAACATTTTAGGTTTTATGTAAAATTTACAGTTAAATACCGTATTTTAACTAAGTACTAAGAAGCAAGGATGTTAATTGTCTTTATTGAATAAACAGAAAATATACTTAACGGATCAGCCAACAAGACATTTTTTATTATATTAACAATATTAAAATTTTTGTTAATAATAATTTGCGGCCCCCCTGCAATACCGTCGCGGCCCACTGGGGGGCCCCGTCCCAAAGGTTGAAAACCACTGAGTTAGTGCAAGTTTCTTTCATCTGAAATAGCTAAGATTTAAGTTTTAAGCCTTATTTTTTTTTAAATATAAAACAAGATTAACCATTCAAATCAATCTAATGAATGAATTAAGTCCGTAATAAAAGTAATCTAAAAGTAGTGTAACAAATGTTTACTAATTAAAATTAAGTAAAAAAGTAATCTGAAATCGGTAATTTATTTAGCAAAAAAACATTCAAATAATGTTTCTCTCCAGCCGCCGTTCGACCCGACTCAAGCCCCGCCCCCCTGCCCGCCCTGGAACAGCCACGAGGGCATGTGGAACGAGCAGCGGGACCCCAACTGGAGCGGCCCTCGGGATGGGGGCCCCGCAGGCCCCTGGAGCAGCCAGAATGAGGGCCCCACAGGCCCCTGGAGCGGCCAGTTCGAACAGCCGCCATGGAGCGGTCAGCCGGATCAGCCTCCGCCGTGGGGCCAGAGGGAGCCTCCCTTCCGCATGCAGCGCCCCCCGCATTTCCGCGGGCCCTTCCCTCCTCATCAGCAGCCGCCGCCGTTCAACCAGCCACCGCCGCCGCCTCACAACTTCGGACGCTTCCCGCCTCGCTTCATGCAGGACGAGTTTCCTCCACGGCATCACTTTGAGCGGCCGCCGTATCCTCCACACCGATTCGACTACCCTCAGGGAGAATTCCCAGGAGGTAAGACCTCGGCTCTACAATTCAGAAAGTACGATAATAAAATTTACACAATAAGTACTTCTTTTGATTTTATTTATTTACTTCTATTAAAAAAAAGTATTTTTATCCTTGATTGCATAAATATAAGGTTTTATGTTTAACAGCAAAGAAATGAAGATGCCAATAAAGATTAATGTTAGTTTATTTTTCTATTAGTGTAATTTTACTGTTCTGAAAAATTACGGTAAAAAAATATGTAAAATTTAGGGTAAAAAAATGGTAGCTGTGGTCACCTGAATTCGACATAAAAAAATACGGTTACAACATTTTAGGTTTTACGTAAAATTTACAGTTAAATACCGTATTTTCATTAATTGATATAATGTTATTATAGCAACCTATTAAAGTACTGAAATGTGTTTTTAGGGCTGCACAGACTCCCAGTTTACACCTTGCTTTATGCCATGCGTTATATATTGTTCTCAGCAGAGATCGGTCCACCTCCTCATCACCACCCGAACCAGAGGATTCCTCCTCCCGGGATGTCTGACCCTCCTCCGTGGGGCGGGAACCAGCATCCTGACTTCGGGCCGCCTCCTCACGGCTTTAACGGTCAGGCTCCACACATGCGGAGGCAGACCCCATCTCACGTCAATCAGGACGACCCCAGCCTGGTTCCCAACGTGCCCTATTTCGACCTTCCTGCAGGACTCATGGCGCCGCTCGTGAAGGTGAGTTTACACTCCACGCAGCTGGAAGAAGTTTGTTGTTAGTCTTGTTTTAAATGTGATTCTTTCTGTAGCTTGAAGATCATGATTATAAGCCTCTGGACCCCAAAGACATCCGTCTGCCTCCCCCGATGCCTCCCAGTGACCGTCTGCTGGCTGCGGTGGAGGCGTTTTACAGCCCCCCATCCCACGACAGACCCCGAAACAGGTAAACGCCAATGTAAAAAACACAATGCGTTTGTAGTTTTTGTTTTTAGTTTTCGGTTGTAATGACTAAATATTAATTAATTTTTTCAGTGAGGGTTGGGAACAGAACGGCCTGTACGAGTTCTTCCGGGCCAAAATGAGAGCGAGGCGGAAAAAGGAACAGGACAAACGCAACAGGTGAGGAACGCATGCTTCAGTGTATTCTAACAAAAACTAAAATCGTTTTATTAGTTCAAATGTGAATGTTGGATGAAAAAATAATTACAATTTAAAATGTTGACTTTGCAACTCATTTGAGTAAAAATGCTGAAATTAGGACTACAAATCCAATAAAAATGTATATTTATATAAAAATAAAAACTCGATAAACGAGAAAAACTAAAAAAAAATGAAAAAAACTAAATTATTAAAACTCAAATAAAAGCTAAAAATTGGAAAATGAAAACTAATTAAAAATATTAGTAAATACTATGAAAGTACACAAAAATACTAAATACAAAATATAAATAAATATAAAAAAAAAAAAAAAAAACTTGGTGAATGTAAAATTATAAGTGAAAGCTGAAAATATAAAAAAAGACCTAAGCACAATACTATGAAAGTATACTGATAAATAAAAATATACTTAAATATACTTGAGCATAATTGCTAAAACTTTAACGTTATACTGAAAGCTTAAAGTAATAAATTAAATCTAAATATTAATACCATAATAGTATACTAAAACTGGATTGGAAATAAAATAAAAATACATCTATGCAAAGAAAAACAAGTCCATTGTTTCCTCAGTAATTTTTCACTGTTTTTTTGGCAGCACCCGAGGGAGTCCTTCACGCAGTCGATCGCACAGTCGAGGACGATCCACGTCACGCTCCAGCTCCAGGTCTTCCAAATCCTCTCGCTCCAGATCCCGATCCAGATCCCGCTCTCGTTCACGTTCCTACTCCAGATCTCGCTCCAGGTATACTCCCCCAAAAAATAAACATCTGCGAATATTTAAACCATTTTTTCCAGCCGCACAAAGTTGTTGAGCGCATTTTTGACTTTCTTCCATAGGAGCAGGAGTCACTCCAGATCCAGGTCCCGAAGTCACTCCCGCTCCAGATCTCGCTCCAGATCACGATCTCCAGACAAGCGCCGTCCAGCTGCAAAATCACGCAGTCCGACGCCACCGTGAGTCCAGCTACTTTTCTTATTTGCTTTGTTTTTTTATTATCAGGATTTCACTTATTTGTATCTTTAATGCATGTAATTTTACACAATTTATTTGGTGATGCTTTATTTAAAAAAATGCTATACATTTTTAGATTTTTAATTATGTTTATTTTGTTTTTTTTAACTATTTTTAAAATGAATAATGAAAAACAATATTAATGCAAAAAGTGATATTGGAACATTTTTTTGCAACAGTTTCACAGAAAAATAAGGAAATAAAATATAAAAAACGTATATATATTTTTTTTTAATACTCATTACGGGCTCCTAAATTTTTTTATTCCATCCCACAAAATAATATTAGAAAGTATATTTTTAGCAAAACTTTCTACATATTTATTTTGACCTTTATAAGTTGCATGGTGAAAAAGTAAAATTTTGTGAATAAAGACACATTTCTTGTTGCATCGCATGTTACAAGTTCTAAACGTTGCATGATGTTGACATTTAAATACGGCCTCTCTGCAGCTCCACATCTGGTTTGGGTTCAGGCCCTGCAGCGATACCACCTGACCTCAGGCTGGGCGAAGAAAACAAGGGCCATCAGATGCTCATGAAGATGGGTAAGTGATCTAGAACATGTTTGAACCGATCTCTGCGTTGATCCAGCGCTAAATCTCTTCCTGTTCATCCTGCAGGCTGGAGCGGATCAGGAGGTCTTGGTGCTAAAGAACAGGGCATTCAAGACCCCATAAAAGGAGGAGACATCCGAGACAAGTGGGACCAGTATAAAGGAGTGGGAGTCGCGCTAGACGACCCGTACGTGAACTACAGGCGAAACAAAAGCTACAATTTTGTGGCAAGGATGAAAGCACGAGAAAAAGGTATTGTTTTTAATGATAGCATAGGCCTGGTTTCCAAGTGAAACGATTGCTGCTAATATTTAGGCTTCGGAGTGTATTCAAACTTTTAACACCAAGTATTGAACTTATTATGAATAATAACCAAGTATCTTTGTTTATCCTCAGTAAGCAGAGACCCCCAGGAGCCCTCCACCACAGAGTGATCACCCATGGTCTTTTTTTTTTTACTGTAGATGTCATAAAGCTGTTTTCACATTCGTTTGGATGTTTTATCTTGCCCTTGGTTCTTTTTTTTGTAGTAAAATGCATCCTATTGTAACTCAGTTGGTGTCATCGCAAGCGTTTACTTTGATTAATCTGAGATTCTGTACAAGCAAAATAAAGATGTTTTAAAAAGGGCACAGTGTTCGTATAAGCGTTTCATTTCTGCATGAATGACTGATGCGAAATACGGATACTGAAAAATGCTGGTTTATTTAGGCACGGTATTACATGAACAAAGGTTTTGGCTGTTTATAATCGATGGATGATGCATCCAAATTATTAATCATCTGTTTATTCAATTGTAAGAGTCTCTCATTTCCTGTAGAACTTCCTCTAATGCTTCTTCAAAATTCAATGTGGGTGGTCTATGAGAGCGAATAAACTAGAAGAAAAAAAGGTTTTGTTAGTAAACACTGAATATATTACAAAAGGAATATGAATACAATAAAAAGATATACTCTGTCTAATCCTCACAAACTCTTACCTCTTTAGTATCCTCTAGTGTGGTGTATTTGTAATCAGGTCCGAGTGACTCGATCACTGACGTGTAGTGACGTCTGGTGGAGTCAATGAAGGCTCTAGTGAGGTTCAGCTGCTGCCGCAACATGTCGTTGAGTGCACACATGGCAGGACTGTATGCCGTCAAGCCTGTTCACATGGAAAATGTGCTGGTTCAATTTCTGGTGACTGAAATGCTAATAACCACTTAAGATGTTATGTATATCCTAGGTTCAGGGTCATTCAGATGCGTGTAGTTCATATTGTATACGCACTCTCAATGGCTTCAGCGCTGACTGTATGACTGGCTATTGGGGTGGGGTCCACGTACGTCATCCCTACTGACGGACCAACAGCAGCCAAGCCTGAAAAAAACAAACGAGTGAGGCTCTCGGAACCAGCTTTCCAAGTTTATTAAAATTAAGCTACTGGAAATTTGTCAATACATATAGAATTTTTTTTTAATTCTAGATAAAACCAAATACGTTTCACAGAAAAAGAATGAAAGTGGGCCTAAACCATATCCCTGAGGGACGCCTCAAATAAAAACAATTACAATTATGACTTTGAACAAAAATAAAGTTGTTCCTACACTATAAAGGTACGTTCACACTAGCAGCGACAAAGTGACGCGATCCCATTCATTTCAATAGAGAGCTGGCGATATCCGGCGACAAGAGCGACAGCGAGCATTGGCGACCAGATGTGGGGAGCGTGTGTCCAGCGACGCGACAAAGTTCAGAATCTCTCAACTTTATGCAAATGAAGAGTGATTTTCAGGAGCAACAGCCAATAGGAAAGAAGATGCTCACATGCTCATCCTTCTTTCAGCTCCAGCAGCGTTTTTGCCATAGATAAACGCACGCAATGAAAAAAAGTACTCTCTGTTTCTCATTAATTTTTGTTTGTATGTATGGTCATTTCCCTCCAAAATATGTGTATTTGGCGGCAAGAAACCTATTCGCTGTCAACAATGACGTTACTAAAAAAACAGTAATGAGAACGCCCACTAGCGACCTCATCGCCAGCCTTTAGCAACACAATGCTAGTGTGAATGTACCTTAAACCTGAGGTGTGCTACAAAGAAATTGAGTTACAGAAATATTTTTGTAAGATTCAACCAAAAACCTTTCATTTAAATCAAAAACGCAAGTGGTCCTAAACTATAACCCTGAGGTACACCCTAAAGAAATGTAGCCTGGACTGAAGTACGAGATGATGTAAACCTACCAGAAGACCATGTGTAAGTCAGTCCGTCCATCTGAGTCTGGACTGCAGCCTCCTTCACGTGACGGTCAGGACTGGGGCCATGTGTGACTGTAGCATTGGATGAGCTAGACCTCGAGGAAGAGTGGTGACTGGATGACGATGATTGTGATAAAGTCTGGTCATCGTCAGCATCCAGGGATTTGTATGAGCTGTGCTGGGAAGCACCTTTATCTTCATCTGTGAGGCGTTCGGAGACCTCACTGGCACTCTGTGGCGCCTCAGATAGGATCTCGCTCTCAAAATCGCTCTCGTAGGCCGCCGAGGCATCTTCAGGTGTGGGTGGCGAAGCAACCTTTGGGATGTTTTCAGATGACTTCTTGTTGCTATCTTCTGTACTGGCTTGTATTTCTTTCTGAATAAAAACATTGTTTTTTAATTATAATTATAATAATTAATATTATCTTCAGAAATTAGCTTTTAACGCACCTTTTGTTGTAAGATTTCAGTTATAGGGGCAAGATCGTCCAGTGTCATTACGTTCAGTTTGAAATCTGGGAAATCATTAAGAATTGATTTAAAACCTTTCTATTTAACATTAGATGAATACGCTCTTAGGTTGGATTTTAAATCCATGGGTGTTTTACCTTCCGATACTGCACTCCTTTCACTCAGAGTATCATCTGAATCAAGAGCCGCAGCGACAGGAAACAGATCGTCCAAAGACCGGATCTCACTGTGATCCGTCTCAGAGGACACTGAATGTTCAGTAAACCGGACGATACGGGACTCGGGCCTGCTGGGGGGAGGGGAAAGACTTTGATGGTTGATAACTTTGTGTCTTTCAGGAGTTCGTGAAGGTACGGTGGACTTCTCACTGCTGCTCTTGTATAGCTGGAAGAAAAATGGGTTTAGAATGTAAATAAGTTGAGTAAACTGTGGTTAACCGACTGTTCAAATACCTTTGTAACCGGCTGAGGACTTTTCTGCCTTTGCAAGGAACCCTCTGATAGGCTAAACGAATCTCCTAGAAGTCTTCGCATGTCCTGTTCGTCACTTTCTAAACTGCTTTCTTTATGTTCACTCAGTCCAGACGTTCTCTCAGGAACCTGTTGCTCTTGAGGTGCCGACACGGTCCTCTTGTTTAGAAAGCGACCCCCTGACGTGCTCAGATCGCTGCTGGACTGCACAGATAAACGTGTCTCTTGTGGTTCAGAGAAGTTTGTATGTGTGCCTGGGCCGACGTTCTTGCTCTTCTGGTTTTTGATGCGGTTCTCAATGTGTGCAAGTCTACTCAGGGCCGCGCTTTGCAGACCACGCTGAGGTATGGACTTCAATTCGTCCCTTCCTGAAGGAGCAGATGAGAGTCTGTCACTAGAGACGTCTTTGGACGTTTTCTTGAGAAATCGGCTCCCGCCACCCATGCTGAAACTCTCCAGTGTTGACGCTTTCACAAGATCGGGGCTTTCACTCTCTGATGGTGACAAGACATCGTTTAGGTCCTGGAGTTGTATCTGCTTAGATGGTGCCGTGTATTTTCCTGTGTTTTCCTTGCAACATATCAAAAACATTTAATAACAGAATATGATTAGAAATAAAATCTCCACATGTGTTTTAAATTGTATCAATATTTGCTGTTATAGCAAATAATGATAGATGTTATTGTTACAATAACATCAATTTTTTTTTGCCCACAACAGCAGCCTAACACAATGAACATAACTGTTTAGCATTATAAACAGCTCATTAATAACTGCACGAAAAGTAAAGCTACTATGTGATAAAAGATTACAAAGAATAAAGTAATGAGTGTAGAGCAGCTGTGTAACGCACACTTACCACATCTCTTTTGTTCCTTGCTATCCCGTGGTTTGAGAGTCTCTGTCCAGAAAGCTGAGCCTTCGCCCGGTCTAGAACCGAACTCTTTGGTCCTCCACGACTCCACATCATCTCCACTAATCAGTAAATATCACCTGTTTGCTAAACTAGACACCATTTGCTTTTTCACTCGCATAAAATAAACACAAAGTGTCATCAGAAAGCCTCGTCTAAACAGAAACCGAACAAACCGCACCGGTCAAGTCTTTGTTTACAATGTTTACGACGGAATGTTACGCCGGTGATAACTCGTAGCTCGAGCGAGTTCACCATGACAACGTCGCGAGCGTTCCGACGTTCACCGGAAGCGGATGAGGACCTTTTGGTTTCACTTCCGTTACTCGATTGTTTTTATTTTATAATTTTAAAGTGTTATTTTTAATTTAAATTATCAATAATATATTTTTTTTATATTTGTCGATATAAATATAAAAATAATGAGTTTTATAACGAATCATTCCTTCAAATATACCCAATCTGACATCCTTGCAACTGTGTTTAATAATTATTATTTGTATTGCATCGTGTTGCATTCCCTTTAATGACACATAGTGCGTGTGTTTGGTGTTTGTATTAAACTAAAGAAACGAGAAAATGTTCAGGTAAGGATCAAGCACATCAGTCATCAAAACCAAAACATTTATTATTATTCAATTAAAATTTTATTCTCATTTTTATTCATGTTTTTATATTAAGTCTTTATGAAAAAAAAAAAAACTAAATACAAAATTATATATTTTCTCTGTTTTATCAGTACAGAAACCTGTACGTTGGTTTGATCTGTTAGTATGATACACAGCTTCTGCTGGATGTTTTTTTGTTGTTGTTGTCATTTTCTCCCTTCCTAATATGAACTAACAAAATTCTTTTGCACACAAAACATCTTTACACTGAAGTACAGCAAATTCATTCGACAGTTAAATAAGAGCCAGAGGTCAAATATAACTCACATCATCTCTAAATAACAGATTACACTGCAAAAAGAGATGTGTTAAAAATAACACATGTTGTGTAGAATTTTAACACATGTATGAGTGTGCTCAGGGACTACACATGTTGTGTTGAATTTAACACTACAGATGTGTAAGCCATTTTAACACACAACATTGTGTCAAATGTGTTACACTCAAAAAAAAAAAGTTGTTGAATGAACGTAACTAAATTATGGAAAACTTTTCCATCCAATTGCGTTTTTCTAACAATTTGTGTGTCACCGTTCCAGTGGTCAGTGAGTGCTTTAG